>JAVUPR010000226.1:0-600000 GCA_036785695.1 Gentiana straminea
CGACCGGACGAACCTTCAACCGGCGATTGACACCGTACGGCGCCGAAGAGAAATGGGAAGGGCAACCCGAAGGAGCGATTGCGGATGGAGTGTGTAAACCGTCTATACCATTTTTTTTTTTCTTCCGAGGGATGAGGAGGCTATACCAATTCTACTCTTTTGTGGGCCTTCTATTTCCTCACACCGGCCCACACTCCCTTAAAGAAAAGGGCCGACTAAAAATAAGAATCATGATATATATAATACTATACACATATACAGTAAATGTAATTAAATTGAGTGTCTAGTCTTTTTGGTTGAGACAAGTGTAAGAAGAGGGTTCACCCCTTACTTCTTCTAAAGTAGTGTAGATAGATAGATATATTTCCGTACCCAATGTTACTTTTTTTACGATCTTTATTTATGAGACTTAATATTCAACCTTAAATAGGATGCAATGTGAACGGAGTTTTATTTATTGAAAATATTAATTTGTTTTATTTATGAAAATATTAAATTATGGAGAAACACTTTTTGGAGAAACACTCGAGGGAAAAACACTTGTGTAGGAAAAAAGCTGCATTTCTTTTAATATAGTAGAGATAGAGATATATAGTAGTAAAAAGAACAAACATTGCAACTTTAACAAGTTTCTTGCAATGACAGATAGATAACTTGTGCTAAAGGTAATGGGAAAAATATATCAACAGCCTTAAAAACAGGCTGCATAAACACCTTACTTGCAATGATAGATAGATAACTTAAAACCGACTTTAACAAATGTAACTAACTAAAACTACTTCTTGAGACTAGGTGTTTGACGTATGTCTCAACGAAGTCTTTGTTCTTTATCATGATGATTATATATACTTGTATCTTTAGCTAATATTTCCAGTATTCACCCCTCCCCTCCCCCCACAAGCAGAAAATAATTTGAAGCTTGAGCTTTATCAGGATGACTATATCGTATCTTCATCTTGTATTTTATCTCTTACAATGTGACAATCAAGCTCTATGTGACTTCTTCTCTCATAAAAAACTGGATTATGAGCAATGTGAATAGAACTTGCATTGTCACGGAAGAGAATAATTGGTGGGTTAGCGGGAATATGTAGGTCTTTCATGATGTGTGTGAGCCACCGAAGTTCACAAGTAACATTGGGCATTGCCCCATACTCACTTTATGAGGAACTTTTGGTTATTATAGTCTACTTTTTTTGCTTTCCATGATATTTGGGTTGAGCCTAGGAACATGATACTCCAATTTGGATTTTCCTTCAATATGTACATCCTGCCCAATCAAAATTTGTGTAGCTTTGTAAGACAATATAATATCATTTTCTGCTTCAAACATCAATCATTGACATGTATCTCTCTTTAGATATCTTAAACATTGTGTGTTGCTTGCATATGATTGACTGTAGGATTGGTCAAGAACTGCTTAACTAGTTGAACTGCAATTGCTGTGTTTGTAAAGGATAAGCAAATTAACTTTCAACAAGTGTTCTGTACATAGATTTATATGTGAGAAGCTCATAATCTCTAATGGCTAACTTCTTTTTGAATTCAATGGTGGTGCTTACGGTTTAGATTAGAAAAACATATTCTTCAAGCAGATTGAAAGTATACTTTCTTTGATCTATGAAAACGCCTCCGTCTAATCTTGCAACCTCAATGCCTAGGAAGTATCTGAGATTATCAATATCCTTGATCTATAAAATGATGTGCAATATATATTTTACTTCATTTATAAATGTTAGAGAGGCACTTTTGGCACTAATATCATTTACATAAATTAATAATGTCATACAATTGTCTCTTGTTTCTTTTGTAAACAAGTTGTGGTCATTCTTAGACTGAGTGAAACCAAGATTGATCAAGACTTAAGTTAATTTAGAGTTTCATTACCTACCGGCATGCTTTAGGCCATAAAAGGACTTGGTTAATTAACATACATTAGAACCGATCTGATTTTCTGATTTACTTGATTTGGTTTATCACTCTTTATGCCTAAAGGTAAATCCATGTAATTTTTTTCACATAAATCCATATACAAGAAAGCATTATTTACATAAATTTGATATTTGGATGCAATTAAGGCTAAAAGAGTTATAAGCTTGTGATTTATGCCACAAGAGAAAATTCCCTTGATAATGATTCCATAAGAATCTGTGTAACATTTAGCTACTAGTATGGCTTTATACCTTTCTATTGATCCATCAACATGATATTTTACCTTATATACCCATTTATACCCTATTTTACTTGTGACAGGGGGCAGGGTAACTATCTCCAAAGTTTTGGTAAATCGAAGAGCATAACTCTTTTGTCATAGCTTGTCCCATCATTCATGGATGATAGCATGACTACAAGTTTTAAGCTCAACAATACGATCAACATTGGCTACAAACTTTTGAGCTATGTTGTCATATAAGAGAACATTGTTGACATAGTGGGGAGACCTTTTTGTAGGAGAAACATATTGTTATAGATATGTAGAAGTATGTTTGTTTCTTGTACTCCTTGTAAGAATTTGTTGAACCTCCTCTGGGATTCTTGAAGAATTGTCCGGATTAGAGGGCATATGATGAGGTTTTGTTTGTGTGTTTTTAGATGAAATGGATATGCCGCTTGACTCTTCCTCGGTGAGAATATGATGTACATGGAGAGGTAAATATGTGGAACCAGAAGAATTTGTATTGTTAGTATGTCGAGAAACAAAGGTCTCATAGAACAGAACATCCATAGAAACAGATATGTCTATTGTATGTTTATCTAACAATATGAAACCTTTTGTAAAATGTGTTATTCTGTCTATATGGTCCCCATTTGTCAATATGCATATGGTCAAAAACACTGCTAACAATAATAGTACTTAGAGGAAAATAGTTCATGTTTAGAAATCTGAAAAATATGACATGCATCATTAGAATAACATTTTCACCAAAACATTTCATATCACGTAATCTCTTGTTTGACAAATTTCCTAATCTATAATGTCATAACATTGAATAAAAAAAGTTGAGAATAACAACTATTTACAAAGACTATACTATTTGAAACACTTGTGTTCTCTGAACATTATGGCACATTATCTAAAGATATACAAGCCCTTATGCCTTTTGCCTGATCCAGTCTCAGTGTCCCATGTTTCTTGTCTTGTCTTGAATTAGACAATAATCAAGAGGAAAGACAATGTAATAACTTGGATTAGCACTTCATTAAGCTAAGGAATTCAGATTGAATTAAAAGTCACATATGCACAACACGTTATTTAAGACTAGTTATTTATCTATTTAATTGATTTTGTCCTATATGAGTAGACTCAACAATAGATCCATTTGGTAAACCAACCATCATACCTATTATTTGTTTATAAGAGTTTAATAGTTCTTTTTCTATAAACTATATATATACATGTAGCTTCAGAATCTACTATCCACCTTTTAACAAGGTATGAATTATTCATACGTGAGATATCTTCCTTTGATACAAAGTTTGCAATGAGAGTTGTGACTTGATTAGTCAAGTGTTCACCTCCATCTTGGTTCTTGGTCTCTATTAACCTCAAAAGTTAATCCACTTGATGCCTTGTTAGACAATCCGAGCTGAGGTCTCAGGCTCGTCATTGTTGGTTTCATCAAATTCAACTAAATTTGCTATGTTATTGAACTTGAAACGTGGTGGATATCCATATTTCTTGTAACATTTGTTAACGGTATGCCTGTGTAATGTACATAATGTGCACCGAACTTTCTTGTTTGTGGAAACCCTTATTTTTTGAGCAAATTCTTGTGGGGGTACGCCCGTGAAAGCACCTCTTATCGTACTTGACTATACCCTTTGTTTTGTCGTAATTTTGAATAACATAAATACAATTACATATTATTGATTATGATGTATTTAATTTATTAATCATAATACTCCGTATAGATATATCATAATAAAATATGTAAAAATTAGTTGTCTTAGTGACGTTGTTGCGTGGTAAATCATCCTCCTACCAATGCCAAGGATTCCCCACTTCTATTTTTTTTTTCTTAAAACCTCTCGTATTCTGAACCAACTGATCGACTAATCCGAAATTCAACTCGAGTCATGCCTGCAGAATGTGACTCTTACTCAGGATAATGTCGGGCGAAAAGGCGCCCCACTTCCAGTTTAGTTTTAAGTTTTCACTCCATTAACTAGCCGGTATATAAGCAACCCAAAACAAAATTCATCCACCATTGTTGCTCCAATTTCCAAATATTGAACTGAAATTTGCCATTGTACACCGGTTTTGAGTGTTTCTCTTTGCTTGCTTCCTCAATATCCTCCTATGTTTGAATCAACCTCTGATGTTATACTCTAGGATTACGGAACCAGAGGTATATTTGCAGTTTCAGTTAGAAGATCTGACCGGTGGCGACGAACAGCGATCAGAAGAATCCGTTTGATGATTCACAAGAAGACAAGAAACTGGTGATTATACGTGGCATGGAAGGTAAACGAGTATGGTGCTGGGAATGTCTTCAACAGCGAATCAAAACCGATTTCTCTTCAGACAAGCTGAGCTTCGTTTATGGACTTTCCGATACACCGCTTCCTTTTGGTTCATCTGCTGTCGTTCAGGTGAATTCGCTACCTTTGAACTGTAATTGACTGAATATCTCCCTTTTTTGCTGCTATTTTGTATAATAGTTTTATTTATTTATTTATTTGTTCGAATTAATGCAGTTGCAGAATCCCAACGGGGAAGTATCTTCACCTCTTCAGTTCATATTAGACTACATTCCGAGGGATCCTGATGATTGTCTCACCAGTTACGTGTATGTCTTCTTATTATCTTACTAGATTATGTTGCTATATGTTTTGTGTTGTCATTTAAATTTCAAAGTTTACCTACATGCTGCTAGCTCTTTGAACAAGAATGTTGGAGAAAAGTTATTGATATAATTTGTGGGATCATTCTCTGCACATGCTATATAAACTTTGTGGATTCATTTGCATGTGATATTCATATTCTTGCAATTCAGTGCATCTCCAGTCTGTGTTATTTCAATTTCCACACTTTTAAGACTTAAAGTAAATATTGGCTGTTAGTTATCTAAACGTGTTCCCTTTATAGTCTTCTCTTCAATCACTATTCTTTTTCCTTCCTTTTTTTCCTGGTGCTAATAAACCCGAAGTTCTCTAGTTGTGACGTGATATGAGTTACTTGATTGGAGTTTTTTCCCCCACTTCCATTTTTTTTTTTTTTGGGTTGTATTCTTTACCTATATGCATGTTACTGTGAAATCATGGAATAAAATCATATGGATATTAGGCTGGTTTGGTTCCGATCAGATAATTTAAAGTTAGCCCATACTTCATCATGCTATAGTCACTTTATCTAGCTTGCAATTGATTCATATCGTCATTCATGACATGACGGGACCGAATCTCGTTCTTCTTTTGAAGTGACCAGTGCTGCCTGGATAACCTCGAAGGCAGTCTTACCAGAAGCAGTGGTGAAGTAACGCCTGCAGTTACACATGAAGTCCAAACGGAACCATCTGCTACTCTTACAAGCAGTAGAACGTCTTCAGAAGTTACATCAGCTGAAAGTCAGAGTTCCTCAACTGCAGGAGCAAGGGCCTCTGTACATGGACTTGGATGTCAAAATCTTGCCTACGACTTTTTTGGGGGACATGCTTGTTTTAGAACATTAACTGCCCTGGCTCCAATTACTCGGATTGTCGGTTCTTCCGATGCTATGTTTCAAGAGCTTGCTTCAGACTTTTTAAATGGGTGTCTGGAAGATCATATTCTTGGTTCTCTCATTCGCTTAATAGAGGGAAAACCGTGTGGTAGAGACGCAGAAAACTTTCTTAACTTGGTTGGAGTGCCATCAGTCAATGAGATTAATCTCCCTGGATGCATAAGGCATCCAAACATAGCTCCATTAATTGGAATGCTAAAAACATGTAATGATACCGTTTTAGTGCATCCAAAACCACAGTATACCTTGGAAAATATCTTGCATTACAGTCCTGGTGCCTTCAATTGTGATTGGCATGTGAGATTTCTCATCTACCAGATGGTCTCTGCATTGTCTTACATTCATAGTTTGGGAGTTGCTCATGGTGATATGCGGCCCGCAAACATAACAATGGCCAATTCATGGTGGTGCTGGCTGCCTATTGGTGATAAACTAGTGACAAGCAAGACTTTTCTGAATTCCCATTCTTCTTCGGTTATAACTTGCTCCTCTAAGGGCTGCTGCGCTGGAGGACTATTTGCAGATTTAAAACTTTCT
Source organism: Gentiana straminea (assembly GCA_036785695.1). Taxonomy (NCBI): domain Eukaryota; kingdom Viridiplantae; phylum Streptophyta; class Magnoliopsida; order Gentianales; family Gentianaceae; genus Gentiana; species Gentiana straminea. The sequence continues at coordinate 6,260 of JAVUPR010000226.1, forward strand.
CATCCTATAGATTGGCCTTCCACTATCCGTAGCTGGCATAATAGAGAGTTGAGTAATTTTGAATATCTACTTATTTTGAACAGAATGGCTGGAAGAAGGTGGGGCGACCACATATTTCACACCGTTATGCCATGGGTTATAGACTTCAGTGTGAAACCTGATCAGAATAATGATGCTGGCTGGCGAGACTTAAGAAAGAGCAAATGGCGGTTGGCTAAAGGAGATGAACAGCTGGACTTCACGTATTCAACCTCTGAAATGCCTCATCACGTCTCAGACGAGTGCCTCTCGGAACTTGCTGTTTGTAGCTACAAAGCAAGAAGATTACCTTTAAGTGTCTTGAGGATGGCAGTTCGATCAGTGTATGAACCAAATGAGTATCCTTCCACAATGCAAAGGCTTTACCAATGGACCCCTGATGAGTGCATCCCTGAGTTCTATTGTGATCCCCAAATATTTTACTCTCTACATTCTGGCATGTCTGATTTGTCTGTACCTTCATGGGCGGGTACCCCTGAAGAGTTTGTTAAGTTACATAGAGAAGCCTTAGAAAGCGACCATGTATCATCTCAAATTCATCACTGGATCGACATCACCTTTGGATACAAGATGTCAGGTCCAGCCGCTATTTCTGCCAAAAACGTTATGTTGCCCCATGTGGCACCTACACAGCCCAGATCTGTGGGCCGCCGACAGCTTTTTACTAAGCCTCATCCTTCTCGTCAGCTCCCTGAGAGAAAAAATCCTGGCTACAGCAATGGGCTACTAGGCGATCACATACAAGATACCGTTCTTGCAGATGTGCAAGCCATTGAAACTGTATCATTAGATGAGTTAGAAGAAATATCTGAATTTTGTGAGCATGCTCAGCATTTGCATCGTCCCTGTTATGTTACTTCATATGAGCATTTCAAGGACAATCATTTGTGTAAGGAGGCTTGTAATAAGGTTTCCCTGAAGGGAAAACTTGAGTCAGAGTTAAATTACAGAGGTCCAAAAATTGATTTGGAGTATCTACTTGAGAAAATTCAAGTGGATGATGACGATAAAGGATATCAAGAGATAGTTCACTGGGCTCAGAGGCTTTCTTGTTCTAATCTATCTACTGAAGATATTGCAAATGATATATTTGCAATTGGATGCAACTTAGCAGAGCTTTACTTGAAGCAACCCCTTTTTGATCCTACCTTGTTGGCTGCTTATGTAGAAAATGGTGATATACCACCATTGATGCAAGGACTTCCTCCTCATGTGCACGTAGTGGTTGAATCATGCATTCAGAAGGACTGGAAGAGGTAGAGTCCCTAGTTCCTTCTTTTGAGCTAAAGAGCTTTGCTGCTCTACAATGTTAAGTACTCATATATAAGGTTAAAAATCATTTAAGTGGCCACTTCAATTATTTTTGGAACTCAATAGAGGCTGACCTTTAGGTTTTTGCTTTGTACATGAATAATTTTTCATTCTTGTAAAACAATCAGGAGGCCATCTGCCAAGTGTCTTTTGGAATCTCCATTCTTCCCACCCACAATCAGATCAGCCTACTTGTATCTTGCTCCACTTCAGCTTCTTGCAAACGAAAAATCGCGGCTGCATTATGCTGCTGAATTCGCCAAACATGGAGCATTAAAAGCCATGGGGTCGGCAGCAGCTGAAATGTGCGCATCCTATTGCTTATCACTTGTGAAGACTTCCTTGTCAGATGCTGAAGCTGAAAGCGCCTACACATTGGTGAGGGAGTTCTTGAAGTGTTTAAATCCTGAAGCAATAAGGGCAACTTTAGTGCCTGCCATTCAGAAGATATTACAGGCTAGTTGCGAACCTCTTATTTTCTGTTTATCTCTTATATGAATGGCAGCCTTTTGTTCCCGGATTCTTTCAGAGGTTGACCATGTCTTCACTCCCTTGTTTCCAGGCTAGTGTTTATTCACATTTGAAGGCTTGTCTTCTTCAAGGATCATTTGTGCTGGAGACATGGAACAGGATTGGGAAACAAATATATCTGGAGAAAATTCATCCTTTGGTTTTGTCAAACCTATATGTTGCATCCCATAAGACTTCAGCTGTTGCGGCCTCTGTGCTCCTGATTGGCTCATGTGAAGAGCTCGGTGTGCCGATTACAGTTCATCAGGTCCATTCCTACAAATAATCAGCTTTTTGGCTTTACTGGATTGGCGATATACTTTTATATTGTTAATTTACGGTCAACTTTTGACAGTAGAAAATTCATATTTTGTTCCATTGGAATGAACTCACTCTTAGGTTGTTCTCAGACAATTTTACCACTCATTCATCATCTTGGGAAAGGGCTATGTGATGATGGAATTGACGCTGTGATTAGAATTGGTAATTCTTTGGTATTGTTTTTTGATGGAAGTCCCGAAATAGTCCCTAAGATTATCTTTAAGCTTGAACTGAATTTGCGTTTTTTGTTTTTGTTTTGCAGGGTGTCTCTTTGGGGAAAAGGTCACCGTCAAACAGATTCTACCATTGCTGAGACATGTAACTCAATCTTGCATCAGTGTTTCACTATTAAGTAAGGCTGATACCACGCACACTTGGAGCACATTAGCACTGACAAATTGTCTTACAATATTAGACGGCCTGACTGCCAGTTTGACAACAGCGCATGTTGTGGAGGAGTTGATTGAAGTAAGATATTGTATCTTACCACTTTTGGTCTCTAGATGTTTCACTGATGTATCTAATCTATAATTATGCAGAACGACCTATACTTTCAGATTCTTCTGCAACCTAGCTTGGGTGTTCCTATCCTTGAGGTACATTACCATTCAATTTTATAAGTATTAATTTTTTTTTCTTTCCTGGCCATCCTTCTCGCTGACATGTGCTGAAGTGATATGGAGATATGGAATATTTCCATAATCAATAAAATGCTTGCATTTAACCTTGACCAGAGAAGGAAATATTTTTCTTTCAGTTATTTTCTTGTTTGGGGTTTTGGGGGGGGGGGGGGGGGGGTCTTATGTTGTGTGGAGGAGAGTGAAGACAGGCAGGTTTGTTTTATATTGTGTCCCTCTTTCACTACTTGCGGAACATAACTAAGTCTCTGTGTTGCATAGTGATTAGTTTCTGATGCTTGAAAAGTCTTGCGGTAAGCTACTAAAGCGGTCTTTAATATGTAGACCTTTTTTATTATATGTTTCTTTTTCCTGCCATGCTACACGTAAATTTGAAAAAAGAATAATAAAGATTCCTTCTCAAATGTATCAAAAGGTGTAGTTGTTTTTAACTTTCCACTTCTTACAGTATCATGCTCTTCTTTGCCTTCAACGTTACTATCATCTTACACTTACAATTTTTCATTGCCCGGCAGATTGCTGCTCAAAAGCTCATTGCCACATGTGAGCAGATTGGACCAGGATTGACAGAAACGCATGTCCTGCCAAAGCTGAAATTTTTGTTCGATGAGATTGCTTTCTCTCGGGAAAGCACTTATGTCTCGTCCAAGCTGGGAGATAGCCTGAGGAGTCCTAGTGTCAAAATAACTGAGGATGATTGCTTAGGAAAGCGCATGGATCTTGTGTGCGTTCCTGTTCTGACTTCTTTTGTTTGGTGCTATTTTCTTGTCAAAATGGTTACTTATGAGAAGTGGTATCTTCTTGTGCACAGGTTTATTTTATATCCTTCTTTTGCTTCACTTCTTGGCATAGAGAAGCTTCGCAGGTGTTGTAGCACTTGGTTGCTGATAGAGCAATTTCTTCTGCGCCAATACAGTTGGAAGGTATATTGGTGAATCTGTGACTTTTGGAATAATTTTTTTGATTGCTATTCACATGGCTAAGCTTGGGCTAATATGCACTTAGAGCCCATATGAATAAGACACTGTCTACAAATTTCTGCATGTATGTTATTCAACTTATAGTACTGCAGCTTAGAAATTCATCATTCTCAAAATGTTAGAAAGACTTTAAATTCTAGTTCCACAAAGCACTTATCAACAATTTATTCTCGTTTTGTCATAATAAAATGAAACGAATCCTTCTGAAATATTTCAAAGTGATTGTTACCCCCAACATACTTTAACCCTTCCTTGGGACACTGGATTTGAAGCCATTTATATGTCAGCTCAATGTAGCTCAAATCTTCATTGGAATAATCTTTCAGAAGTGAAGGTCCTTTAGAATTTGCACTGTTTACATCAAGCAAACCTCCTACCTATGAATTACACTAATATCCTAACAACCCCATGATCATTCTAGAAAGTCTTGTAAGATGTGCTTTTCACAATCACATCAAAGGTGGAACAATTGCACTTCAACAATGGAGTAATTGCACCGTAAAAGTGCTATGAATTGGCTCATCACAATCTTAACAAATAATATTTCTGACCTGGCTTCAAGGACGGGTAAGCTTACAAGCAACTTAACTTGCCTTTATCCGATGATTCCCTAATATAATACCATCGCCTGCAGGTGACTTGACAGGTCTAGTACCCTCACAAGTTGGGTAACAGAAATCACTTGAAAGCCACATGTAACACTTTTACTTGATATACATACTGAAGTGCTATTTCTTATACCGTTATCTGTCATTTGATCCTCGTGTTCCATTGGATAGGAACAAATTTGTTGAAAATACTGATAAATCTCAGATAGACCATTCAAACAAAAAGTTCGATTAGATAATGAGTCTTTTACTTAAACAATTCAGTGTGCTGATCTTGTGTTTTCTATATAAATTATAATATACTCACTACACCTGCTTTCTTATTCATGATTTTTCAGGTAAATATCCTACCCTCCTCTCTCTTTCTTGCTCTCTGCCTTTTGCTCTACTCTACGTTAAATCGGACCAATGAGATCTTATATTCTAGTGATGTGTCCTTCTGAGGAATATTGACTGAAGATTGGAATCTATTGTTCTTAAATATAAGTTAGTTTCTTTTTATTGAGTTGAGCTCTTGAATTACTGTATATCCATAGTTGACTAGTGCATGCCCAAAACAATGTGTAAACCTGTAAGAAATAAAAAATCCTCTGTTGGAAAAAGTCATGTCCCGTGAACCTGAGACAGCATTTCCAATTGAAATCTAACTTATCTTAATGCATTAGTAGGCTGCCTGACTGAGTATTAGTGAAATTTGTTTTTGCCTTTGACTTTATGTACATCATGCTCCTTGTTAACTATTGTGTTTAGTGGGAATGCGCAGGTGAATCATCTCAAGGTAGTTTGGAGACTAGAAATGCACGACGATCCTCTTTCAGCAAGCTTTCAACTTCTGATTATACACCTGCTAAAATGCTACTCAATGGTGTTGGCTGGTCCATACCTCAATCGCAACGAAATGGTAGAGCTGAAATTTTAACCCAATCAAAATCTTCTTCTAATCTCCCTCAGACTTCAGATTATAGGCTTTCCACTAGCTCAACTATTGGGAGGTGTGAACCTTGGCATTGGTTACCTAGTCTTACAGGGGGGCTTGACTTTCTTGGTCGCATCGGTGGACCGAAGGAGGAATTTCCATGGAAGATTAGAGCATCTGTAATCCATTCCGTTCGAGCACATCATGGGGCATTGAGATCTTTTGCTGTTTGTCAAGACGAATGCTTATTTTATACTGCAGGAGTTGGCCAGGGATTTAAAGGAACTGTCCGGAAATGGGAACTGTCCAGTATGAACAGTCTACCTGGTTATTATGGCCATGAGGAGGTTTGATATATCGATCCCTGTCTTTAATTAACTTTTTGTTTTTGCAACAGATAAAAATAAAATAAAAAAATAAACCCTTCTTCTTGATAACTTCTTAATGGTGTTGTTGCTCTTCTTCTTCTTCTCTCTCTCTTTTTTTTGTAAATCAGATGAATTTCGTTGATAAATCGGATGAATTTACTTGATAAAGAATCAATGAATCATAAAAATCATCTGAATAGTACAGATGCACAAAATTATAGGTAAAATCCATAGCCTTGCTACATTCTAGCAAAAACAAGCTGATCAAATTGCAACTCAGATCCAATTAAATCTACAATTTCTATTATTACAGATAGATTAAGATAGCTTAAAGGTTTTTATATCTTCAATTGATAGTTAGCTGGTAATTTTTTTTAGGGTTAGCTGGTAATATTAAATGGGTTAGTATTTACTCAAATACCCGTTACTTACCTTTATGAATCAGGCGGCTAGATGGTTCGGAATATATTTCCTACTCTTTATAAGCTCTGTAATACTGTTTATTGAATTAAGAAGAAATATACCTTCTCCTCTTTCTCTTGTCTTCTAAAAAATCTACATTTTCCTCCATTGATTCACACGATGATGATATTTATAGAGTTATGATAATTTTCTCTTTTATTCAAAACAAGGAAGGCTGTACAGTTAAAATATAGAGAGACTAGCCCTCACGGGTAGTTAAGTTTGAATCCAGACGGCTGCAATATGCACCCTGTCGAACACCTAACTACATGCACTGATTAGGTTTTAATTACACACTAAACGGTACAAGGATATTTCAAACAAATTTAGAAGCAATAATATCAACAATATCCTCCTATGTTTTGTACAATATTCTTTCAGCTATTTTTGTAATTATAGTTTTCATTCATCTATCTTATATCAATTTTTTTTATTTTTTTGGTTTTTTGTGTGTGTGTGTGGGGGGGGGGGGGGGGGGGGGGACCTTGTGAGTTTTCCCTTCACGTTCTAATTTGGGAATGTGCGACTATTTGGAGGGAAATTTGCTAGCATGCCAATTGCAATGATTTGTGTTAGCACAACCTAACGTATACCGTCTCTTGACTTATCAGGTTGTCAATGACATTTGTGTTTTGACATCCACTGGGAAGATGGCATCCTGTGACGGTACAGTGCATGTTTGGAACGGTCAGACCGGGAAATTACTTTCTCTCTTTTCTGAACTCTCCGATAATTCTTTGCGCAATGCAAGACTTTCAGGCAGTTCTAACATTACCAAAGATGATACCAGTACACTCCCATTCAATCCTATATCAACTGGACTACTGAATACTGCCTTTGAAGGGTGCTATTATACTAGTATGCATTACATTCCGTCTGCTGATATGCTTGTTGCGGGTACAGGCAACGGATCTCTCAGGTAATTAGTCAGTCTATTATTCAGATAGGGTTTTTGCACGGCTAAATTGCAAATTCGTCTAATAATTTGGCCTGGTTAGGGATTTTGCTTAGTTTTTGCTCCGGTATGATTTTTCATCCTGTAACTTGTACATTTTTCTCAATTTTAGTCCTCTGACGCCGGAGGAGGCTGAATTTGGGGAAAATTTTATTCTGGCGGAAAAAGATCCCATGTGTTGCTGACAATGCAAAAAATATGAGCAGAATTGCAAAATCCGTCCTGTAACTTGGCCTAATTTAGGGATTACATCCTTTTTTACCAAATTAAAGGACGCATTTTGCAATATTCATGCCAAAATCCATATTTTCCCCAATTTCAGACACATCAGTGAAATCCAGCCATAAATTTGCTATGTCAACGTCCTTCGACGTGGGAAGACTAAAATTGGAAAGAAAAAAAATGTACAAGTTAATTGACAACAATTGGTATCGGAGCAATAACCGAACGAAATCCCTAACTAAGCCTAGTTAAAGGGACTAATTTTGCAATTTCGCCGTTTTTGCACTCCAGCTTCAACTGGCTGAGAATGGTGTTTGTATTGCAAACTCAGTTTCCTTGTTTGGTTGCAGGTTTCTTGATATCAACCATGGTAAAAAGCTTCATCTATGGAGGAGCAATTCGATTGAATCGAGCTTTCCTTGCTTAGTCTCTTCCATGTGCTCATCCGGGTCAGCTGGATTACACGGTGAAGCAGCTAATGCTTTTCCCTCTTGGATTGCGGCAGGACTAAGTTCTGGTCATTGTATGTTGTTTGATTCAAGAAGTGGAAATATCATATCTTCATGGCAAGCTCATGATGGATATGTGACAAAGGTACATAGTAGGGCTAGTGTTTAGTCAAGTTTTACCATTACGCTGTACCGCCCACTGATGCGATGAATGCAATTTTTCTAATATAAGGCCAATGATATATTTTCTGAAACTCGGTATTGATAGGAGTTCCACTTTATGAAATTTTGTTCTTGATGACGCGTGTAATCATTTTGTTAGCATGTGGTACTATATTTCTTAACTAATGTTAACTTCTTTACTTTTTTCTTTTTGTCCATTTGGTGTAGCTGGCAGCAGTGGATGACCATATAATTGTTTCCAGTTCTTTAGACAAAACTATACGAACTTGGGACCTCCGAAGGTAATCTCTTTGTTATTGTTGATGTCCAAAGTGTATTACCTTCTTGTTAAGATATAAATATGGGTGGTTGTTTTATTTCTTATTTTTTATATTCAAAGAAAAATGTTTATTTGACTAGAACGAAAAGGCAAATAAAGAGAAGTACAGTCAAGCCAACTAAGCCACCCCTGGCCTTCCTTCAATATTCATCCGTAAAACTTATGACCCCGTGTTCAATAGACAGGGCCGGCTGTCCTAAATCCTAAACAAAATAGGCTGCCTAATGCCAAAACTTATGACCCCGTCTGCAATAGACAGGGCCGGCTGTCCTAAATCCTAAACAAAATAGGCTGTCTAATGCCTATACAGAAAAAAAGGTAATCTCAACGCTATAATAAGGATGATAAGATATTCCATTGCTAGGATAATCAAGAGTTTGAATTTTAAGTTGAGAGTGATTTTATCTTGTATATTCTCACTTATCATGTACTACCTCCTTTTACCAATATACTCCCGTTCGGCCTAAAATATAAGTCATTTTAGGTGTTTTAACGTGTATTAAGAAAGTGAATGAATGTCATAAATTTTAAAGATAAAAGTCTAAAATACCCTTCGACTCTAAAGCAGTCATTGTGAAGTAAAGAAAAGTTGTTGGATTGATAATGAATTAGGGGTAGTAACTAGTAAGAACAAAAAGACATCAATGTCTCATGGGTAATCGAAGTGACTTATATTATGGGATAAATCCATAGAGTTAAAATTACTAATATTTTGGGAAGGAGGAATTAAATCCTTTTGACTTTTCATTTTTGTCCTGCAATACTATAAGTCTTTTTATAACAGGGAGCAAACATTTAATACATTTTTCTTCATCTTACCCTAAATTTATTAACGATCCAACCACTTTTCATTACTTTTCAGCAGTTACATCAATGACAATCAAAGGGTATTTCAGACTGTTTCATTTAAAATTGATGACATTCATGTTTTTTTTTTTTTAAATCCGTGTGAAACCTTCTAAAGCGAATTATACTACGGGACATAGATGTAGTATGTTCTACTCCTATTTATATGAATGAATAGAGGGAGAGAGAGAGACAAGACAACACCATAATAAACCTTATTCTACGTATGGGGTTAGTTCAAAGTGAAGTTTACTATTTATTGTGTCTTCTTTCTTTTCCTGGTTTAACAGGAACTGGACCTCAGAACATGTAGTTCATAAAGGTCACAGTGATGGAGTATCTGGTTTCTCTATCTGGGGCAAAGATGTAATTTCAATAGCCAGGAACAAGATCGGCTTTTCTACTTTAGCTGGTTCTGCTGCTGATGGAGTAAGTATGCCAAACCATCTATTATGTGGAACCACTTTGTCTATTCCAAAACATGTTACTTTTAAAAACTTGAAGCATTAATTTGTTAATAGTGTCGGATCGAGAAAAGACGGTCATTGTGGGCATATATACACAAACTCAATATTGAAAATATATCTTGGTAAAAAAAATATCACTGTGGATGAGTAAAAAAGTTAATAGGGACAAAATACCGCCATATCGTGTCACAACGTTATGTTACTACACACTTCATAGATCATTGATTAACAAGCAAAACTTAGATTCATATAACGATCCCACCATATGGAATGGTCATAACATAGGTTTAAACATATTGAATTTGTGGTGCCGGTTTCTTGAACCTCTTTTACTTATGGTATGGTTTTCAAACTTGGGGCAGGACAGGGAGCAGCGTGTAACAACGCAACATCTATACACAGCAGACAGAGAATCAAGGAGTATGTCTTCGTTATCGAGCATAAGCATTCTACCGTTCTCACGTCTTTTTATGGTTGGAACCGACGATGGTCATTTGAAGGTTTGCTGTTAGTATTACACACACAACCCGAAACCCATGACCTGGATTGGGCCTTATCTAGCTAGCTTGCTTTTGAAGATGCAATGAAGATGAATTCTCACTTACAAAAGGCTCTCATTGGACAACTTTAATCTTTTTATTCTTGCACTTATGGCGAATTGTTCAGTTTTTTTCTATCGATTTGCCTTGTCGATACGTTGTAACGGATAAACATCTGATCCAATTAAGAGCATTTGTAATAGATGTGTAAAATCTGAAAAATAGATATTTGAATCATCTGGATCTATTAGAAACAATGTGGCAGAATCTGTTGAAATTTCAATTACATGCATAATATAAGGGTTATTTATGAAAGTTATATGATGCATTTCATTTCGAATAGAAAAAATCTATAAAATAGATAAAAATGGTAACCGACTTCGTAAAGAAAACGGAGAATTTGTTAAAAGCGATGGATACGAATCAGACGCAAGGCAACCAATGTCATACAAATAGGCTAAGATTCCTCAAAGTTTGATCGATTACCATATACTCTTCTGGTTATATATCATCAAACTCACTCGACCTAAGTGCACGAAGAGACAAACCGTATTATAACCACCGCACCCTCCATTAATACAGGAAATTACGTCGTATTCAAATCAAATGAAATATGTGAACGTTGTCATCGCGCTCCATTCTTCGGGATCACATAACCCAACTGGATTAACTTCACCATGAGTATTTTTTCGGCGCTGGCCTGGGCAACATCAAGCAGACACAAAGAAAAACATGAAAAATAAGTGAAAGCTAAAGATAATCTATCTAGCCAAGCTTTTGATAAAATATGTTTTCAAGTAACCTATGCAGGCATTCATGTCACATTTCCTTAATAGCTTACCCTCCCTAAAATATGGATAAACTTTGAAGATAGTCTAAATAAACCCCGCTACAACAGCATCCGCTTCCCTAATAATTAAGGATACTGAATAGTTCATCCCTATATTTAGGGTTTCATTATTCACATCACTAAACATATTTAAACGTTCGAATTAAATATAGTAAGGATAAGGATGAGGATGTTGTTGAGGTTAAAGAACGAAATTTAGTGCGTGAATGTTAAGTAAGTGATGATGATGTTGATGAATATGCTGTATAGACTATAGAGAGAGTGATGGGAAAAAAAGGATGTGCATTATTTCATAATATCTTTAAGAATGCACCCCAATACTCTTATATGAAACAACAGACAAAACTTGTGCACACAGAATGTTGAGCAAAACGACAGAAAGATGACAAACCTCAAGGCTAGAAGAATTCTTGGGAATGTTACAGGCTAGTACCACATTGAGACCGGTTTTCAAAACTACAAAAAGGAAGCGTGTTAGAGAAAACATTCAGAGAAAGCTCAGTAGCAACAAAAATGGTAAATGGAACCTTACCTAATCGACGTGCAATACTAGCCCCTGTGCTATCAGCTGTTCCTCCAATTAGAGAAGTAACACCTATCCCATTGCTCTGCTCACCATTTACAAAATATATATATGTAAGCACGACATGAACGATTTAACTAATTAATTTATTTGAATTCATGAATCACTATGCTCAATGATATGGAGCAGAGAGACCATTTGAAGTAATCTTTGATTCTCTTCCTTATTAGATCTCAAGAAATCCTTCGATATGGACTTTGTATTTGTCTCTTTACACACATGACACCATGCTACGGGTGCTATATGGAGTCCGGACACAACAACTTCCAATGAATATCTCTTGCTCAAGGATATGGATTATGGAGTAGAGAGACAATTTGAAGTAATCTTGATTCTCTTCCTCACTATATCTCAATATATTCTTCTATAAGGGACTCTGCATTTTTGTCTCTTTGCACGTATGACACCATATACAGGTGTTACACCGAGTCCGGACACAAGAACTTCCAATGAATATCTCTTGCTCAAGGATATGGAGCAGATTTTCTAGAGATCTAACTAAGGAACTTCATCTATAACAACTCCGCATTCATCTTTCTACACATGACACGGGTGCTATTCGGAGTCTCGGCACAAGAACTTGCAATGAATATCTCTTGTTAATCATAAAGTCACTAGCTAAAGCACTATACTTGCCCAATGACAGAATATAAGAAACTTCTTGCACAAAAAAAAAAAATAATAATACTCCAAACTTACAGGTCTAGTTGGAGCAGCTGCATACAAATTTCCAAACTTTGCAGAGTTGCAACCTATCCATGCATATATCTAAACAAACAAGGCATTAAACCTCAATAAATTTCACAAAATCACAGCTTCAAGTCCAAATTGTTACTATTTTTTAAATGAATAAGGAGAAAACAAATAACTGCAATTTCCGGTATCCGGAGGAAAGATAGTAAAAGGAACAACAGAAGGGAGGAAAGTAAAAAAAAAAAAAAAAAAACCTGTTTCTGGAGACGGATGATCTGAAAATGGAGGACCACATCATCCACCAGTTCAGAGAAGCAGTTGATTTGCGGCTCATCATCATCAGATTCCGATGGTTTACTCGTCGTCGTCGATGGGGCAAGGGTTTGAAGATTGGATTCCATTCGCAAAAATATTGTTAAATTGCAGAGTTTAGTTGTTTTTCCAAATGTGTTTTTCTCGCGTTTGTGAATTTCTTTGGGCACAAACTGCACATTGTTGTCATCCTTTAGGCCAGCGTCCGAATAAGGAACGACGTAGTTTTCGCCAAAATTTAGGTTTGTGTATGAAGGAATAAAGTTAGTTCGTAGTCCTGCTATGTATTGTCTCTGCTAAGCGTCATTGATTATGTGCACATCTTTTTTTTTTTTTTTTCGAGACTTTACTTAGTTTTTGTAAATCAGTGTGACAATTAATTTCAATGAGGGAATGTCTTTTCACACAAATAAAATTTTGATACACAACATTTCTTTTTTTTTCCACTTTTACCCTTTAAATTTATGTTTTTTTCACTCATTTATTCTGACTGAATTTCAGACAGATTGTTAAAAGTTTTTCTGATTGGTTTCGGGTACGGAAAACATTCAAAATTCTGACTCGAATTAGATCAGAATAATCATCGTTTTCTGACTCTAATTGGGTCAGAATAATTTGTAAACTCGTTGATTCTGACCAACTATCAGACAGAATATTAAAAGTTTTATTGACTCAATTGTAGTCAGAAAGTCTTTCTGACCGGTATTGAGTATGAAAAACATTCAAAATTCTGACTCGAATTGAATCAGAATAATCATCATTTTCTGACTCGAATTGGGTCAGAATAATTTGCTGTGTAAAAAGATTTTTCTCTTGAATGACACTGCTTAAGTATTTTATTGTGGATCGGTGTGACTATTAATAATGACATGTTGTCAGCGGCGGAACCAGAAAATTATTCTTGGATGGTCTTGGTCTTTATCAAAGATAAGAAAAAAAAAATCAACAGAAAAATAGCTAAAAGAAATTAAAAAAACCCGCGACTTATGCTTATTGACATATAAAAACCATACATTCTTAAACCACTACGATAAGTAGTAATCTAGCTTAAACAAAGACACTTTAAATACTATTATTACTGCTAAAACTAATACTCCCTCCGTCTCAAAATGTTTGGGACGTTTGACTTTTCAACCGCTTACAAAACGTCTAATTAATCTTTCAAATTTCATCAAATGATCTAATACTTTTTACATTTATGTACTTTAAGTTTCACTTTATCATAACCCTAATAATATTACATCAATTAACGAAATTCCAAGGATTAATTAGACTTTTCGTAAGAGGCTGAAATAGTGAAATGTCCCAAACATTTGAGACGGAGGGAGTAAAATATTAATAAATAAAAAATTGTTTTTTTTCAAAATTTGGGGTGGTCTTGAGACCACCCCCTCCCCCTTACTAGTTCCGCCGGTGCATGTTGTATGATTCTGGTTATTGTCACTGCAGTAACAATGTCAATTAGGAGCGAATTAAATGACACTAATTATGTATTTTCGATGAATAGTGGAACAATTAGCAATGACACATTATATGACCCTGATTATTGTCATCGATGCCATGGTGTAAACTAGTAGTGTCAAATTGAATGTCACTACTTATGTATTTTTAGTGAATCTGTGTGACTATTAGTAGTGATATGTTGTATGACACTTGTTATTGTCACAGCTGTTACAATGTCAATTAGTTGATACAAATTGAAACTAATTCTATATTTTTCTGTGAATCGGTGTGACAAATAGTATTGACTGATTGTATTACCCTGATTATTGTCACTGCTGTCATAGTTTCAATCGGTATTGACAAACTGAATGATATTATTTATGTACTTACGGTGAATCAATATGACAATTAGTAGTGACACAATATCAGAAACCGGTGTCATTAATGTCACAGTGTCAATTAGTAGTGTCAACTTAAATGATGATTTCAGAAATTACATCGCAACGTAACTAATATGATATCAAAAAATTTGCCGAAAATATATGATTTATGGTGAAAAAATAATGATAATCGAGAGACATATATTAAAAGATATGACTCATTAAAAATTTGAATAGATTTTTTTGTTTGTTCAAGAAAGCTATGCTTGGTAGGCGCTGCCTGCTCACTCGGGCAATGCTCTGAACACGAAAGTGTGAAGTTCTGCCCACTTATTCTTCCATGGTGATTCACAAGCAGCGCCTCGAAAAGCACGGACGAGCCACATGTAGGGAAACTTGCACATGTGGTTCGGGCCGGAGACGCCAGTATACTGTACAAATACGTGCAGGTCCCTGTAATTCCAAAAGCATATATGGTCCGGTATTCCCTTGTTCCTGTATCGGTTATGTTCTTTATTTCTTGTCTAGCCGAAACTAATCGAAGTGGGAGTATTTTTTATTGTTTTTTTTATAACTTTATTTGAGGGTATATTTGTACTTGTTTCCTAAATTATCCTTTTTACTAAAATAATTATATTGTTGTCATGTTTGCTAATTTTACAACTATTATTGTCATTTTCAATAACTCTGCCTTTGTTTTGGCCCAGCCCGTTTTACAGTTCCACACATGTCTGATGGATAGTATGGTCGAATCTGGAATCCGGATATGCAGAATTTATTTAGTTGTTTTTTTACCACAACGATTTTACTGATTTTACTGATGCAACACACTTACAATTAGGTGTGGTAGGTTGGGACCGGACCCGTAACCATACTACCCGGTCCCGTCCCGACAAGATTCGGGGTTTCTATTTTCTTCCCGAACCCATACCCGACAGGTGTCGGGACCTGACGATCGAGAAACCCGAATGTTCGGGATCCCGTCAGGTCGGAAAAGGATATCCATCAAGATATGATCTTATCCAACACGGCTTGATCAAACTGTCATGGTTGCCATATGGTTAAGCCAAAAACATAAGGAATTACAAACTTTGCCAAATCCCAATACTCTCATGATAGAATGGTACCCTCATAACAATTTTAGTTAAAATGAATTTATCAACAATACTGTGTCCTTAAAATAAAAAATAAAAAAAAAAAAAAAACCAATAGTGTGACTCAACCTACTCCCTCCGTTCCTAATTATATGTCGTGTTTGCGAAAAACACACAGATTAAGAAAATGAGTATTCTAAAAATAAAAAAATAAAAACTTGGAAAGTATAGTGGTGTAATTTATATGAAAGATTGATTGGTTGAATGAGCCTAGAAAGTTGAATAGTAGCATTGAAAAGCGGAAAGAGTATTAAAATATGTATTGAAAATGTAACTACGACATATAAAAAGAAAATTTTGATATTGGCAACTGCGACATATAATTAGGAACGGAGGGAGTAATATTTCTGAAGGTTTAGTGGAGGTGGAAGAGGGGCAAATGGACTTTGACTCTGAAAGAAGGAGAAAAAGGAAGTTCAAACCAAAGGGAAAATCAAAATCTGAAATCTGTTTCTTATGTCAAAGCAAAACAAGTCATGAGGAAAATCATGGAGCCCAACCTTGATGAATTTTTACACTGAGCACATGGAACCCTTATTTCAAGAAGTTAAAAATCAATGTTGTGGCAACTAGCCCTAATTGGCTCCCACAGTCAAAATGTGGATTCTGCAAAAGCAGGCCTTGTTTTCATAAAGTGAAGAAAAATCTAACTGAGATTTCATCCATCTCATTATGTTATGTATAATAACAAAGAGATATCAAGCACATTTCTAGCATTATAATCATGGATACATTAATTAAAAATTTACTAAAACAGAAAGAAAATTAAGGGGATTAATTTTCAACAAGGAAAGGAAATGGAAGTTTCCACCTTCTACTTGTAGTCGTCGTTGGACTTGTTCTTTAAGAGACTCAACGCCACACCCGTACCAAGAGAAGTCGCAACAAACCCGAGAGAAACTTCAGTTGACACATGAATACCTACCCCAACCAAACCAGTTAAGAAAGAAAGAAAGCGTGAAAAATAGAAAGAAGAAGACGACCGACCGACCTCCATTAATGTATTGGATAAAGCTTACAGATTACATACCAAAGAAGTCAAGGATCATCTTACATCCAACAAAGCCCAGAACTACACCAATTGCTGGCTGCTCAATAAACATTAATTAGTATTAAACAAAACTGCTCATTAAATAGAGTTGCAACAACTTTTGTTACTATTTTTTCACTTAATATAAAAATATCAAATGCGACAGGAGTAGATTCACCTGTAAATATTCCAATTCCAACATACTTCCAGAAACGAGTGTGTATAATGATCTCAAACCTACACAGGAAAAGGGTAACTTTGATCATTATGTATTCGAGGGCATAACAGTATATATTCATTTATGTCGCTAACAAAAAAAAGGACACTGATTCCAAGAAGACAAATAGAATAACTGTGAAGGAGAACAAACCTAAAATGGCAAAAAGATTGGATGTAAATACGATAAAAGGGTCCTGGGTAACACCGAAAACTGCTGGGATCGAATCAACCTGGAAAACCATAAAAAAGCAGTTTCTGAACATAAATTTCCAAATACAAAACTGATAGAACTTAAATAGAAAAGAAAATCTTACTGCAAATGCAATATCGCTGAGTTCTATAACAGCTACTGTCAAAAGCAAAGGAGTAGCCTGCCCAAAATGTTCGATGCCTGTTAGAAATTAACAACAAAAAGAATTTAATTCAAAATTGGCAATTTTCAAAAGTTTGGGAACAAAGAACATGCATTTGCATGATTGCACCTACAAAAACACCTCTCGCAGATCACTTACTTTCCAAATGCCATCCTGAACTGTTATGAACCGGTCCCCATCATAATTTGCTGAAATATAAAATAATTCAAGCTTTCAGAGACAAGAAATGCATCAAGCAGAAGTCAGTGTGGTTTTCATCATTTGTTAAACTCAGAATACTTTATTACAAAAGAGGCCAGGAATAAGTACAAGAAGATATAGAAAAGTAATATAAGTCAGTCTAATCTTTTGTTCATGCCATGCAGAGAGTTCGTTTATGTTTCTTGCTAAAAGCTAGTCGCAAAAAAAAATGGCATGGAAGAAAAGGAAGAAACCAAAAACCTCCAATGTTTTGCAAATACTAATATTTGATTGGGACGTGCAAACCTTCTCTAGATAAAGTACAGCGCAAGGATAAACGAAGAAGCATTTTGCCAAAGATTCGCGGCGGTAAAAACATTTAATCAGTGCAGAATATTCAACAGTTCATGGGCAAAGAATCTCAGGACAAAAAAAGCCTTAAGATGATTGACTGCCTCTGTAAAAAGAGATGCAGAACATAATGAAGTTAAAAGGCAATACATGTTACAGGGATAATTTTCCGGCATGTCTTCACGATGAAGTTGTCAGATAGATCAGAATCTTCTTCTTCTTCAGCAAACAACTGCACTCACAAATAATAATAATTATAATTATTGGCCTAGTGAAGAACACTAGGCAAACGAAAATGTTTCTGACCAAACAGGCTAACAGACGGGCAAAACATCGTTGTAACAAAATAGTGACTTTCTTGGAATTTCATTTGCACATAAAAGTAATAACAATTGAATAAGATGAAAGAGAAAGAGAATCAGATTTAGCAGCCCTGGCATATTTACCAAGTACGGACCCTAACAAAAAGCACTCTAATGCAAAATGGGCAACTGTTTTACGACCCAGCAGCTAGTCATTATGCAGTACGTGAAGCATCACTTAATGCATACAGAAATTCGCCCATTCAAATATGCATTGATCATATCTAGTAACTTTCCAAAGCAAACACTGTCGACGCAGAAGTTTTCTTGCTCATTTCAAGCACGCATTTCTTGAAGAACCAGTTTCACAGTGGTGCTTCCAGAGCCTAATGAATATTGCCATAGCATTCATCTATTCTTGTACTTACTATTTCAAATGAGTCCTTTCTCTTGCTATTTACAAGTCACCATGATTTAACGTGTTTAACCATGCAAAAGCAAGAGAAATGAATGTGAAAGTAGGTTTTACCTTGAATGCTGAATATAATAGAACTGCTGCCAGTAGTAGCTTAACCCCATCGAACCTCTAAAAATGAAATTAGAAAGCAAATAGCTCAGACCAATGCATTAAGCATATTAATAGATAGGACATAATGACATAAGAATGGAAAATTCCAGGGATATCTTTTAACAATTTTAATAGTACAAGAGAACATTAAAGCTCAGAAGGACCTGCAGTGTAGCTGTTCCTAGTAGTATGATCGACAATCGGAAGATTATTGCCCCAGCAATGCCATACGAAAGAACCCGATTCTAATATCTCCATAACAACACAAAAGATGGACAAAAGTAAATGTGAGAAAATGTGTTAACTAATTTAAATTGATAATAATTCAAGTGAACAGGGATTCTATAGTATCCGCCATTAGAACACCTGATACGCAATAGGAACTTTGAAGTACTTGAATATCAGAACAAACACGAATAGATTGTCAACTGACAAACTTTGCTCCAACAAGTATCTGAAAGCATAAATCAATGTCCATTGTGACATGAGTACGCAACATTTTAACGAGAAAGTTTTGAATGGTGACTAAATATTAAATAGGAAATCGATTTTATCAAAAAACAGATTTGCTGACATACCCAGCAAAAAACTCGGTTGCCTTCTCTGGTCCATCTTTTAGACCCAAACCAACACCAAATGCCACAGCCGTAAGTACCTAAAAAAAAGTAGACAGAGTTAATTCAGTATTGGCTTCCTAGAAGAACCGCATCCATAATGGTCACAATGAAAATACTCACACACAAAGCAACTGTTCTGACAGAAGATACATTATCGTTAGGACCTTGCTTTCCCTCTAGTGAATCACCGATAGAAGAAGTCACTGATTTTTCAAAATCATTGCTTCCAACATTCACTGGAGAGTTCATCATATCGCCCTCTACAATTCACTCATCAGTATGAAGTCAAAAGAGAGCATCTGAATGTTGTAACATACAGCAGAACAGTTCCAGCAAATAATACAAATGAAAATCAAACAATCTATCTATCTAATTTAAAAAAACCGAAGAATGATTCAGAGACCAATGTAAATAGATGCATCATACGTTTCACAACAAGAAGTTAAAAGGACAAAAAAAAATAAGGCACTAAAGCATCCTAGTTAACCAAAATGATTCAATACCACAAAATTTTCAGTCCATACCCAATGAAAGCGGTGTATGCAATAGTGATGGTCATGAATACAATGCAAACAAACACAATTTAAACCCCTAAAGCTACTCAATGGTTGCCTCTAATCCAGTTTATGTTGTCCACTGTGCTTAAAATCAAAGGCCTACTTATCTTTATCCATTTTTTTTTTCTTTCCCAAAAGGTAAAAATCATGTAAAATCAGACGTTCTTCAAATGTAACAAGGTGTTCACTGAAACCTGATGCTTAACACCACAATTTCATTGACAAATGACAAGTTCAGCATGAGTAAATCCTACCGGAAGTAGAGGAACTTTCATCCTGCTCAGTATTTCTGGAAAATGTTATTACTGACTGATTATATCTCCTGGCACGATCCAATCCACCTACAAATTTCAGGAATGAGAAGAAAATGTGCTGATTGAACAATTCAACCAAAAGATGCCAGCAAAAAAAAAACACAAAAAAAACCTGGATAAGATGAAGAAGTAAACTGAAACCGAGTCCATTCACTGCAAGTAATTGATGAAAACGATGAAGTCCTCAGAAATCCTGAATCCGATTTGATTACGGTTGGGACAGCAGCGTTGTTGTGGACTACTACGGAGGCTAGTCTCATGGTTTCGCCCATTTTCACCTTCTTCCTCTTGGATTTCACTAAGCATGGGGTACAGACACAAACTACAACATCTCAAACAAGGCACCAATTTGTGATTCCTTTTATTTTATGGTGCAAGAAGCTTGTACCAAATAACATATACTCTTGGAGTCTTTTATTTTTACCCTCTTTTATATCATATAATACACTTTTATTGTGTGAGAGATTAGAAATGAAAAGATGTAATACATGTAACTTGATACAACCTTCGTAATCAACGACGGACAATTTACATTTTAAGTCAAAATCGATGTGGTCAAACCTCACTTTGTATATCTACCTTTTACGTCAAAAATTTGATGAGGTCGAACCTCACGTCACCTCCGAACTTCAAAAAAACGATTATCGACTAAAATATCGACTTTCAAAAAGATCGATTTAGATGTGAATCGGGATGGAATCGGGTCGGAGCCCGACCTGCAACCCTCATATCCGATCATGTCCCGATAAGTTTTGAGATTCTATTTTCTTTTCCGTGCCCATATCCGACAATTGTTAGGCTCAACGATCGGGATACCCGAATATTCGAGATCAAGTACGAGAATGTTAGGGTAGAGAGAGTGCTTTAAAACAATTTAGATGGTGTTACGCATGGAGCCAAGAGAAAAAATTAAATCGACATTTATCGTATATCATTTTATTTGCGTAATAATATACATTTAAATTTATATGTACATTCGTATGCTCATTGAAGTTGCTTATCTGGAAATAGGCTGAAATTGTGAGGTTTATATGTACATTCTTATTCTTATGCTCATTAAAGTTACTTATCTGGAAATAGGCTGAAATTGTCAAACCTCAAATGACAGACAGTATTATTCAAAACGTTTTTTTGATAATTAAAAGAGAAATATACATCACTGAATGTCCATAAGGGTCCGTTACTTTGAATATGAGTTATGTATATTCACAAACGTAATCGAATGTTTACAAGCTTGCTCGTATTTGTCCGTTTAATAAACGAGCACAATAATATGTTTGTGTTTGGTTTGTTTAGTTATACTGTACAAACAAACTTACATGAGCCGAACCTAAATTTGTTTATGAAAGGCTTTGTTCATTAACGACCAACAGACATTATTGATTGATTTAATATAATGTTTAGACATTCTTTTAATACTCTAAAAAACGATCTCTTTATTTTTTACCGAGATTTCTTTGTAATGAACCTCTTCTTTTGATTTGAAATAAAATTTGATCGTTCTTAAAATAAAAATAAAAACATGTTCTCTTTATTGCAAATGTGGAACAAACATCCAACATGCAGTTATGTCGGGATGAAAAAATAAAAAATAAAAATGAGGATTAATTCTACAATTCGAAATGAAGGATCCAAGCTAACTTGAGATTTCTGACACTATTAATTGTCTGCGAGAGAATGACGTGGGTGGGGGTCGGTCTTCTCCGGGATCATGAACCAACTTGTTTCTCCGGTGCCAAATACTACGAATAATATCCCTGAAGATATACGGTCAATCCCTGTTCTCATTTCGATGAGCAATGTTTTGATATAAATGTTCACTCTTATTTTCATCGCCTATCCAATCGAAAAAATACAAATCTAGCTCACAAAACGTATCTAATAAAATACAAGAAAACTCTGAGATCAAGATATAAATACTACTATAATTCAATGAGAAAACAAAATTGAAATCACTATAAAATCTGGGGGCTGAATATAAAAGATAAAAATTAAGAATGCAAATATGAGTCTTTTGTGTGTTATCTCTTTTTCCTTCAAGAAAAAGAGGGAGCAAGGCATTCTTCAACTAATTCCTGAAGGGCAGGACTTTCCAATGCTGCTGCCACTCTTTCTTTATCATTCAACTGTTTATTTACTGCCCAAAAGAAAAACAATAACCGTTTATTTACAGCACAAATACAAAAACATACATAGAAACATTATACGTAAGGGATAAACACGCTTTTGGTCCTTTTTGTTTCACGCTTTTTGCACTTCAGATATTGGGTTTTTTTTTTTTTTTGCGGATTTGAATCTCCGTTTTAGATATTTACCTTGTTTCAGAGACACTAATGCAAATTGCTTATAGCAACTAAATCATGGACCTAGTGGTAAGGAGTTGGGTGTCTCTAAACATGGTTTAGGATTCAGTTTGTGTAAATGGAGAACAAAATGCTTAGGGGACCTTTACACCCTAACCAGGGTGAAAGCCCTAAGCCGAGACAAAGCTAAAAATCACGGCATCCTTTAACCGAACGCATTTTTATTTTCTGCAACAAGTATGCTTGCAAGAAAGAGTCACAAAGACAGGGAAAGTGTTACCTGCAGCTTCAGTAGCATGACTCCCAGGGGCTACTCTAATATCCACCTAATAAAATATAGAAAATGAAAACCACCAATGTCAAGTAAAGTTACAAGAAAATAATTTTAACTTTTAATTATACAAACCCATAATAATTATTATTAGTAGTTCATAATTAAGAACCAACAAAAATTATTAAACCGTAATTATTCAGAAATAATTATGGTACTAGCAAAACAATAGATACAAAGCATGCATAGAATCTATCCTTCTATTCACTCAATTACACATCCATCATATAAAGATCCATACTACATGAAACATTTGATGATTCTGACTTGATTTCACACCAAACATACCGTTGTGGCAGCACGGTGACAATCGACTTTACACCATGAAAGTCGATTAGTTTCAGTGTGGTGTCACGGTAAAAACTCAGTGGTGCCACTACAGGCAAGACCAAATTCATCATAAAGATGGACCATTTAAAGAATTGTACTTCGAACCCGCACCTTAAGCGAGAAAGAGTTCGTATTTCGTAACATTTTCACCATATATAAATAAAAAGAACTCTTCGTTTGTTTTGGGTTGAAGTTTTTTTTGGGGTTGTTTTAGATAAAGTGATTGAAGTAATAATTAGAAAGTTAAGATGTTTTTTTGAAATTTGTGTAGATTATGTTTGATTGGTGAAATAAAGTAGTATAATAATTAAAATAATGGTAAAAATGTTATAAAGTTGATAAAGTGAAATGATGAGAAATAATTTAATATTTTTTTATTTGTAGTTGAAGAAATGATTGGTAAGATAATTGTAAGATATGATGGGTGAAGTGATATAAAAAAACTCCGAAAAAAACTCTAACGAAAACAAACGGAGTAAGAAATTAGTTTCTCAAGTTCCAGCAAATGTCTGGATTACAACAAAACCACTAGACACAACCCAAAAAAGAAAAAAGAAAACAAGTCAATACTTACTTTAAAACGTGAAGGCAGGCAACGCATGAGTTTAACGCGTAAGCACAAGCCAATTGCTGCTGCCAAAGAACAATGCTCCACAGTCGGCGTGAATGTAACCCTGAATCCAAAAATCATTAAGTCCTTAATTAAAGATCAATCAAACAAGACATCATAAGCCTTATATATACTTCAAAATAATAATAACAATAACAACAGCATCCTGTTTCCAGTTGTAGGACCTAAGCTAGAGACCCTCACTACCTCCTCCATCAAAAAGCAATACATATATATATATATATACACACACACTCACACACACATGAAGAGTGAACAATTTGCTGAATCATGATAACATACTTACCTTACATAGCTGTTCTTGTCGTCTACTTCAATCGCATTCTCCGTAATGACTTTAAGCTCTTCCAAAGAGTAAGGATGTTCTGGGTCTTTTATATCTCTAAGGTGATGTTAGTATAGTTAAGAATTAAACATCGCTTTATCGTCAACAACAGATTTAAACCTTAATGTAAAATTTCCAGAAATATAAAGAGATGATATACATACACAATCGCAAAAGTAATGCTGATTAAAGCTTATAAAAAATGGCTCAAAGGATATCAAATATTTCTAGTTGGTCAATCGCATCAGCAGAATATTCATCCACGTCGTTTGTGACTGTTCGAGTTGGACGATCCTTTCTCTCGTACACAACCGGATTAGCGTTAATCAAGTCCAACACCATTTTTTATTCACAAGAGCAACAAAACAGCCACCTGAAACATCAGAAAGCAACAGTTGGCTAGACTGCTCGATTGATTAATCAAAATCAACAGTGATCTCTAACCAATAACAAGCTAGCTGCTACTACTCATCTATCAGCAAAAACGACCCCACTATTATCACCTAGGTTGCACCATGGTATGTGATTTTACTTACAATCACCCTACTAAATTACTCGAAAATTCCACCATATTGTCAAATAATGACTTGAGCGTCAGAGGGTTTTCCCTAAGAACTCCAGGACCTTTAATGATTTAAATGTTTTACAGGCACTTTATCAATAGAAAGAATCGTCACTAGATCATATATACAAATCTTGCATTGCAGTTTCTACTGTCAAATCAAACCTTGACCATTTCAGACATCGCCGGATAGCTTCCTATTATTATCAAGGTGGTTTGTTTTCAAGACAGTTCATAATTTTCGGTATCCGAGTTATTGATATGCACATTCCTCCAGATTTTAAAAGAATTCAAATTCATGTCAAGTGTGTATCCTAAGTATCCGGTGTGTATCCACCAAGTATCCTGTGTGTATCCATGTCGGATACTAGTCACATACCCAACACACTACTTAACATAATCTACTAAACAAAAGTAACTGTGCATCGTAGATTATCACTATAAAATCCACCAAAATTGAGCTTACACAAAAAGAGGGAAAGAAAAAATTGAGCTTACACAAAAGAGGGAAAGAAAAAATTGAGCTTTATTTACTATTACATCAGAACTCAGCTACATGAAGCATGGTAAAACGAACGAATATGAAGACTTTTCAGCTGAAATAAAACCATAAAATCAAGTTGAGAGAAACAATTTCAAACACGAGCCACACAAATCTTTTGAGAGAAAAGGACACTGAAGCAAATAGAATTGAAACTGTAAATCTGTAATTAAAGAAAATATCGTTTTGCACGATACGAAGCGTGAATACAGGAGATTGGCCGGAAATAGACTTACCTCAGGCGGAGACGACCAGTCGGTCGCTACGTGAAGATCCCGCCGGTGAAGAACCCGGTAGCTAATGGCTCAATCGATATGACGCTGCAGTGAAAAGTCTTTTTTAATCTTTGGTTTGTATAAAACGAGATAGGAAAAAGAAATAATATTTTTTGAGATTTTTTTTTCTTTTAATAATGTGTGTTTAATCAAAATCACCCACATTTTAATATGGGGCCGCCATTTAAAACAAGCATTTTTTTTTTAAAATATAAAGCAAGCATTTTTATCTAACTAAATATCTTGACATTTATATATTTGTATGATTTGACGAAGAGTAGGTTTTTTATTTTTTATTTTAATAAGTGTAGGTTTTTTTTGGTGATAACAAAATAACACTTTATATAGGAGTAATGCTGCAACCACAACCTTTCAGATATAATGAATGTCGCGAACTAACGTTTACAAAACCATAAAAAGGTTAACCACTGTTAGTATATCAGTTGATGATCGTTTATATAATTTACCTTTTGGCACAATAAAATATAAATTTTTTTTTGCATAAAATGCTTAAGCTTCCGGAGGGGTGTTGATTAGCTTGATCTGTCTCTCTAGGTTTTCAATCTGTAGGCTGGATTTGTGAGCAATATCGTATCCGTAAGGAGAAATCTCACTTGAGTATCAAAGTGGTCCGAATATCTAGTCTAGGCGAATCCATAATCGACGTGAAGGTAATTATCTAAAAATGCAAAGTACTCGAGAGTAAACTTAAAAGTAAAGCAAATGCACTACTCAACTAGTTGTACTTTTCCTTTTAAAAAAAATAAAGTTGTACTTTTAAAAGATTAGACTAAAGATGATATGACAAGGGGCGGTTAGATTGATGATCCGATTTGTTAGAGCAACCCTAATGGTGTAATGAAGGGAGGTTGTCTATTATGACACAATTTCACACATGACATCATTGTATTGGTGTTTATTTTTAGATAGAATTGTAAATGAGATGTGATAGATATGATGCAGTATTGGTAAAAAATTGAAAAACGATAAGAACACCCAATAAACCCATCTCCAACCTAAAAATCAATCCTTTAAAAAAATATTAATCCTCAACTAGAGCTATAAATCTTCAAAAATTAATTCATGAAAAGAACACTCAAATCAGATGGCAAAGTATCTGAATTCATTTTCCCTGCACAAATTTTAGTTTAAGGATTCTTCATCCGCAATTGTCATCTTATCTCTGATTTGTATTTCGTTGTAGCATCAATGGCAAAGAACACTCATAAAATCGTCTACTAATTGCTAAAAAATCAGTGACGATCCATCCCTTTAAATTAATATCAGCTTCTAGTCCAACAAATCTTCAAGGTTAACCAAAATAAACAAAGAAGCACATAAAATTGCCTTTTAAATTCGGCGACTCAATCTAAAAAAAAAAATGAAGAAGAAGAAGAGGAGAGAATGGATTCTGCAATTTCATTAGCTAGTTTTTTTTGTTTTGTTTTTGCTTTTGTTTTTTATAAATCTAGTTTCTTCATGGTTTTGCAGATTGATCATTTGTCTTTGAAAAACAGGGTGGGCTTGATGTTAATTTATTTTTCTGTCAAAGAAGATACTCTCTTCCATTCTCTGAATGTAGACAGTGGGGTAGACAATTGTGTTCCCACTAGTGTTGCTCTTAGATGCAAATTATCAAAATAAACTTGAAAAGTGAGCTTAACCAACGAGTTCTCAACATATTCACGGTGCAACCCTCGAGTACACTAATCAATCTCTTGCATTAGTGTACTTATGGTTAATACAATAATCCCATGATTAAAACGAGAACAAAGAGTAAATACACATTAATTACTCTAGTTAATTTTTGCTTTTTACGCCTCAAATCAACGAAGTAGCTCATATAGGCAATCAAAAATTACCAACAAGTACTAATAAAAAACATCATGACATTAATGAATTAATCAATAAGGTATACAGTATACTATGATCCATATCAATCAATAAAGTTTATTATGATCAATGGCCAACAAAAACAACTAACAAAACAGATTTTAAAAAAAAAAAACAAAAAAACAAAGGCTCGGATGAATGTAGACCACACAATCTCAATCCGGAATGAATCTGTATGGTCTATTCATGCACACAGTAACTCCACAATGTGGAGTTACCACCCAAGACCAACCCTTAGTTTTATATACCTTCTAGCCATAACTATGTAGCAAAGGTATGTATCATCATCATCATCATCATCATTTGTAAGAAAAATATAATTCTTCAAGTCCTAAATTTTTTCTCAACACAAGCAACTTCTTTACAAAGTAGTCTCACTAAATCCATTCTTTAGTTATCATCTCATCTCAAGAAACTATAAAAACACATACACACAATCACATCTTATATATTCCCACCTCTCAATCTATTAAATATCAATATATATATTTTGTATAAAATGTAACAAAATAAAATTACATTAACAACACATCCACCAACCTCCATAACTCTCCTCCTCCGTGGACCGGTTGCGGGTGGTTTCAGATGGATCCAAACTCCAACAATTCCCAGCAAAACGGACTATCCATATAATCCACCATAGGTGATGTTTTAAATAGCAATGCCACACAAACACACACTGCTGCTATTGCTACCATTGAAAGCATTGCTGGTCTGTAGATTGCTAATGACTTTCTTCTCTTTCCGTACTCCGTTTTTAGCTTACAACGCCGACACTGCCCTCCACCTGGACTTGTACTACCCTTCTCTGTCCACAGACCGCCTATTTTTACGTGCTTCGTGTCCGTACCGTCACCAGGAATCTCCACAACATGCTGGCCGTCTGTGGACGGTTTGTTCTTGTTGATTTTCCTTTGAACGAGATGAATATACGAGTAGTGTCCACGTAAGCAAGCGTAATCACATGGTGTCAACCCTGTACTGTCATGTGCACTTTTCCAAGCTTCAATTCCCACCTGAGCCATCGCCACATAGACACTCTCTCAATACATATAACCTTAAACCTTTCATTTATAATTATACATACATGCATATAAACAAGCCGTTTTTTTAATACTACATAGGGATAAAGACACTTTTGGTCCCTCCCTTTTTTTTATTACAATCTTTTGGTCCCTCCCTTTTGTTTCACGGTTTTTACACTTCTATCCTCTATGTTTCATCTTGACACTTTTGTCTCTATCATCTATGCAATTTTTTTTTTCACATTTTCAGTCCTAAGCACTACGTGTCGAAAGTCTTACACGTTGAAGGTACGAAATGATCCAGCCAATGAAAATATGACACGTGGCAAAAATGGGAAAAGATTAAAAAAAGGCATAGATGAGGGGTAAAAGTGCCAAAATGCAAAAATCGTGAAGCGAAAAGGAACAAAAAGTGTTTTTATCCCTACTACGTACGGCTTCTGCAATGAAAATCATTTTGTAAGTAACAAAGGATGAGTTAATACCAGTCCGGGATCGTCGGTTAATGCATCCAACACCTGTTCAGAGCCATCAAGACCAGCTGCTATATGAATAGGGGTCAATCCCCCGGGTCCCTTTATGTCAGGCCTAAACAGATACTCGTCCTTGTTCACGTTCTTCTCACTCAAAACGCCACCTGGATGATATCGCAAGAGAAATTCAACCATGGACCTTGAATTTCTCCTCACAGCCCTGTGTAGAAGTTCAATATCCAATAATGCATCTAAAATGGACGTGAATTCTCCCGAGTCTATAACATTCTCGAAGAGAATGTTCAGAAGTTTCTGAACAACAGCACACCAGTCATGTTCCATAGAGAACAATACGAGCCATTTAAACCGTTTGAAAGAAAATAGATACGAGTTTGGATCAGCATGGCCTAATCTGAGCTTGGTTTGACATCTATGGAGAAGCCAGCCCATTTCGTGTAGAAAGTCCAAAGCTTGGTTTTTGGCGTCTAATCTCTTAAGTTCTTCCTGTCCAATATACGCCGTTCCTGAGGTTTCAGCAGCCTCGATTATACTTTCTAGGGTACAAATTTCAGAACAGACGTCCTTCTCCGTGACTATGAATGGAAAAAAGCTGCTGTTGAGGCCATAATCCTCAATCTATCAAAGATGAAGCACAAAAGACAATGTCAATCAATCTAG
Source organism: Gentiana straminea (assembly GCA_036785695.1). NCBI lineage: Eukaryota > Viridiplantae > Streptophyta > Magnoliopsida > Gentianales > Gentianaceae > Gentiana > Gentiana straminea. The sequence continues at coordinate 35,687 of JAVUPR010000226.1, forward strand.
TATGCCTACACTTTTAAAAAGGAAAAAGGGGGCTGGGAATAAGAAACAAAAGAAACACAGTGGAACTTCTCACAGAAATCAAAATTGCATATGCCGTCTACCCTTCACGAAAGATTGCATTTTTAAGGGCATTATATTAGCATGAGAAACGTAACATTGAAGGGTACACTACAATTGACTTGCAAATTGATGAGGGATTCATACGATTTATGTCATAAAAATAGAGAACAGATCATTTTAGAATGCAAACAAAATGAATTAACTTTAGCAGATTATGTTACCTCTATAAATCCCCTGCCGGTAACATTTGGTATGACACAATCGAAAGTCGGTGTCTGGATATCAGTAGGTTCAATGAACGACTCGGATTCTTCAACTATATCAGCACAACATTCATCCACCAGATATTTCCCCTCAAATGCACATAGTAGCCTAAACAGTGCATATAGAGCAAACACTTAAGTCCCCCTGCATATAATCATCACATGCTGGAGAGAAAACACACACACATACACACAACTAAAAACACGATCCAGCTATGCAAAGATACCTTGAGGTGCCCCGAGACATGTTGAACCCTTTAACTGAAAATTTAACGGTGTCAGATGCACAGACCGCAATAGGCTTAGCATTCATTATTAAACTACTTCTCGAGCTTGCATGAGGCAAGGATGTGTCCAGAAGAATTTGACCTGAAACAGAAATAAACTAAATGTTTCATGTTTCAAACCTTGTATGTTCAATATATCGGATGCAAAATAAAATAAGGAATACGAACAAACCGTCAAATACAAAAGCCACACGATGACGCACACGAGTGTATATCCATCCTGTTCTCCAAAAGGACTCTGTGGATGAACTCAGAAGCTTTTTCAAGCCGGAACTCAGATCATAAGATAGCTGCACAGAATAGAAAAAAAAATCAAGAGACATTTCCATGGATTGTATCACGAACAACAAAAGCGTTTATCAGCTAAACTAGTAGTCACCTAAAAAAAGTGAAATCTAAGAAGACACAATCCAGAATGTTAAGCATAGATTAAAAAAAGAAAATACGTAAGCAACTGGCACGTATAAGGGAAAAAAAAGGTACCTGATCCCATATGGCTTGATCCATTCGCAAGTAGATTGATAGAATGACACAACCAGGCTTAATGTGGCTTTCAATGTCCGTAGGAGTTTGTGACAACCAATCAAGGATCTGCACGTCGTGAAGGTACCAAACATTCAACCATCAAATAAACAAGAAAAGTGAGAAACGACGGAACAAAAGAGCTGAAAAACAGGAATTACCTGTTTTCTTAACCCACAAGGTAAATCGACAGGGTCCTTCCCAAAGAGTTTAAAAACAATCCGATTCGTGCGGCTCTGAAATAAAATAACAATAAGAAAATGGTAAATACTGAAGTCCTACAAAACAAGTTAAAATGTCTTATCTCAATGATCAAGACCAAGAAATTGCTTTTAAAGTACGGGATTCATGCAAAATGAATGGAAATACCCGCTAACAACTAACAGCAATAAGAAAGTATACATTGAGCTCTACTACAAGGGGGAAAACACGTCAAACTAAGGCACTTAAGCAAGACAGAGCAACTAAGTTGAATATCAAAAGACTAACACGTACACAAGCTTATCCCTCTTCATTTTTTAGTGGGGTTGGGGGATTGGGGTGGGGGGTGGGTGGGGGGGGGGGGGGCTATCTGGGATGCCAAAAAGGAAAACAATTCAAGCAAAATAATACCTGGGCTTCGCCATTGGAGCTTGACGGTGACCAGGTAGATGTGGAAGCCGAGTTTCCGCTTGCAATAGGCGGACTGGACTTGAGAGGGTCTTGATATACCCATGAAGAGCAACCAGGAGATGCATCCTCAAGACTTTTAGGGACATGGGCATCAGAAACTAGTACAGCTTCAGAACAATCTTGAGAATCATCGTACACGTCATTCAGATCAAAATTATTCACCTTTGACCTCCCACCATTAGAATAAAAGCCATTTGCTTTGGCACAATTACTTTCTTTACTTGGAACCACTAGTGTGGAACATGAAGGGGATGAAACTTTAGCAGTTCCTTCCGGATTATCATTACCCATTATTCTCCCCGGTGCCAATGCTGATGAAGGTGCACTAGAATTTTGACAAACAGCAACATCCTGCAAGGAAAAACAGTCAGAAGCTAAACCAAAACAGCACGGTATTCAGGACACTAATTACAACGAAGAAAGGACCTCTGTTGGATTTCTATCAGATGTCCTGGTATTACTCATATCTTGAGATCCTGATAACAAACCAGTCAAGTTTTTATCGCTGACAACACCAGCAACACTAGCAAGGCTTCTCAACAATTGGCTGAGTAGATTCTGATCATTAGCATTATCCGAGGCATTATTGGCTGCAATTGGAGAATAGAGAAAGAAATTCAATAACTAAATGGCCTTTGGGGTGTGTTAAATTGAATTAACTTACGCAGAAATACAGCCAAGTTTTCTGTGCTGGTATACCCCGAGAAGGAAAGCAATTTTTTTCAACAAAAAAGAAAATATTTTTCTCCCAATAATACACAAAACCTGATACAATCCAAACAACATTTGAACTAAAAATTCTCATCGGAATATTGAAAAAGAAAAAAATAAATATCATGTCCAAACGGACCACGTATTAGTATTATTAGTTCCTTGCAGTAAGATTATAACTAAAAGTTAGTTAAGGAGAATAAAACTTTTGGCCTCATGTTATAAATTCGACTATTCAATCCCTATAAAGCTTAACAGAAGTAATTTTAAGAAAACACAAGCAGTACAAAAAAGAGGGAAAATAAAAACAAAGGTGTATAAACTTACAGTTTAAATTGGAGAGTATCTTGAGCAAAGTAATCAACAAATAATTACTATTTTGCTCATCATTTGCAGGGGCACTAGTAACTACACTTTCAGGATGAGCCTTTCGTCTACGTTTGTTATGACCTGCTAAACGTCTACGGCAACTTCTCTTCCCTTCATCAAACTCTTGTAGATCATGAAACCTTAACACACATGAAAAACATCTTCTCAGAAAAAATTTACTTATGAACATAATAAGAAAATAAAAGTTAGGACGTTTAACAAAAAGGACCTGCTGCACTGTTGACAGAACCTCTGCATCACATTGCCAACTAAAGCTCGAGTAGCCTTAGAATGCACATCGCATACTTTGTGACGACGATGATAATCTTTTGCACCGATTAAATCGGCTTGGCAGTCATCTACTTGACAGACGGTTCGATTAGATGAAGGGCCAGTAAACTTAGTTTTCTTCCCATTCCTAACTTCCCATTTGTCACCATCAATTTGAGTGATTGGGTACACTTGTTTTCCAAGCTTCAAATTAAGTGATCTAGCTTCCTCATTGAGTTCTTCTTCTCCATGATCAACATCCCTCCCCCTTTTCTCCAACTCTCTTTTCCCTCTGTCAATTTCCACCAAATTCCTATCATCAGAACCAGATGAAAAGCTGTTTGATACTCCGGTTTGAGTCGGGATTTCGGATCTAATAGGTAAAAACTGTCTACTATAATCTGATGTTCCAGAATTAAGCGCTGTAGCAGTACACAAGTCTCCATCCCATCTCCAATCATTCGAATCCCACTCCGGATTCCTTTTTCCACCATAATAATGTAGAGAATTTTCTCCAATCTGGGCTTCCATGGATACGAATTTTAACAACCCAGATGGTAAAATCTAAGTAGAAATGGGTACAGACTAAAGGAATACAAAAATCAAATCTTTGTCCAGTACAACAAAAGAAAAGATTCAAAAGAAGCCTCGCTAACTACAATCAAGTGAAAAAAGACGGCTGCTTCATAATTTGTAGGATCTCCTGAAAACCAGCCATAAAATCAAAATCCCAAAAAGCAGCTCTTTCAAATATCAGTCCAACTACATCCCACCAACCAGAACTACTGTGTCTGTGTAGTAACAATGCTTTGAAGTTCGAAAAAACCCAGAACCGTGAAAAAATCCGGCGATGGTACTAACTCCGGCTCAAAGCACAACAAGAACTGAAGCCGACAGTTAATCTGCACCAATGAAAAAAGGTGTAAGAAAAAACCTTTTTTTTCTTCTCAATTTCTGCGAAAAAGGAAGGGAAAACAATAAACAGGACCTGCTGCAAAAACGAATGCCTGAGATTTGAACCGAAGACGTGTGAGAGTACGAGGAAGCCTACCGGAGATATAGAGAATATATGAAATGAGAGAGCTAAATTTAAATGGGAAAATGAAAAATGGAAAAAAGTACAGAAATGAAAGAGGTAAGAGGGTAGAGAGTGGGCAGGGGAGTGTGAACACGAGAAAAATATTCGACTTTCTGTTTTTTTGATAAATAATAAGAATAAAAAATAGAATAAATCTTTAAAAAATGTAAAATATCGGTTTTTTTTTTTTTGAAAGGTAAAATATCGTTTTACAAAAAAACAAAGTAAAATATCTTTGTATTACAACATCGGACAAAAATTATCACATTTAGTCTTTCAACTGTTGGTGAATCTTTATAGTATAAATAAATAAGGGGGAATTATTTAAAAGGACTAATTTTCAACTTATTGGGGGTAATAGGACACTAATAAAACTTATTATGTTATAAGGACAATCTATTTTTCACTCCTATCTTAGCACGTTGCAAACAAAACCGTCGGAAAATCGAAAGAGGAAAGTAGATCAAAGCGGATCCACTCTCTCAACCTCCAAGAAATCGCCTTCACGTTATGAAAAGCAGATCAAAGGTTCTATTTTAGGTTAAATTCCGTATTAATTTGAAGAAATCGCATTTAATCAACCGTAACAAAGAAGAAAGCAGACAAAAAAAAATGACGAGGAAAAAGAAAGTTGTTACAGAGAGAAAGAAGAAGAGCAACAAAGAGGAAGACGAAGTCAATGAACAATCCAACAGATTCTCCGGGTGGATCACAAGTAAGTACATTGTAGATATATCAAATCATATCACAACTTATTTCGGAAAAAAATTATTGAGATTACATAATTTAAAATGAAATATTGCAATAAAACATAGTTAAAAAATCATGTCACCGCATATTTGACAAAAATCATAGTTCGGTTTACTTAATTAGCGGTTATATGAAGAACAAAACGAATGTCACCGCATATTTTGCTAAAATATTCATTATATTTATTTTAAAATCATGTCACCGAATAATTTACCTATTTTGACATCATATCACTGCATATTTTAGAAGTATAGTATTATGTAAATGAATATGGGGATAAATTGCAAGTAAAACGAGTTAAAAAAATGATGTCTTTGCATATTTCAAATAGAATCATTGTTCGGTTTACATAATTTGGGATTATATTAACCTCATACATACTTAAAAAATCATGTCACCGCATAATCTAGGCAAGCATATGGATTTTGTTGAATAATAAAACAGAATATCACCGCATTTTTTGGTCAAATATTAAAGTAATATTTACTTTAAAATCATGTCACTTCATATTTTGTGAACAATAATTGGATGATTAACATGATTAACATCATATCACTGCATGTATGAGAAGTATAATAGTATGTAAAAGAATTTGAGGTTATATTGCGGTAAAACAAAGTTAAAAAATCATGTCGTTGCATTTTTAGCCAATGTCACTACAATTTTAGCCAATGTCACCGCAATTTTAACCATGTCACCGCAATTTTAGCAAATGTCACCGCAATTTTAAGCATGTCACCGCATTTTTAGCAAATGTCACCGCATATTTTCACCATCTCACCGCAATTTATGTTTAACAAAAATCTAATATTTTTTGCGGGACAAGAGAACAAGATAGATCCACACTCAACAAAGATTGTCCAAATCTTCCAAGAAATAAATGGGCAACTAACAACGGAACATTGGACAATGATTAGAGATACACCATTCAAACATATGTTTGAAGCATGCCACCATAAGAAGATTAGAAATGATAAAAAAAGCAACAAAATGCTCGACGACCTCATCAAGACATACAACAAATGTAAGGTCGGATTCAAGATTGGAAAGAGCTATCACTTTCCAACAAAGAACAGATGTAAAATTGTTATTTGGAATAGAAGATGGCAAAGAACGAGGTGCCAAAAATGAAGTATGATAAAACAAAGGAGATATCAATCAAAACTAAACTGTTTGATAAGGTTGACAGATCAAGATCGTAGCTTAAAGGAGCTCATAAAGCCGAAAGTGAAAGACCAGATACAACATCAATTGAAGACACAAGTAAAACTATTGTGTCTTCTATTGATTGCAACAGCTTTTTGCGCAACATCAAAGCCAAAAAGTACCATGGTCATTCCTAAACTATGTGGATGACATGAGTACACCGAAATCATTCAACCGGTCATCCCATATACCGAATGAACCGAAGAAAGGACTTGACAAAAGTTCATTTCAACCAAGAAAAGTAAATGGATGCACTATCATGCCGTTGGTATGTTTCATACAAAAACATTTCATTCTATTTGTACCATGCTACATATACTGTTTTAAAGTTACATGAATGAATTCAAATACAAAATATATACTTTTATGTTACAGTACTGGTTCTGCGAGCACACAGATATGATAACAGATCTTGAACAAGAGGAAAAGGAAAAAAAAATCAGCAGGAGGGGACAAAAGAAAGCGAAAGCTATGGATACCAAGGTTATCAAAATGGGATGTGAGGCAACTGAAGAATGTTCTGACAGTAGAAAAGCTTAAAAAATTGCAAGAACATGAGGTAAATATTGCACTGATAAATTAAAGTGACATAATTCATGGTCAATGAATTTTTAATGAATGTGAATGCACTTTACAAAGAATGTCACCGCACTTTTAACCAATGTCACCGCAATTTTAGACAATGTCACCGCAATTTCAAAGCAAATGTCAATGCAATTTTAACCATGTCACCGCAATTTCATTCCATGTCACCGCAATTTAGCACATGTCAATTCACTTTCATCACATTTAACCTCAATTTTCCAAAGATATCACTACACTTTCAACACATAACAATGAACTAATAACGTTACTAATAACGTTTGGTTATCTAACACATATAAAAAAAAATACTAATAATGTTTGGTTATCCAACATGAAACAGTTCAAGGTTGGAGATTTGAAAGCAACATTACCTGAAATCATGAGAATAAAAGGATGCACAGAGGATAAAAACAAACATGATCAGAATGAATTGGAAGACAATGAGGATGAAGATGAAGAGCATGATAGTGAGAATGAAGAAGAAGAAGGAGATTATGATAGTGAGGATGAACAAGAAGAGGATCATATTGACAATGTTGAAGTGCACAATGATGAAGAAGAAATTGGAGGTGAAGATGTTGATGATAATGATGATGAAAGCGGAAAGAGTGAAGGAGGAGATGAAGATGATAATCAAGACGAAACCGAGCACAGATGTGCATCATGATCATGGTGAAGAACAAGAAATTGAGAATGATGATGATCATCACCAAGAAGATGTGGAGTATGAACAAGGAAAGAGAAAGAATTAAAAACAGCAGGGCAAGAGAAAGATGAGCAAATATTGGGAGGAACTCCATCATTCACATTGCTCACACCTACACCAACACCACCAAAGGTATAACTACTACTTCCATTTTTCAAAAACACAAAAAAAATGCAAAATAAATTAGTTCATGGCACCCAAACTCACATTAAATAAACATGATGCAGATTTGGAAGAGAAAAAAATCCAGGAAGAAAATGTCAAAGTTGACAAAGGCATTGCAAGATGCAAACAACCAAATTGAAGACCTCAAGAAAGCCGTGGTAACCACAAAGCTCAAAAAAAAAAATTGCGGTGACATGATTCAATGTCATCGCAAATATGATGACATTATGCAATGTCATCGCAAACATACAATGACATTGTGCAATGTCACTACAAACCGATATAAACATTAGTTACCCTTAACTAAGTGATAATATGTTCACATATAAATGCGGGACAAGATGAAAAGTAAAGAAAAAATTTCGCCGATTTGACCAAAAGAAGGATTGTTGAATCGCTCGATGAGACTCGAGAACGAGCAAATAGAGTGGAACAGCTTAAAAATCCAAAAGTTGCAAATCGAAAAAGAAAAGCGGAAATACGAAGCAAAAGGATGATTTGGAACCGAAGCTTAAAACACGGAAGATAATGTGGCAATCACAAATGAGGTAATAGATGTCCTCACAGATGAAAAAACTGAACTGCAAATTGAAAAACAAAAATGGGAAAATAGTATTTCTAATGCAAAGAGTCTCCTTCGCAAAAAAAGCCATGAAATGCTAAGGAAAGATGAATACATCAGCAAAATGTTAAAACTAATGGATGAAAAGGAACCGTATAAACAGATATCTACTATGCTGCAGGAGCAGGAAAATATGAGAAAGCAGATGCAAACAGTTGAAGAAAGGGCAAAAACAATTGAGAACATGTTATTTGAAAGTAAAACAAAGGAGGGTATTCTACAAGCCGAAGCGCAAAGCATGAAAGAGAGGAATGAAGGCTTGAAGAACAAAGAAAAAGGTACAAGAAGAAGAAATTGAACAATTGAAAAGAGAGAACCAACAATTAAGAGATTCAATAAAACAAGATCTTTTGCAAGATGAACCGAAAAACCCGAAAGAGGGTATGAAAAATTGATGGAAATCAAAAGGATCAATGAAGAACGATTGAAAACTGCAGAAAGAGAAGCAAGACCTAAGAGATGAGATAGATAGCAATGCAAAGACATCAAGTCACACAAGATTTGGAAGAAAGCAAGGATAAAAAGGAATCAACCCCCGTTGGACGCCAACTCCGACCTCGTGGTCCGCAACGGACCCCGGACTACTCAATTGAAAGCGGGTGTAAAGAAAAATGCAAGAAAACGGGGGAGAAAAGAAGATTCAAACTTACCATTATGACCATCCGTAAAAGAAAAAGAAAGATGGAAAAGGAAAAGGAAAAGGCAAAAAATCCAAGGCGCATGATGGAAATAAAATGTTGAATGATAATCACCGTTGATTGCGGAAGACAAAGAAGCATACACACGTGGAGCATACATTCTACCGTAAGTATTCAAAAGAATCAAGGAATTGAATGAACAAGGTGGACAAGAGTAAGCACAAATAACTAAAACAATAACATATTATTCAATACTCATGCAAATCTTTAATACTAACATGGAAAATTACATCTTTTGCAGGGAATTAGTATGGTCAAAATCACTGGGAGACTACCCATTTGTCACTCTCAACTCAATCAGCGGAACTTCTAAATCAACTCTTCATGTAGACGAAACGGTAAAGACTTAATGTCACCGCAACTTACATCTAGTCCGGCTTCATGTAACCGAATTAATTCATCAAAAACACTAGACAAATTATAACACATTTATTAAATTCTTAAACAGATCATGAAGGATTCATTGAGCCGATGAGACGTGCACATTTGATAAAGGATACTAACCACATATACAGCACAACCTCATGGGTATGTATACAAAAATAATTTCAAAGAACCTAACATTAGCAAAAAACTATTAACATTACCATACAATGTGTGCAGGGAATATTTGAAGAGGTTGAACGGGATGGAACATTCAGAAATGACAAAACATGCGACATGTTGAAAGTCATATATGAAGGGAAAAAGGTTTTCCTCCCATTATGCTGCAAAGGTTTGAGTGACGGGGCATACCATTGGGTACTCCTAACCTACACCAAAGGAGAACCCACCGGAAAATGTATAATTCAATAGAAATGGCGAGAAGAAGAAGACATATTCATTCCCGAGTGTGAAACTGCGGTAAGTTATCTAACAAATTAAATTCCATCTCACATAAATTTCACATAATATAACCGCATCCAAAATAAAAAGAATGTCATGTCACCGCATTTAACATAATGTCACCGCATTCAAAATAAAAAAGCGTCATGTCACCGCAATTTAACATAATGTCACCGCATCCGCTACCTCTTGTTTTGTAGGTAACAATAATTTCTCAATCATTTACCGAAGATAACCAAGCAAGAAGAAATAGCAAGAACAATTGAGAAGGTGCAAAACATACCATTCCAACAGAATATGAAGTGAGTGTCGACAAAAATACTTATCATCATCGCATATATATATATATATATATATATATATACATACACACACAAAAGACTAACGCAAATCATTCTAATGTAATGCGTAGACTCGCGCGCTTTATCTGTCATACTACATATATAAGATGGCACAAGAGTTACCAATTCCAACGAAGTGGAACAGAAGAAATGGACGGGATGAAAGGGATGATTGTAAATTCCCTTGTGTTGAATGAATTTCATCCTTAGAATGAAAACATATCTAAAGTGATAGGAACAAGTAATACTTGACAAGTAATGGTTGATTTTCAAAACCGATAATTGATTTTGTGATGGTGATTGGGCAAACACATGTTTTTATTACGAAACGTTATGATCATAATGTTTTGATGATGTTTCGGTTTTGTAACAATTATACTATGTAGTCTTATTCATTATATTTTGAGACATTTTATATGATTAATGCTTCAACTTATTCATGTTTCCATTTTATGTTCAACCTATATAGTTAATGAGATCAAGAAATAAACAAACACAAAAAAAAATAACATAAAGAAATATTATGCTTAATATATTCAAAACTATAAAAATTCAAGCATATAATTCATTACTCATTAAATTCAATAGCAATACAATGATAAATTTGACAACAACATGAAAATATGCATAACACATTACAATGTCACTGCAAAAAACACAATGTCACTGCAAAACAACACAATGTCACTGCAAAAGATCACAATGTCACTGCAGAACAAAAGACCAACTATCCAAAGAATACGAACACGACAAGTCTTCTTGTTATGATGACCATAACCATGACAACGACCACATTGAAAAGGCCTCTTTAATGATTCACCATGAGAACGAAGCCGCTTGGTACGGGGCCTACCAGTCGTTTCTTCGGAATAGCAAGAAGCACAAAAGAATCCGCACCGATGCATTCAAAAACGGACGAGGAATTGGATTAATTGGAAAAGAGTATGAATCAAAGATAAGATCGTGACAAGAATCAAGGATCAACATACCGATCCAAAAGGAATGATGTTTCCATTTTATGTTCAACCTATATAGTTAATGGGATCAAGAAATAAACAAACACAAAAAAAAATAACATAAAGAAATATTATGCTTAATATATTCAAAACTATAAAAATTCAAGCATATAATTCATTACTCATTAAATTCAATAGCAATACAATGATAAATTTGACAACGACATGAAAATATGCATAACACATTACAATGTCACTGCAAAAAACACAATGTCACTGCAAAACAACACAATGTCACCGCAAAAGATCACAATGTCACCGCAGAACAAAAGACCAACTATCCAAAGAATACGAACACGACAAGTCTTCTTGTTATGATGACCATAACCATGACAACGACCACATTGAAAAGGCCTCTTTAATGATTCACTACGAGAACGAAGCCGCTTGGTACGGGGCCTACCAGTCGTTTCTTCGGAATAGCAGAAGCACAAAAGAATCCGCACCGTATGCATTCAAAAACGGACCAGGAATTGGATGAATTGGAAAAGAGTATGAATCAAGATAAGATCGTGACAAGAAACAAGGATCAACATACCGATCCAAAGCGGAATGATGTACGCCTAATCACCGCCATAGCATGAACGCACGGATATCCATTCCGCCGCCACTCCTTGCATGAGCAAACTCGTTTTTCAAGATCAACACTTGCGTACGGGAATGAAAAAACCTCATACCTTGAAAAACTTGAACTGCCAACACCCAAGCAACTTCCCAAATCCATTAAATTAGACAAAATAGCATCCACTTTTGGGCAAATCAATGAATTAAATAATGCTGACGCACGACGATTTTCTGAGAGTCTTACCATAATCTTAATACGAATACCATCTACCATATTCAACACAGGAAGATGCCGCTCCTTATATATCCAACTATTAAAGGACTCAGCCAAAGTAAGCGATATGACCATAACGACAACCTTCAAAGTGAGCGCCGCCCAATTCGTCGGATGCAAATTCGAAAAAAAGATTTCGCACGATCACCCCTTCATGTAACATATCCGCCATGTTCCTCTCATACTCCTCAACAAGCTTCGTGCAACAAAGACATTGGTAAAACAGATGCAACATTCTCTTACGCAAAGACTTACCAACATTTCTACCACCGAAACGAGTCTTCGTGTTATTCATCAAATGAAAAATACAATACGAATGAAATGCATCGTGGAAAACTTCACGAACAAAGATCCAATAGACCAACATTCCTATCCGTCATGAATGTAATACGACGAGCCGGGATAATCAAACGCTTCAAATGCAATAAAAACCACTTCCAATTATCAAAATCCTCTCGAATCAACAACAAGATAACATAAAGGATATAAACCTAAAAACACAACAATGAAAACAAACTATCAATGTCACTGCATAAACACAAATGTCACTGCAAAAACAATAATTTGAAATAACACATCCATAAAAATCATATAAATCAAAAACTCAAAGCACAATTCATATAAACAATACCATTTAATCATCTCAAAAAAATTCATAAACTTTCGCATCATGAAACTAAAAAAGTCACCGCATCAAACTCAAATGTCACCGCATCAAACACAAATGTCACCGCATAAAAAAAACATACCATCATCACCATCTTTCCCGTGGGTACCAACAAATGACCATTCTGATCAAACTTCAAATGAGCACCATCAAGAAAAAGCATCGGTCGACAATGTTTAAAACCACGAATACAACCATCAAAGGCAATAAACAACCGTTTAAAACACCGTGTCTCATCATTCACCTCTAATGATATAACAGAACCAGGATTTGTTTCAAGCACACTACTAACGAATCCAGGTAAAAAGTTGAATGACGTTTTAACATCCCCATATAACGAATCCCTCGCTTTGATAACCGCAGACCAAGCAACTAAATAAGGAACCTCATAACCATGATCTGTTAAAGCCAAAAGACGAAAGTCTGATGCTGAAAAGCTTGGATCTCCACGTACCTTTCGAACAACTACCTTTGAAAGAAGATTCGAACTCATACGGCGATCTCGCTCACAAGACCCCGCAACATATCTCGAGCATGTACCACAAGTACGAACATTGCACAAGTCGATATATGTAAATAGCCACTAGATATCTCTTTTTTAGCACGTACAAACCAACCACAATTTGCAACATCCTTCATAAAGACAAACAAAGATGGATCCTACAACGGTCATTCTTCTTGTACACATACTTGAACCCAGCTTTGTATACAAAGCTTCAAGTGGACTCCTCAAATGCACAAGACCACCGTAAAAACATTGACCATCATGAAGTACAACTCTATCCCAACCAAAAGTGGAAACCCGTTTATCATTAGATGAAGAAACACAGATAAAACAAGAAGAATCATGAAGCACAACAACCTATCAACCTCCACTACCACCAACATTGTAAGATGAAGACGAAGAACCAACAACATCAACTACAACATCCACTTTAACACGCCGAACAGATAAGACTCAAGCAAGACATATCATGGCGTGCACATCTTCATCGAACATAACAAACACTTTGGATTATCCTTCAACACATAATAAAGACTAAAACCCGTATCCTTCAAATCTGACCACCGATCAGAAACTTTCTCATGAATAAACTTCAACGTACAATTAGCTTCCGCCATCACAACACACATATCTAACTTATAACTACACACAAGAAGCAACATTGCAACCCTGCACAAAAAAAAACAAAATATTATGTCACTGCAAATACTAAAGCAAACAATGTCACTGCATAAAACAATAATATCGAACCAAAATAAACTTATGTCACTACAACCAAATCACATTACAGAGCAAATAACAAAAAAAAGTAGACACAAAATAATAAAACAAGCACAAAAGTGCACATAAATCATCTCAAATTGCAAGAAACGGCATCAAAAGGATAAAAACGATGCAATACATTACCTCAACTACAAAATACAAATAATTCAACCAAACCGCAATTAAGCACTACATACAATAGCAGTAAAGAAAGAAAATAGAACATCTAAAAGCAAAAGAATTGAATAAGAAAACAAAAGAGCAAATTCACATAGCACACATTGACAATCCATACCAAATCTATGTCACCGCATACTCTAAATCACAAAAAACAAGTGATTCCAAATCGAATCAAGTACATTTCTTAAACAAATCAAGAACAAAACCACATACAATAAATGAATATGCAACAATTCAACTAAAAAATGCAAAGAGAGAGTAGAAGCCATTTCATAACATACAATGTCAATGCAAAAAGTAAAAACAATCAATGAAAAACAGACATGAAAAAAGGAAATCATCATCATACACTTACACTCGTACCCGAATATTAAATAAATCAACTTAAAACATCAAGAAAAAGCAAAATATTCCATCATAAAGCAAACAATGTTACCGCATAAAACAAGAATATCAAAGCAAAATAAACTTATGTCACCGCAACCGAATTACTTAACACTCAAACTAAATCGAATACGTAACAAATAACAAAAAAAGTAGTCACAAAATGATAAAACAAGCGAGTAAAATTGCACATAAATCATCTCAAATTGGAAGAACCGACAACAAGAGCAAAATAAAGGATGTAATACAATACCTCAATTACAAAATAGAAAGAATCGAATCGATGCAATGAATCTCTAAAGTGAAGAGCAGTAAAAGAAGAAGAATAGCACCGATTTGAATCAAAAAACGCATCACCAATCGTTAAGAGATTAAGAGCACCAATTCCGAAAAAGGAACAAGTGTTCAATGAAAATGGCGTAAAACGCAAAAACGAAGATGTAATCACCGCAATGAAGATGTCAAAATCGCGAAAGGTAGAAGAATTGAACGATTGTAGATAAAAAAACGATGAAGAATGATTCACAAATGAGCGAAGAAGAAGATCCGTTTTTGAGTAAATCAAAATTATGCAGTAAATCAATGTAGAAGAATCGATCTATGTCGTGTTAATGAAAATTAAATGGTGAATCGAATCGAATCTTCATTAATGTAGATATTTGAAGGAAGTAAAATTAGATCGTCCTTATAACTAAATAAGATTTCGGAGTGTCCTAAATGATCATTAATTCTCTAACGATGGCCTTATAACTAATATCCACAATAAATAAATATAAATAAAATCATTATAAAGAAAAACTTATTCAGATTAAAATTTTATTTTATTTGATAAAAATTGAGATGAATAAATTAAATTGATTTGTTGATATATAATTACTAGTACTACTCTTTAGTCTTTGTGGTCATGCGGCGGCCACCGGAAAATATTTGTACGTTGTTTCTATGAATTGTACTCTTTAGTCTTTGTGGTCATGCGGCGGCCACCGGGAAATACTTGTACGTTGTTTCTATGAGTGTGCAGACACCGTATGTTTCAATATGAAACAAATATTTTCATTATGTAATTAAATTATGTGATATTTCATCTCAAAATCATCTCTCTCCACAAATATTTTCCTTCATTGGAATATGCAAAGGTTGAGTTAACATAAAATATAAAGCATAGGTTATTATGTGACAATGACAAGTGACAACAACTAATAGTCCAACAAAAATCGTTTTCAAAAAAAAATAGTCCAACAAATATCACCCGTGGACAGAACAATCATAATGCATAATTTGTTGGCAATAAACTACCACCACTTGTTCAAGAACAACAACAACAACCAAAAAAAAAAAAAAAATTACTATCTCCGTCGTAAAATATAAGTCCGTTTAGATTTTTCACACAGATTAAAAAAATTTGGTAACTTGGTCAGGTGTTACTAAATCCGTCACCAAATATAAGTACGTTAAGTTTTTTAAATTTGTTTTATAATATAAATTCATTTATAATACCATTCGAGTATTTATTATATTTTTTTTTCTTTTTACTCCTCATTTATTATATATTCAACAACTTTTCACTATTTTGCATTAATAACACTCAAATGTTATTTTAGACTTTTCTCATAAAAATTAATTACGCATAACTTATTTAACCAACTTTCTTAATTTGTGTGAAAAAATTCAAACAGACTTACATTTTGGGACAAATGTAGTATTAATTTTGATAAAAAAATCTAAAAGGACATTTGACAATTATTAATTCAACGGTTTATTGTCAAAAAAACAATTTGAACATAGAAATATGTGAAGAGGACAGTGAAATATTTTCTGGATTAAAAAGACATATCCACTGCAGCAAACAGTGGATTTGAGGTCAGTTTCACTGCAACAAATAGTGGATTTGGGGTTATGAACAGTAGATTTGTCCTTATCACCCAATTTACATTTTCACTGTCTTGATTCCTATTTTCCCTCTTTTTTTTTGTCCTCTTAAACCACCCCCCTTAATTCAAAGTAGTGAAAAGTTTGTGTGTATATAATACATGAGGGGTAAGAAGAGAAAAACTGCAATTAATGATTCATTAGTTTTCTAAATGACCTTACATTATAAGACAAACCAAAAAACTAAACGGACTTACATTTTAAGACGGAGGTAGTGGCGGCGTGAACCAGGAATGGTTAGCACGACTTTAATAAATAGGATCGTTGATTGAAGGTAAGATAGAAGAGAAGAAGGAAAGATAATCGAGCACATTGACCTCTAAGTAATATATACTTAGCAATCTCGGTATAACCTTTACCCTTAGATAACTTGTATCTAAGACCTCCGGTAGAGAACGCTCAAGGCCTGCTCGGAATCTTGATAAGTTAAGGATTGAATTCTCTACACAAGAATTCTCAACACTTTAGAAAGTGAACTATGTTTTATATCAATAATAATCTGTTTCTTTCAAAGTACAATAGCATGCATATTTATAGGATCAAAGTAAATTATAAAAGAAGGTAAAAGGACTTAATAATGGAGCCTAATAATCAGCTAGTCCATGATCAAAGTATCTTCATAATGCCATTGATGATAGGTGGGCCGTTGGGCCGGGTTATTCCTATTTGGGCCAGGCCCACAGTTAGACAGTCAAGGCGATGGATTGGCGCGGCAGGACCGAAAGGGCTGACCAGAATATGCAAGGGCCGACCGAACGATCGGAGGAGCGAGGGTGGCTCCATCACAGAAGTATATTTATAGACAGAAAGATCAGCTGCGCAGAGGCACTTCTGGACAGAATGTTTGGCTGAGTGCTGCTAAGACCGAGTCAACATCGGTTCAACCGCATGCAAACATGGGTAGGCCCCACGATCGCCGACGTGCGTAAGATAGCCGTTGATAACTTCCCATTACGCAAGGAAGAGAATCACGATCTACAATGTTATAAGGGACATCCTGAACTACGAGGGGGACTTGATTCTGGTTTATCGCTTAAATTGGATACGTAGGCAGCTCTCGAGAGAGTTCAGTCCAAATCATATCAAAACGTTCGTGTTCTTATACTATTTTCCTAACTAGAACTGCCCGATTACCCGTTCGTAATATTCATACTGCATCACCGACCATATCAAATATCTTTTGATTTTTATTAATGAAATGGTTATAAAGTATTCAAAAGTAGTTGGATTGTTAATAAATTAAGGGTAAAATGGTGAAAAGAGTAATAATTGATTGGAACTCCTTCCGTTCCAAATTATCTGAAGCAGTTGCCAAAATCACGCATATTAAAAAAGTGAGTTAATGCATTGACTTTAAAATAAAATGACTAAAAAGTTCTTGGATATAATTGATGTGGCATTTTTTTTATCTATCCTATTGCAAAATAAATAAGGGTAAAACAAAGAAAAATACCATTAATGTTGCGTTGGAAATATAATTGTCTCAGATAAAATGGAATAAATGATTTTGGCAATTGTCTCAGATAAATTGAAACGGAGGAGTAATATAGAATTAGTTATGTTTCGGGACAAACAAAAATAGGTGAAATTACTTGTATTCTAGGATGGAATGAGTATATTGTTTCTTTAAAATAAAAAGAGGATCATAAAATGACTTAGGGAGGGAAACTTGAAAAAATATATGCTTCGGCCGGATTTCGGTAACACACCTTGTAAATACGTGGGTTTTCGGTAGCCTAAAAAAACTCGCTGATTTAAAAAGAAAATAAATTACCCACACAAAACTCACATAAATCCTACGTATAAGTTATTCATTTTTAACAACCTAGTTTCGATATCCGTGTAAGTGACCTAACCTACTCAAAACTCACTCAATTTTCACTTAAACACAGCGGAATTTTGAGTGGGATTTGAGTAGGTTTTGAGTAGTTTAACTCATTTACACGGATATAGACAAATAGGTTGTTAAAAATGAATCACTTATACATAGGATTTAAGTGGGTTTTGCGTGGGTAATTTTTTTTAATCAGCGACGGTTTATTTTGCGGCTACCGAAAACCCACGTATTTACGTGGCGTGCTACGCAAATCTGACTGAAATCCTACCAAAGCATTGTTTCAATGTATTATTTACAAAGCATACCGCACAAATTTAATGCTTTTAAAGCATATTTTCTCAAGTCCCCTACTATAAAAATAAAATAAAAACTTAAAAATGATTTTAAAAAGCAGCCAATAATAAGGAAGGCAAGGTCCGTGCATATTATTAAGAAATCAACTAGTTTACGCAGTGGAATTTAAAAAATTGATTTCCGATCTCAAGATCGACTCCGTTTAAAACAATAAACACGTCAAGTAGTAGACGGTGAATACCTTGTCTGATCTAAAAGATTGAAGCTTTGACCGTCTAAGGAGAGAAGTAGTGCGCGCAAGCCGTCTACGTGTCCGGCCTCTATCAATATCCACACGAACACCTCGCCGGAATCCTCTCTAGATAGCTACTAGACCGCATTTTCTCTCTCTCCAAAACTCTCTTTAAGAAGCTCTCAGTTTATTTAATAAATTAGAACTCTTTTACTTGTGATGTACAAAAAAACTAGCCAACCCCTTGCTTATATAGGGGTAGGCTGCACCCCAGTTGTCCCCATTCCCAGTGGGAAAAGTTTCTAAGTGGAGTAGGGAGAAATAAAACATTTTACTAGTAAAATAAGGAAAATAAATATTCTAGATTTATCTCATTTAATTCAATATCTCATATTAAATATATCCAAGATATTGTCAATATCTAAATTTGACTATCTTTATCATATTACCATAAATCAATTTATACATGTATATATATCACATATATATATTGCACATATAGATCTATAATAACATAATACTACAATTAATTAATTTGCAAAATCCATGTGTATCATATACACACATATCCCGCGCCCCATATAGCCATTAAATTGCTTCAGGGATATTCTTAATTAATTAACATAATTAATATATTGTATTTAATTTATTCATAATAAATAAATAGCACAATATTAATTTATCACTATAACACTTTATAGTCGAGATAAATTTTTCTTATTTGATTATCACTATAACTGCATTTTAATCCGGCTAGATGTTCTTATGTGTGTGACCCGATCGATAGGCTTCCGAATATATTGGGCGCAGGCATAAAGTGTATTTACTAAAATACCCTTCATACCTAACGATCACGAAATAGCGTCTAGCAACAGACCGTGACCCTCAATCATCGGAAGAGTCAAAAGCGACGACTACTACCTTTCATGTGAAACAGTTACCGTGTAAATAGAATCATATCGCTGTTACAATATCCATACAATCGTATCTCGAGTGTCGATACATCAACAATCATATCTTATAATATGAATATCATGCACTCTCGGAATAACACATTTACTCCCACTTTGCAAAGATTCACGAGAGCTAGACATCCTTATAAGAAGGTCATTTCGGATATTTACTACTTACTAATAGGATACGCGATTTCCGGACAAACAAACATGTATCCTATGCATGCTTCATCATACCTGAGCACTACCATTACATACTACATCGAATTTTAGGTTTTTGCCGAGAAGGACGTATTTATTCAATTATCCGGCTCCAAGGACACTAGTTATTAATTAGGACAAATCACATGAAAACTTACCAATATACCCTTTTTTTAATATATGAGCTTTTTTGGGAAAAAAAAAAAAAAGCAACGGAAGTATTGCTGGAGAAAAGCAATCGGAGAAGAAGGGTTGTCCGGAAAAAGCAACGGAAGTAATCGGAAAAACAAAAGCAATCGGAAAAGCAAAAGCAAAAAAAACGATAGCAATCGGAAAAGCATCGGAAAAACAAAAGCAATCGGAAAAGTAACGGAAGTATTGCCGGAAAAAAAAAAAAAAAAAAGCAACGGAAGTTTTTTTGAAAAAAAAAACGATGGAGAAGGGAGGCTGCCGGAGAAAAAAAAAGATGAGGGAGGGGAGGAAAAAAATGCCGTCAAAGAAGAGGAAAGGAGATGATTTGGGGCAGTCGGAGAAGAAGGGTTGCTGCCGGAGAAGATTGAGTTGCCGGAGCGCAGTACGGGGAAGGGATTGGTTACAGAAGTGTACGGGCCGGTCGGAGGAGACAAGGCCGCCGGAGGAGGAAACCTTGTTTTTACGTAGTAACGGGCCGTTACTACATTTTTACGGGCCGTTACTATATTTTTACGGGATCGTTACGACTTGTTTATTGGCCGTTACTATATTTTACGGGTACGTTATTATTTGTTTTAAGATCGTTACTACATGTTTTTAAAAGCCGTTACTTATTTTTCATTGGGTGTTACGATTTTTTTCGAGGTCGTTACTACTTGTTTTAGATCGTTACTATTTTTCATTGGATGTTACGATATTTTATGGGTTGTTACTACTTATTCCTTAGCTGTTACTA
Source organism: Gentiana straminea (assembly GCA_036785695.1). Classification (NCBI taxonomy): domain Eukaryota; kingdom Viridiplantae; phylum Streptophyta; class Magnoliopsida; order Gentianales; family Gentianaceae; genus Gentiana; species Gentiana straminea. The sequence goes on from JAVUPR010000226.1 coordinate 56,543, forward strand.
TTAAAATTATAAAGGGGCATTTTTGTCACTATATTAGCAATTTGTCCTTACTAATCTATGATTTTAAAATTTGTCCTTCTGGACCCATTTATCATTTTTTTTGTCCTTCTAGCCCCTTCCCCCCATCGAATTTTTACATTGAAAATTAAGACAAATAATTGCAAACCACAAAAGAAATATAAATACACCTGCCTCAAATACTCTTAAGAGATTCTCAATTAAATTTACAATTTTAAATATTATATTTTAGTTTACGAAATGTTAGCATATTTTTCCTCTTATAGTTTTTCTTTTGTCAAAAGAGAATACGACACACCTGCTCATCTTTTGACGAATGAAGGATTAAATATGGTTGGGCTTAAACAATGGGGCATTAGGCTGTCTTATGATGTAATGAAGGCTTGTTCTTTTGATATAATTGAATAAATGCCTCTTTTCTTCTCAAAAAAATGTCCATCAAATATAAAATACACCAGATTCCCTAAAAGAAATTTTACAAAAAAAGAAAGAATATCTAGTGCAGTGTTTTTTATTCATAAATCTGAACGTTAAATTTTTTAAAATACAATTTCTAAAATATTTAAATTATCTACTGCAAATGATCTAAGTGATGTCAAATATGGAACAACAATATATAACTTGTCTAAATACATATTATTGATCAATTTTATATATATATATATATATATATATATATTATATATTATATTATATTTATTCAGATGATTGAGGTAGAGTAAGGGGGTAAAAAAATCATTGTCCTCCGCCCTTAAATCAAGCTGTTACAGGTTTTATATTGTACTCCTTCTGTCCTGCATTAGAGGGGCTTTTAAAATTTCACACAGTTTAAAAAACCTCATAAATTAGTTACTACATTTGTCTCAAAATATAAGTCATCCTACACTTTTAGATTTAAATATAAGTCATTCTACATCACCTATGCAACATTTATTACTCTTTTTCTCTATATTACCCATAATTTATTATCAATTCAACCACTTTTCATTATTTAACAACTATTGCATTAATGATAGTCAATGGGCATTTTAGACATTAACATTCAAACTTATGACATTCAACCACTTTCTAATCTATGTGAAAACTTTTAGGATGACTTATATTTTGGGACAAATGTAGTACTTTTAACCTTTCGAGGCAAAATATTGTATTGGTTTCTAGAGTTGACCTATAATATTGTACTACATCCGATCCAAAATATAAATCATCCTACACTTTTAGATTTATCCACAATATAAGTCATCTACATTATCAATGCATCATTTATTACTATTGTCTCTATCCTACCCCAAATTTATTATCAATTCAACTATTTTTTTTATTACTTATCAATTACTGCATTAATGATAGTCAATGGGCATTTTAAATATTAACCTTCAAATTTATGACACTCAACTACTTTCTTAATCTGTGTGAAAACACTTAGGATGACTTATATTTTGGACCAGAGGTAGTATTGTTTAATATGAATGTTAAAACAATACATTTAATATTTTATTAGGTTCATCAACAATTTTTTTATGGGATGTGAGAACGACTTATAATTTGAAAAAAAATTAAAAAACCAAAAGGCCATATATTACTGAACGGAAGGAGTACACTGTTATTATTTAATATATGTATATATATCCATCTTTATCAAGATTATTTACTTCATACATCTCAAAATATAAGTCATTTTAAATGTTTTTACGCAGATTAAAAAATGGTTCAATGACATAAACTCTGATAAAAATACCTAAAATATCATTTGACTATCATTAATGAAATGGTTATAAAATATTCAAAATTAATTGGATTGTTAATAAATTATGAGTAAAATAGTGAAAAGACTAATATAGAATGAGTTATATTTCGGGACAAACAAAAAATGGTGGAATTACTTATATTCTAAGACAAAGAAGTATATTGTTTTTCTTAAAATAAAAAGAGGATCATAAAACGACTTAGGGCATCTCCAACGAGGGGAGACTCGACTCTATCCTTCCATTTTAGTGGGATGATGCTACTCCAATGGTGGAATTTTCCTTTTTTTTCTCTTTTCTTTTGGTTTAATTTAATAAGAAGTGATATATGTGTATAAAATATTTTGTGTATCATAAATTTAATTTAATTACATTACTTACTTGAAATTTTATTATAATTAATTAATTCACTTTATTTTTATTATTTATGTTGCTTTAATATTAATAAAATATTACTAAAAATACAAATCATACATTTATTTGACATCAGGAATACAAGCACACCGGATTACATAGCGACAATAAAAGTACTGAAATAACGTTAAACGTACAAAGCATATGATAAACTTATTACAAAGCAAACATATAATAAAAATAATTAATAATCATCTAGACCCCTTCCGGATGGACCTAAATTGTTGAAGGAGTTACCGAACACATCTGAATTGTTAAAAGATTGTTCTGGATTACCGAACGCATTTGTCTTGTTAAAAGATGGACCTGGATAGTTAAAAGATGGACCTGGAGTGTTAAAAAAACGGATTTGGATTGTTGAAAGTTGGATTTGGATTGTATTTCGGAAAATCCTTTCTTGTTCAGTTTGAAGAAAGGCTCGTTGAACTGGATTAGAAATGGTGTTCAAATCTGTCGTCATTACCTTAATATCATTGCGTCGTTCCATTTAAAGTGTTTTTCTTTGCATCACCTCTGTCAATATTGTGGTTTTACTTACTAACTTTTCTACGCACTCGACCATTTTTTCAGTGTGTGTCCTCTTTGATTTGGTATTTCTAGTCCCAGATGGTCTTTTTGAAGTAGAAACACCTCTTTTAGATGTAGTAGCATCAGTGTTATCCTAGCTTAAATCGATACTAAACGACACCTCAAGAGATGTAACTACTGGTGTCGCTTGATTAGATGAACTATCACCTTCATGAACTGCAAATTTTTGGAGATCTTTCATAATTGGCATGATCAAGTCTAAAAACTCTATATCGCATGATGGATCTTCAGTGTACGCCTTCTTGGCTCGAATATACTACATCAAATAAATAAATAAAATATATTAACAAATGACATATAATATAGGTAACACAATAATAATTGACTACTCACAATGTCCTTTTCTGATGCGCCACTCTGATTCCGATTTTCTTCCTGCCGGATTTTACTCCTCATTTTGCCAACTGCCTTGATGATATTAGTCATACGTGATTGTAGAGATCTTTTGTTTCTTTCCTCGGTCATCATGTCCGTCTTGGTCGCATTGTACTCTTCCGTAATTCGAGTCCAAAAATCGTCTCATGGACTGATTGGTACTACCTCCGTCCCAAAATGTAAGTCCTTTTGGGTGTTTTCACACAGATTAAGAAAGTTGTTTAAATTGGTTATATGCCATTAATTTTGATAGAAAAGTCTAAAATGCCCTTTGACTGTTATTAATGCAGAGTAGTGAAAAGTGGATGGATAGATAATAAATGAGGGGTAGAAGGAGAAAAATGTAATAAATGTTTTCTTGGTTATTTAAATGGACTTACATTATGGGACAAAACATAAAAACTAAATAGACTTACATTTTGGGACGGAGGTAGTACTTGATATTGAGTCTTGGCTAATATCTATGTAAACATGGCATAAGTGTTCATCTTCTTCAGTTGTGTAAGAAGTCTTTTTCCACCACGTGATGCCATGAATACAAAGATATATTTATCTGTAATAGAAAGAAGAGATAAGATAGATGAGGTGTGGTTTAGAATATGAGAGGAGTTGGTTTATATAGAAAAGTGAAGTGAACAAGTTGTGGTGTAAATGGGTTCAACTTGCAGGCAAATTATTTTGAAGTTGTGGTTGTTCAGAGGAGGATAAAAAGTTGTGGCTGTTGAGAGTTTGGAAAAAATTGTGGTTGAATAAATAGATTATCCACCTTGTATTGTTGTATCACATGTTAACATCATAAAACTTCTCGCATGTAGATAAAATTTGGATGATAGAGATGTAACGTAATCTGACGGGCGGCCAAGATCGAATCTAAGTGGATTGATGGTATCACACCCACACATAATTATCCTCTAATCTAGATAAAATTTGGAAAAAGCTGTGGTTGTTGAGAGCTTGGAAAAAATTGTGGTTGAGACAAATAGATTATCCACCGTGTATCGTTTTATCACATGTTGATATCATAATACAATATCCTCATATGTAGATAAAATTCGGATGGTAGAGATGTAACGTAATCTGACGGGCGGCCAAGATCGAATCTAAGTGGATTGTTGGTATCACATCCACACAAAATTATCCTCCTATCTAGATAAAATCTGATGGAATTTTATAGAAGTTGCGGTTATAAAATCCAGATGCAAATTAACTAGTTTATCATCCATAACAAATCAGAATTCCATATTCACTCTTCAGAATAACATTCACTATGAATACTTCATCTGAATCATCTTCAAATATTAGGTCAAGTGATGATGAAGATGACGAAGTTGTTCAGAATCTCACAACATGTAATGATTTCGTTGGTCAATTACCCACCAGACCACATGATCCAAGCATCCGTAGAGGTTCAATCCCAGGTCATAGAGTAATCAACCGCGAGAGAGAAGTTGATCATCGTAAGTTGTGTGATGACTATTTTTCTAAAAATTCAGCATTCAATGAAACAATGTTTCGACGTCGTTTCCGAATGTCTCGCAACTTGTTATTTCGTATTGCCGAAAGTGTGAAAAACCATGTGATGTGATCGCAGATGAGACATTGTGGCTTGGAGTCTATTTATTTTCTCGTCTATTCCACATTGTTTCCGTGGAAGATTTTAGTGGACTTTTATTATTATTTATTAGGTTTTATTTTTATTTTTATTTCTATGATTTATTTTTGTCCCACATCGGTTAGAAGTTGTTTTATTTCTTTCATTGTAGCCTGTAAAAAGGCTTTAGTTGTAATCTTTTTAGCAGACAAAATTTTGATATATTATATTATATTTGAAGCATTAAAACTTTGGTGAGTTTTCTCACGTTAGTGTTTGGTGGATTCCAAACCGGTGTTTGGTGGATTCCAAATGGGACTTATCGAGGTTGTGAGCGAACCTGTGGGTGTCCATTATACCAAGGTTTTTAGCTACGAGTTAGCTAAGGGTCGCGGTGCTCGTTTATTGGTGCCTTTCAAGTCCTCGGACATTTTCGGATTTGATTCGGTCACGGATCACATCAGTTGGTATCAAAGCCAGACACTGACGGTATCCAAATGTCCCTTGTTTCTTTTTCCTTAGTTTCCTGCGTATTTTTTTCTTTTCCATATCCCAAAAACATAAAAAAAAATCCAGCCCTTCATTTTTGTTCTTGGCATATCAAATCCTTTTTTTTTCCCTTCATCTATGTTCCAGTGCTTCAGTTAAAAATTCCAGCATTAAGTGCCGCCCCTTTTGATCCCAGGTTGCCCTAATTGATTTGTGTTGCTCGTTTACAAAATTAAAAAAATTAAATAAAAAAAAAACCGTACCGTTAAAAAAAAATCAGTTTTTTTGGTGATGGTGGTACTTGTTGCAATTTTGTGTTGAGAATTATTATTGTTGTTGGGATTATTGGTGAATTTCGAGAGTAATGTCAAAAGAAAGTCTTATATATGTCTATTTTCGGATATTAGCGGAGGAACGACAAACTGTGCTAGATCGAAATTTAGAGAAAATGGAACGACATTTTGATACTATGATGGATGATATGAAGGCTGAATTTCAGAACATGTTAACGGAAAGAGGTGGTGGTAGAAATTACCGCAGTGGTAGAGGTAATCGTGGTGGTAGAGGTAACCATGGTGGTACAAAGGTGGTTAAGAAAAATTCTATAGAGGTGTTTTCTGTATTTTGCGGTCATTATAAAAGGAGTGGCCATCACTATTATGATTGCCTTGATTTCTTGCAAGAACTACGTAGAATCGACGAGGAAGCTCGTTTAAAACGTGAATCAAGCAAGGGCAAAAGAATTGGTTGAAGCGGAAGACGATGAAGATAAGAGTCCGGTGGAGCCGAATCTTGCGAATGAGCCACGAGTTGCGGGGATGGATGATGCACATACACCTACATTTGTGGCTGAGAATGTGGCTGATGAGATAGGGGAATCTGATTCTCTCTCATTAGTCCCTTGTTCGAGCTCTATCTTATCTTCTTTGCAGGTACATGATGAGCATACACTGAGGAGATACACGATTTCTTGGATGTGATCGATGCAACACCTCTAGTGCATATGGACGACCTTGGCACCGTTGATATGGGTGGAAAGCCGGATCACATTTTTAATGATCCTTTTGTTACGCATGTTGGTGAAGATCGTAAATTGCCTTGTTATACTTATACTGATGCCATTCAGCGCTTCATCCACGTTTACATCAAGCAGAGAGACTGTTTTTCTATTCTCGTTGAAGAAGCATGGATCGCGCCATTTACTCAAACTGTTGCTGTGGAGTTGTATTTATGCATTATCTTTGATCCCGGCATATCATTGACGTTTTTTGCGCGTTGTTCGAGATTGGTGCGTGTGGCTGAGTTTTATGATGTCATATTGATTCGAGGACGAATCATTTCCAACCGGGAGGGAATGATGTGATCGCAGATGAGACGTTGTGGCTTGGAGTCTATTTATTTTCTCGTCTATCCCACTTTGTTTCCGTGGAAGATTTTAGTGGACTATTATTATTATTTATTAGGTTTTAGTTTTATTTCTATGATTTAATTTTGTCCCACATCGGTTAGAAGTTGTTTTGTTTCTTTCATTGTAGCCTATAAAAAGGCTTTAGTTGTAATCTTTTTTAGCAGACAAAATTTTGATGTATTATATTTGAAGCTTTTAAGCTTTGGTGAGTTTTCTCACGTTCGTGTTTGGTGGATTCCAAACGGGACTTATCGAGGTTGTGAATGAACCTTGTGGGTGTCCATTATACCAAGGTTTTTAGCTACGGGTTAGCTAAAGGTCGCGGTGCTCGTTTATTGGTGCCTTCAGTCAAGTCCTCGGGCATTTTCGGATCTGATTCGGTCACGGATCACATCACCATGACAACTATTTCGTTCAAAGAATAGATGCGGCTGGTAAAGTTGGATTGTCTACCTTTCAGAAGGTAACGGCGGCGTTGCGGATACTGGCATACGGTATGCCGGCAGATGTTGCTGATGAGTACATTAGAATATGAGAGCGATTTAGTTGTGTTGTTATTGAGGTATTTAGAGAGGAGTACCTACGCTTGCAGATGTTGCTAGGTTACTGCATATGGGCAAAGAACGCGGCTTCCTAGGGATGCTTGGCAGTTTAGACTGTATGCATTGGCGGTGGAAAAATTGTCCAGCTGCATGGGTGGGCCAATATTCTGGAAGAAGCGGACACCCAACCATCATTCTTGAGGCCGTGGCGGATTATGATCTTTGGATTTGGCATGCATATTTCGGTATGCCCAGATCTAATAATGACATTAATGTCTTGGAATCATCCAACCTCTTTGCCAATCTCACCAAAGGCATCGCTCCTCCGGAAAACTATGCCACTCAAGGAAAGGAGTATAACATGGGCTATTATTTAGCTGATGGTATATATCCAAAATGGGCAACTATTGCACAAAGTATCCATGATCCCCATGGTCTTAAAAAGAAACTTTTTGCAGCGGAACAAGGATCGTTCAGAAAAGACGTGGAACGTGCATTTGGATCTCTACAGCACAAATTGCAATTCTCGGTTGCACCAAACTCGTTTTTGGAACAAACGCGATTTACACAATATAATGACCGCATGTATAATAATGCACAACATGATAGTTGAGCATGAGTGATCGTGTGTAAGTCACTAACGTCGATATTACTAGCAAGAATACTAGGTACATCGTAGTATAGTAAAGGCGAATCAAGGCCGATCCACAGAGACAATGCAAACTATAAACGAGTCTAATCTAATTAAGAAGCGACATAGATTGTCATTGACCAACAATAAACATGAAAGAAAATTGGTATTTCTCCCCCTCTTTGTAATATTCCGATTTTCGGGAAAGGGCAGACGTGTCATTTTGCGAAAACGAAATATTGGGTTCGGTTCCTTTTATTAGGAGTTTAATATTTTGGGTATTTATGTATGTATTTTCGACATATATATATATTTATATTTAAGGAAGAAAATCTGATTTAATAAGGGTGATTATGGAAAATCATGGAAATTAGGTAATATTGGGATTTTTCCCTATTTAAGGAAAAATCAACCTAATCAGCCCCATAATCTTTTAATCAGACTTTCCACCTCCAAAACTCATCTCCTGCATGTGTGTGTGCAAGAATTGTGGCCGAGGGATTGTTGTCATCGGTTCTAAGTCAATTCTTGACGGTTTTCGATGATCGTAGTCGAGCACCGGAATCGTTGTGAAGAGAGCAACGTTGTGACATCAAAAAGTTGAAGCTTTGTTAAGGTATGGTTAAGCCCTAATTCAGTTCACCATCGAGTTTGATGGGTGCAAACTCATCAATTCGTAGTTTTTGTCGTTTAGAAGCATGTGATTGAATCTAATCTAAGTTTGGATTTATCACACATGTTTTCCGCGAAAAGGATCGATTTGTCGTCGTTTTTCGTGGTTTGGAGTAGAAATTTGCTGCTTAAAAGGTAAGAGGCTCTTCCTACAATTCTAATTATTGTTATTGAGGTTTAGATCAAGTTTTATGATGCGTAGATGCAAGAAAGTTATGCTTTTTCATTGATCAAAGGATCATAGATGTTTAGATATGTTTTCCACGTTTTTCTGAGTTGAAAACGAAGTTAATTAGGTTAGAGACGATTCAGAAATCGAGTTGCGAAGATTTTAGCGTTTTGGGAAAAACCCGGCCGGACGGGCGTCTCGCACTAGTGCGACGGGTGTCCGGGACCTTAGTAACTCGACGGGCGTCCGAAATAGGCGACGGGCGTTTGAGGTCGAATTTTGATTCGGGATGTAGTCGTTTTAGACGGACGGGCGTCCGAGGTTAAGTGGACGGGCGTTTGGTTACGGACGGGCGTCCAAAGGATGTCGACGGGCGTCCGGCCCGTTTTACTTTGTCTATATTGTTTTAGCGTTTCGGGTTGGTTTTCGTGCTTCATAATCGTGTTTTCACTATTTTAAACCCTTAATCCTAATACGATAACATTCATTAAAATATGAACAAGCTTCGATTGAACTTCCGATTCGTTCGCTTAAAACACCGAATGTACTCTTAAAGGGAGTTGAAGTTCGGATCCGTCGGAAGGGCATGAAAGGGCTTGTGCTTTGATGAACTAGAGTTCATCAATGTCCGTGTAATTGATAGGATGTGATGTCTAGTTGTCTAAGTGAGGAGTAGAGCCGATAAGGTGAGATTTTATTTCGAAAACACTTAGGTGACTAGTTAATTCACATTTAATAATTACATACGTGTAGTAAAAGCTAAAACGTCATCTATTCTTGGTTAGGCACCGATTCAAATCGGTGATGTGATACGTTCATACAAAGGTGGACAACGCTACGGCTCAAAAGGTCAAGGGTAAAGTGGAGGAAATCCATCGAACGTATATGCATACCGGGGAGATCCCGGGACTACCGGTGCTAATCACCGTAGTTGGCAAGTATATCTCGTGGTGGAATTTTCACCATGCATTGTGTCCTTGAATAATGGTGTAACAAAGATAAGCTAAGTTAGAAACGTATAGTCATGACGTGTCGATGAGCATGAAGTGAACCTTAGATTGAGTCGGTCTCACCAAGATAATCTTTTAATAATAACATTAATTAAATTGTAGCTTCTACTACTTACTTTGTACTTTGTACTTACCTCAAATGCATGTTTATTTATGTGTTTGGGGGAGAGAAGACGAACAGGTTAGTCAAGACTTTGAAGAGGACTTTGATGACGACGTTTGAGGACGCTGGAGTTGAAGACCTTGTTTATCATTTATTTCATTTATGCCTTAGACTTGGATTATTATTGGATTCTGTAGTTTCCTTTTAGTTTTTGAAATTCGTAAAGATTTGGATTCGTTGGTTTCATTTCGGATGTAATAATATTACGTTTCCTCTTTAGTTCTTTATTTCTATTCTTGGTTACTTGAAAAATTACCCGAGTCTTTTTAGCTTCCGTTTGCTTTCATTTGATACGACGTAGTAGAGGCTTACGTGTAATATTATTTATTTAATATTATGCGTGCCGAACGTTTCGATTTCCGGATAAGGACTCGGTGTCCGGGAACGGGGCGTTACACTCTTCCCACCGATCCACTAACTTGGATTAGTTAATCTTTATATTTACTTCCCCACATAATTTCCTTAAATTAATCGAGCGAGCTTTTAATTGAGTTTTAAGCTACGAGTGCAACTCCTAACCCTATCTACTCCGACCATGGTAGTAGACAATCTATACGCAAGCTACCCTCCTTAATTGGTCTGTAAAATCCATACGCATAAAGAACTAGAATTGCCGATATCGAGCGCTAACTCATACCGCTAACCCGCCTAGACAGCTATCGACACTGATCAGCACGTTCCTTTGGTCCATCAAGACTATGTCCAAATTAACACTTTACTATTCGTATTTCATGTTAATTTTACGATTACAATAAGCATATTGACAAGATCTAACCTACTGTTAATTAAATCTGTCGATCAACGTAGATGTAGTGAATCCCAGATTTAGGTTTTCTAAATATTGCCTCGGTAAACCGGTATAGACCGCCGGTTTACCGGGGTAAGCTTTTCCTATTTTTGGATCTACATTGCTCAATTACGATTAATTTAAGTAAATCATGGGGTCGTTAAACATGCATATTAACTAAAATACCTAAATTCGAACAGATATACCATATTGAAGACAAAAAGGAACGTTCAAAGCTTCATACTTTCAACAATGGAGATCTAGCTCGATCTACTCAAGCTAGAGATGGTAAAGAAGGGGAGAAAACCAGAAATAACTCCTCAAAAGCTTGGAATAACTTTATTTCATCAAATTGTATAATGTATATTGAATATAATTGAATTCTTTATCAAAACTTTTGAATTTATGTAATAATTAGCTAATGCGGCTTTATATAGATACAACTGCCGACTTATGACTCTTAGAAACCCAAACCGACCTATTCAGTGCGGCAGAATTGATTTCTTGTTCCTCACGGCCCTCGGTTTACCGGACCTAGCCCTCGGTAAACCGGGCTGACTTTTCCTCTTTTCCTTCAGCACACTTCTTCTTGGAATTCTTTTACTTGGCCCAACATGCTTCTTTTAGTCCAGATCCGATCTCCAATGCTCCAGATTCGGTACATCCTATAAAACACATAAAACGAGACAAAATAGTATCAAATCTTCGTGAAAATAACACAGATGCAGAATTACGATCCTGGGAACACGCACATAGCATTTAACAAATATTCCATACAATAACGAGCATATCTATCCTCTTTTTGAGCAGAATTCTGTTTTGATAAAAAATTTAATGTATAATAATAGGAGAAAAATGAAATAACCGTTAGAGATGCCCTTAGGGAATATAAAATAAAATAAAAACTTAAAAACCATTTGAAAAAGCTGGTAATAATTAGGAAGGCAAGGTTCGTGCATATTGGCGAATTTACCTTGAAAAAGAAAGTGAGAAGTCTTTTCCGGTTTACATCCTCCTCTTCAGGAATGATTGGGCCCCACGTTATCTTCAAAACTTTATTTTTAGTAAACGACAGTAATGTGAACTTCTTTTTTGCCCTTTTTTTACGGAATTAGAAATATCAACCGTTTTTTTTTTTTTTTTTAGGAATAAATATCAACCGTTACTCAATGTGAACTTCTTTTTTGCCCTTTTTTTGACGGAATTAGAAATATCAACCGTTTTTTTTTTTGAGGAATAAATATCAACCGTTTCAAAGAATTAGCGTTTATTTTTTATTTTTATTACTAATGTCGTTATATGACATAAAGAACGGCATATGACAAAGAGGAGGAGGATGAATACTTCATCGTAAGGAGAAATACTTGTGTGGAGATGAGATTTTGGGGTGAAACGATCTGAACCACACATTTAAATACATAATGAAATTGTGTAGTTCATATTGAACCACACGGTGTCTCTACACGTATAAAGACACCACAAAGTATTTCCCCATTGTAAAAGTTACTCAATGTCATTTCAATAAAATCTATAATTGATACAGGTTTTAGATAAAGACATTACTGAACCAGCAGTTTTTTAATGGTCCTGATACACCATGTAATACTTATTCAACCAATAGAATGTTTTAAAAGAAGGGCAAACCTGTAAATACAAAGGATATATATTTTATAAATCTTATTTATCTAAATTTCTATTGGTCTTGATACACCATGTCATACTTGTACCAGGACCAACTTAAAATTTTCGTTACTAAACACTTATGTTTCACGAATATTTCATTATCATCCACGGGTTTTAAATTTAATATATCTCTTCTTTATAAAATACTATGTACATTTTTTTTTATCATTGTACCGAGTGTCGGTCTAGCATTTGATGTTTTATGTACTCAATAATCGATCAACACGTGACACAACGAACTAAAATTGTACATATTTACAGGAGATGATCCAAAGATGTCAAGTCTTAGGTGGTGAAACTAAAAATAAATCATATATAAAACTTAAAAGAACCAATATATCTTCTTATTTTAAAACATTTTATTTTTATTTAATACAAAGCGAAAGATAAAGCATATGTCGAGATTAATGGAAAATACTTGTATGCTAAGCATTGGGTGACCGACATATCGTAGTATAATTAACAAAACAAATTTTGTTTTTCAAAAAAAAAAAAAAAAAGACAAAACAATTTTCATACATATCCGACGGTTTCGATGTAACCACATCATAATTAAGATTAGTTAAAGATAGGACATGGTTTACCAACTCAAAAAGAAAAAATATATTGCAAATATCATCACATCCCACCAAAGTATATATCATCAAATCCCAATATATATATATATATATGTATATTCTCATTTTATTTTATTAGCATCATCCATCACCATCAATTAGGGCTGAGTTTGGATTGATTTAGATTGGTTTTGAAAAACTCGGGCTCGGCCAAAGAAATATCATCACATCCCACTAATGTGTATATCATCAGATCCCAATGTGTGTGTGTATATATATATATATATATATATATATATATATATATATATATATATATATATATTCTCATTTAATTTTTTTTATTAGCATCATCAATCATCATCAATTAAAAAATTTGAGTTTGGATTGGTTTGGGTGAGTTTGGGTTGATTTTGAAAGACTCGGGTCGGTTTGGGGCACCATAATTCGTTTCCCAAACCAAACCAAAACGAAATCAACCCCAATGGTTTGGTTCGAATTGGTTTCGGTTTGGATTGAGTTGGTTTCGGTTTAACAAGTCTAATCTTTAAAAAAAGACATGACAAACCAACTTTTTTTTACATAAACCCTAAATAACTACATCCAAACTAAAATAAATTACAAACCAAATTGATAAAAAGAAACTTAATTCAGCTACAATCAATCATCTATAGTTGCATACTTACATACATGCATTTACTGATTTACATATTTACATCAAAAGAGAAAAAACATGAACTAAACTCTACCATTAGGCTAAGTGAGCCGAGATTCTATATTGGGTCGGTTGGGTAATGAGTATAATATATATAATTAATGTATAAAAAAATTGTTTTAGTTTGGATTGGATTGCGTATAATTAAAAATATCCGAAATCAACCCAATGCAATTCAGTTTGATTCCAAACCAAACCCCACTAATTCATTTGGTTTGTTATTGGTTCAGTTAATTCAAATTGATTAAAATCGGTTTACGGTTTAAATTGGATCACTAGTTATTTTGCTCATTTCTACCATGAATGATAAAGAAACCTTCGAAACTACTCGTCGACTATAACTACTAACTACTTCAATTTTTTTAACTTATTATTGTACGGTCGGCTTGCTCTGTTGGTTTTTTAATTATTTTTCCCCTTCCTTTTTTCTCATGTTTTTTTTTTTTTTTTTTTTTTTGAAAGACTTTTTTCTCATGTTAAATCGCTATCTTTATCCCGTGTCGCCGTTTGAGTGGATATGCTAATTGTTGTGAAAAGATTCCGCACTTCACAATTGAAGAAAAAAACACCATCATTTTGTTTTGACTTTTTTTTTTTAAAAAACCATTTTGTTTTGACACTGAAGTTTAGAAAAAAAACACATAAAATAACGTCATTTTTTTTTATGTAATTCAATTACAAAAACTATATTTTATGTATTTTGTTGCACTTGATTGTCAAATACTTTGCAGGGTGGCTTCTGTTGCACAAAATGAAAAACCAATATTTTTTTCTTTTCGAAAGTAAAAACCAATATCTTTTCAAGTACTAATATGTCAAAGTTTAACCCGACATAATGAATTTTTTTCTTCTTCTAAGGGATACACTGTGCATCACCGGTTCAATGGCACCGCCAGCCAATTCGTGGACGCTCAAAAAATTTAAAATCCCAATGTTCTACTGTTCAACCCGTTTCATTTCAGCGGTACAAATCACCAGTTCAAAAGCGATTAATTCAAATGGTTTTAACCCATTGAACTGACCTTTGCCTGTTCACGATTCGTACAATAGACGAATCGTAACTGACCTTTTGAACCAAATAAATGGACAACTCTGTTAAGAGGATACACTTGTGTCACTGAAAACATAAAGAACACGAATAGGCACTAAAACCGAAAAGCTCAAATCAACATTGTCCTCCATTTGTGTATGCACAATACAATAAAGTAGATCGAATTCCACTAGAAATCTGGAAACCACAAACTAGAATAGAATAGAATCACAGTGGAACTTTACAAGAACAGAGCAATGCAACAAAAACAAGTGTTGTGTGTAACCGAAAACAAGCCATGATTTACATGCAGAAGAACAAGAACCCATAACAATAAACAACATATGCACATCTCAACAAAAAATAATGCATCCGGAAGGGGAAAGAAAAATGAAAAAAATGAAAAGCGGCGTTAACAAAATCAATCCCACTCTACCGGTAGAGGCCCATATACGGTTGCATGAAATGGAATTACAGCTGCCTCTTTCTCCATTTCGGGATGACAATTTTCTTCACGGTGTGAATCCAGTTTTCAAGTATAACAACTTTCTTGATGTCGGAGCAGGTGGTGCTAGTCCCGGGATGTCCCTTATGCTTTTGTTATGAGGATTCACAATCTGGCAAAACAAAAAAGTTATTTAAAGAGGAGATATTGCTGCATGGAAACACCATAGGCAACCTGGTTTATGGATTGTGAGCACCCCCCACCCCAACCGTACAAGGTCCCCGAAGAGTCAAGCCATTAATGCATCCAACTACTACTGAACTTTTGAAAGAAAAAAAAAAGAGTACCTTTACAACAATTATAGCGACCACACCACAGACGATCAGGAAAAGAAAAAGCATGATGCACTTGTCAGTTGCCACCTGAAAAAAATACTAAAGCTTAGTAAAAGAAAATAAAAGCAGTGTCATATAGATGAAAACAGTAGTGCTTTTTTTTTTCCTTCCAGCATACCTGCCTACCGATTTCCTTGACCAACTGTGATGCTTTTTTGATAGAGAACTGAATTGTATCCAACTCGTTTACTATACGACCCATTTGATCAGTCTGAATTTCCAGATATATGAGGTTAAACCAAGAAACGGATAAGGTCAAATAAAACAGTAGATAAAGAGGGGGATAGAATCTCACTTGGCCCTTCAAGGAAGTAGCCGTCTGGGTACCCACTTCTAAGGTTTGATGAACAACCTACAAATCTGCCGTTAAATTTGAGACAAATCGTACAACAGTTTGCGATAAAAGTTATGAAATCACCTGCTTGGAGCGTTCGATAGCCTGATCAGTTTCATCCATTGTCTTCATTCCCGCATTGACAAGCTCCTGGTTTGACATTTCTGCATGAAGGATTTACCAGATTAAGGACTCAACGCAAAACCCGTTTAGTGTAATCGAATTCAACAAAAGCACTCTGGTCCTATTCTCACTGGTTGGAGTTTACAACATGGAGCCTTCTTAGTCACAACACTCTCTAGTACTTACGCATATCATATCCTTTTTTCTTTTTCGCTTAAAGCCCCCCCGTTATCCGGAACCAACCGGCCCGACCTATCCCGAATCAGGCCAGGGTGGTGGCTCTCTAGTAAGCATATCATATCATTTTTTGATATACCTAGAGCCGGTGATTTTTCGTTCTTTAATAAACCAGATGCAGTGAGGTTTGGTCCAAGGACCTACTCCATTGATACCATGAAAATTATCACCTCACCTTGAAGATTAAGTTAACAAAAGATTAATTTATACATATCTAAATCTACCAGATAGTTTTCTTCGTCTTTTTCCATCTCTCTCTCCTCTGCTTGTGCATCTCCTTCTCCATGATCTCATAACGCCTAAGAGTGCGTCTAAGTGTTGCTTCTTACTCGCTCTCAACCATCTCAAATTCGTTCATTTTCTCATCCATAAAGCACAGAAGGATATGCTCTATTCATCATCTTTCGCAAGGGAAAAAGCCAAAAACATACAAAATTTACAGCCCATTTTAAATACAAGTGCGGATTGTTAAGCATATCAATGCCCCCCCCCCCCCCCCCTTTTTTTTTTTTTTTTTTGGCCTTCAATAGGGTTTCCTCTTAGAGGTGGGTAGGGAGCAAAATAGAGAAGCAAAAATGCAGGATATGGACATACGGAGATCACCTCAATCATATGGTACCTTTCCAGTTAGCAATTCAATGATGTATCACCACGAAAGAAAAAATGTTTCACCACTGAACTAGATGCATAGGGAATGGAGTTCAAGTCGGTATGTCCCAAAAAGAAACAGAAAGCAAGTAACAACATCCTAATTGATGGGATTACCAACAGGGTTGCTTTTTTCAGTTTCTTTGTAGGAGAGGCTATTAAATATGTGGGGGGGGGGGGGGGGGGGGGGGCGCATTTCTTCTTATATTTTCTTCTATTTATCTTATGTATCCATTTTTTTGTTCCTTTTCTTCTACACACAACTAAGTTCTTTATAGATTATCACAGCTCCACTCCTTTTGCAGTAAAGTACGAAGAAATCATCAGGCCATCATATAACACAGCACCAGAAACACGAATTAGGTAAAATATTTTACTGGCAATCAAAATATTGTCTTCATTAGCAGAGTCAAGGCATTATACATCACCTGATGCAAGTTGAACATTATCTTCAGGTATTGGTTCACTGGCACCAGCTCCCATGTCAAAAAGTTCCACTCTCTTATTGCCAAGACTGCTCATATAGCTACAGTGCGAAAATAGAGATAATAAATCTACTTTGTTATGAGTGAATAGTATTTTAATTCTAGTCAATGAGAGAGAGAATCAGATAAGTACTTGACCTCTATGTTTATAATCATATCCAGAAGCATATATTTTAGTCACCAATTTCCTAACAAAATAAACAAGTAAAAACAAAACAGATTTGGAGAAATAACTTACGTTTTCCTCAAAGCAACATAGGAATTCAGCTCTTTAATCTGCAAAACAAATGCATTTTAGGATGGATATTAAATGCTCATAATAACGGCTGACCAGTTATGCAAAACAGGTTCTTTTTATTGATTTCAATTGATAGATAAATCTACTTCCCAAGTTGATGGGGCGTGGTGGGCCATGATGGGGCGTGATGGACCGTGGTGGGCCATGTAGTAGGTGCAAATTTATAAGTGGTCACCAGAGGAGACATCGTGCATCATCAGAGCCCAATTTCCAATCAGTGATACACCGAAACTAAGTACATTTATTGCCCAGTTTGAAGAGGGCCATATACAGAACAAAGCGAAATTATCCATGGGAGAGGAGACTGAATTAATCGATATTTCAAGGAGGATTTCATCCTGAAAGAGTGAAACAAGTTTCACGCATAGGCTGAAAGTGAAAATACGTTCTTTAAGTTTTACAAAAGAGTTTGGCTGAGAGTAAGGGAAGACTGCGACAGAAAAATTTAATGCGGTCAAGCTACGTTCTTTAAATTTAATAAGAGTTAATTAGGACCAGAAAACGGGACACAGAGAGGCTTTATAAGTAAGACAGAGCAAACCTCTACCTTGTCAATATGAAGAAATTGAACACCTATAAGGGGACAAAGAAGTCCATGCTTTCTCACCCAATATCTTACAGTCAAGAGAGATATTATTCATTGCAACAAACCTCTATCATGCACACTTGATTTTCTACGGAATTGAATTCAAACCAATTTTCTATGCTGTAAACACGAGCTTTTTCCTTTTTTTGTTTGTTTGTTTGTAATTTGGAAAGAGGCTTACCAAGGATTGCTTCTCATCATTAAGCTGCTTGTTAACATCAGCGGAATTTTTACTTTCCTCGTCCTTTATTTCACGATCAAACTCTTTAATTAACCTGAGCAAATTCAAATCAAATCATAGCATATCAATCCCATATGAAAGTAAGCAGAAGAACACTAATTTTTTCAAGCAATACACAAATTTCATGCAGATAGTCCAACATCCAGCAATGCCCTAAATCATCTATCGCCCACCGTGGACCCACCGTTCCATACAACAATTCACAGGAAAACAAATAACTCTGCAGAAAAATGAAATTTCTTGATTAGGCCCCTCATTCTTATTACAGAATAAAGTTGCCCCTGTGTCCATTAGGGCAAAACTTGGGACTATCAAAAACTTCGGGTTTCGAATCTCTTGCAAGTTACTCCGTGGTTCAATTGGCTACAAGCTAATGAATACACTTAGAAATGTGTTGATCATGCACCCTCACTTTGCTACTAATATAATATTATAGCTTAGCACTTTCAGGCTTTCACATGAGCCGTTTATTTATAGTGTATAGTATCCTTACAGGGTATCCATGCATACATACGCCACAGAGAATGCACCAACAACAACACCCAAGAGCTATTCTTACTAAGTGGGTCAGCTAGCACACCTCTATGAGTATACAAAGCATCAATAGGACTCGAGAAACGAATATGAAGAAAGTAAATAAGTGAAACACACATCATGAAGGACGATGTCACGAAATGATACAATGGGTGCTCTAGAAGACTACAATGAAACATCTAGCTGAATCACCTGGTCTAGGAAAACAAATTCATAAAGATGAAAAACGTCCGTCAAGTACCTTTTACACTCCCTCATCTTCCCAGCAAGCTCTTCCAGCTGTTTACTTTGTCTGTTGGAGTCCTTGACCTTATCCAGCTTTTGAAAGCCATTTCTGAGCATAAAAATCAAATTAATAAATATGGATAACAAATTGTCTCACCGCCACTTCCACACCCAAAAAATCAACCCTAACTATCTGTTGTTTTTCAAGCCTGACATAGCAAGAAATATACAGCCAGAATTAAGAAAACAGATTAAGATATACAATAACCGAGCTATGGCAGACATAAAACACTACAACATTTTGTATATGCAGTACTACATTGAATGATAAATCATCAATTTGGTGGGGAAAAACACAAATGAGAAGTAAGGAGGCTACTAATCCACAAGAAATAGAATGAATTTGCAAGAGAATAAAATATATGAAAGAGGAAGAAGAATTACGCCAGAGCACGAAAATTGTCACGGATTTCACCATGGATCTGCTCCATCTGAGAGCTCATTTGCAAATCCAAGTTCGCCATATCTTGAAATTAGCTCGTTATACAACTTCCAATTGCCACAACCGGGTATTTGATCCAATAGAGCAAAGCTTGTCAAGGGAGCGGTAAAAAAATGCTCTGCACCTACTCCCTCAATCAACAGAAATTACAATCCCCCCAAAAAAAAATGCGAATCCTAACAGTATGTATTATCCTCTTCTTTCTCTGCAACAACGGAGTAGAGATTCGAACCCTAAAACTGCAACTGCTGGTGATCCGAGCAATAAAAAATGAATGGAAACCCCAGCTTCAAAGACCCAATAACCTATTAATCTAAAGATTACTTTTTTCTTCAAAGAAAACAGAAAAAATAGAATAAAAAATTAGAAGGGTTAGGGATTGTGTTCTCCCTCTTCAACAGTGGCAAAATAACGCGTCCGAGCATGCCGGCATATGAAAGAAATCATCCAATCATCCTCTTTTCAATGTGAACAAGGATTAAGTTTCGCCATAGCAGAAGTCAAAACGGAAGGAAAAAGAGAGAAAGAGGAAGACAGCGGGGGATGAGGATGCTGCGCTGGTGGTTGAAGCAAACTAGAGAGAGAGGAAGAAGAATCAGTAGAGACGATTTGTCCAGTCCAATACTCATTCTTTGACATGATTATACATTAAACCAGATAAAGAATTATTATAAAAATAATTATTAAATGAGTTTTGCCAGGACATACCCTACCTGCCAATTTGAATTAAAGGTCACTCTCCCCTCAAAATAAAGCTTTTTATATTGTTTAAATTGACTATGTTGGTGTTCTGAATTCTATTGACACCACGAACATACTTAGACATCATTGATGGCGTGTATTTTCTTATCAAGTTGTTATAAATTGTTATGCTTCTTCGGTAATCAAACATTCATGAAGTATTTTACGGAGAGATCTATTGTCGTGTTTTTTTCTTCATTATATGTTCGAAGGTCTTTTCAGTTTCGCTTACGTGTTGCGCAAGGAAATCAAGACTTGAAGGAATAAGTTTTGGAGAGGAGGGGGAAGGGGGTGGGTTCTTTTGATCTTAACTGCATGTTATCCGCAGACGATTGTGTGTATTGTCTCGAAGATACGAAAGAAGTATGTCACGCCATTATTGTGATTCTCATGAATATGAAAAATCTCTCGTACATACGAGCTAAATTTAAAGAAATCTTGTTTGTTTCTTAGCAATAATATCGAGGAGGAGGATAAAACGAACTAGATTGTATTCTTGATATGCATCTTGTAAATGAGAATGGTAAATATTTTTTCCTTACTCAATTTTCTTTTGTTAGGAGGGAACTCTTATTATCTATTGGCTAGAAAATGTCTTAATTTGGTAGGAACCGTGATCTTCTCCTCTCAAAATGTAATTCTTGCCTCTTTAGCGGACAAAGCTTAATAAAGTGTTTGTTGCCCTAAAAAAATTACTATATAGCAATACGATTAAATTTGTGCGGAAAGTAACATCACTGATACTGACGTCTTTAATTTACATAAATGTCACTCATGGGGATAATGGTGGAAATGTTGGCCTCGATGATGTTTTTGCAAGGAAATAACAAGATAAACGTAGCGGCATTTAAAATTTATTTCCTTTTCGGCAAAATCTACTTTTGATTTGTTCTAACGAAATACGAGAGGAAAGATTAGAACTTTACCGAATAATCTAAAAGATCGAAGCTTTATCTCTCGCTTGTTGATCTTTCGCACAATGCCTATCCGCAGACCGCGTGTCCCGCCTCTAACAGTGATCCACACGAACGACTCCTCGGAATTCGTCTACTCATAAAAATTCATTGTTTTTCGATGTATGACGTAAAGGAAGTCCATTCACAATCGGTAGTGCACCGATCCGAATCAAGCTTATGAATATTTCATTTAAAGCACCAAAATAAGGACGTGACATACATATATAGTAGTAGCCCATTTGGCTACAAAATGGCAAACTCCATCCAACAAAATGGTCAAATTCAACATAAATGCAACCTTCAGACATGAGTTTGTGGCTGTGGACAGCCTCATTTGGAGTAGCCAATGGATTATTCTCAAGAGTTTTTCAAGGAGACTCAAAGGTGGATTTGATGTGTTGAGTGGCTGAGGTCTTAGCAATTTATCATGCTGTGGTCTTTGCTATTACATAGGGTTTCTCGAGAGTTATTTTCGAAGGTGTCTCTCAAAATTCATCAACACTTGTCAACTCAGTCTGAAGATTGGTCACCGGTGGGAAGTCTCATTGAGGATTGTTGATTTTCACTCCCATGTTTTAGCTTGGTTTATTTTTCTTTTGTTAAGAGAGATAAATGTCCCTGCATACCTCTTACATAAAGATGGTTTGAATTGCATGCTTCACGTGTACTCTCGATCACTCTTCTAATTTCAGCAAACATTGTATCAACATCAATAGATGTATTAGTCATGATAGTATGAATGAGGAGAAGCAGATGTGCTGAGATGGTGTATGAATGTCGAGGTGACAATAACCTAAACTGGACAAAATGACGCCAATATTCGCTTTCACCGGCCATGTGGCTAAACGGAAACGCCAACTCGTTTCGATCATGATTTAGAATCCAAACTGCACCCGGGACAATGTAATGTGTGGTAGCAAGAAGGGCACGAGTCTCATCGACGCACTCGTCATCGAGAGGATATTGGGGTAAATGAAGATAGTCGTTGAGAAAACTACGACTCTAATCCACACAGACTCCACGTACGATTGCGTAACAGTCATCAAGCCTACTAGAAGCACTACAATAAAATTCACAAACCACGTCGACATTAACACGATCATGGTGTTCAGCTAACCTTTGCCAACCTCGGTTGATCAACCGACAACGAAAGCGTCTCATTTCGTTTGGGACTTGACCAAGTGGAGCACTAAATTGTTCTTCTGGTCATCACCTATGTAAATACCGAATTCCTTCATAGTCATGGAAACGGTTTATTTGGCTAGAGCTATGGAGTAGCTAATGTTGCCTCCGTCGTGGCATTTTTAAATTGAAAATTGTTTGTGTTGTGTTTGGACGTAGAACTATGAATTATGAGGCAAGTGACCCTTTATATAGGCAAGTGGTCCTTGAGAGTACTTTGTCATCTCGAATTTTTTCAAAAGAATTGAATCTTAAATCTTTGTTGCAACAAAATTAAAGAAAATGTAAATCTAAATATTAAAAAAAAAAGAAAGATATCTATGTACTCACATATATATTGATGAAATAAACTTAAAGGCCCCTCGACTTTCCTCTTAACATAACAGCTATAATAAATAAATAAATATATAATGGAATGATACAATCTGGCCAACATTTTGCCTGCCCATTGCAAATATATCCATCCATTAACATTACTACTTGTATCAAACCAGAAAACTATTAAACACTGGTTTGTGAAGTACATAAATAATGTATCAACTGAATAAAACCTTGTACATGCTTTGCATCTTTTTATACACTATTCTTTATACGATTATCCGCAACACGAAGCTCCAATACGCGAGTGACACGTACGCACACCTTATTCGTACACCCTTCAAAGAAACTTCAGTTATTTGATCGATATCAACGAAACAACTTACAGATCATTTGGAGTGTATAGAATAAAACGCGGTGATCTCTATCCACTTTTTGGGTCCCGGTTTCAGATTTCACTAGCTAAGAGCTGCTGCTGGCTTGAGGAGACATCCAATGACAATTCACTGGACAGCCTTTTACACAGCTGTTGGGATGCAAAACGGTTTAACAAATCAGAACATACAATGCTTTTGGATACCGTATGATCATTGCACTGAAACTGTTAGATGTATTACATGTGTATAGACTGATAGACATATGTCACACATTTGACGGTTTTGGTGCAGTGAAGAATATACAGTGGATTTACCTGTCTATATGCAATAGGATCACCATAACACTTTCTCAACTCAACTACATATAAAGATGGGCTAATCTCGAAAACCTGCCAAAGGTTTAAGCAATGGTTACAAATGTTGGCCTATGAAGCCTTAAAACATGAGAATCTGGAGACACTTACTTCGGCTGTCACAGAGAGGCTTCCGGGGTTTTTCCGAACTCCATGATCTTGCATCACTTTCAGCTGTTGAATTCAAACATGTCACGGCGAAGCATCAAAAATGGATTTTATGGATGATTCTAAATGATTTAACAAGGACTTGCTCCATCCCCATTTTACTGCATTACCGGACTACACAGTATTCACCCCCGCCCAATTGAAGAAACTAGATGATGCGCGGAAGTTTACAAGTTTTAATAGATTAAGAATGTCAGACACATGATGCAATGTAGTGGTTTTTCTAGGTTAATATCGGGGATTGATGCTATGTTTGTTTTTTGGGATAACAAAGATGAACCTCAACCTTTTTCGAATGTATTCTGTAAGAAAACGAAAGAAAATAGACAAAATTCTACATGGTAAACCTTTCCATTCTTCTTCAGAACATGATATCCCATCAGCATTACGACTTGCTCAATCCGTTCAAGCAGTTCTTTTGGGGAGTAAGATGAGGTAAATCTTATCTTCCTCTCAGATACATCCTGAATTTTTTTATAGATTGTTGGTCATATTGGTCAAAAGCTTCTGAATAACTAAAACACTGAAAATCTGTTGATCGTTATACAGCAATGTTACCTCATTCTCGAAGAAACCAGAAAGATCCAGACAAGAAGACATCCCGATAAGCTGAAAGGCATTGATCTGAGTTGGGGAATCCGGATCTTTCTCAGCTTCTGATGGCTGTACCAGACATTTGCTTCCATTAGTTATGGTACAAGGCTGATATTTCACCATAAGGGGGAAGGGGGCAAACAGGATCAAACCTCGTGTATTGGTATGACAGGATCATCATTATAAACATTTTCTTCCTCATCCTCGATAGGGGATGCGGAAGAGTATCCTTGATTGAACCACTCATTTACTTTTATCTCCTCCATTGTTATCCGAGTACACGGATTGGGATCAAGAATTCTCCTTATTAGGTTCTGAGCACCAGGGGATAGCCACTTGGGTATTTGAGCATCACCCTTGAAAATCTGATCATTCCATTTAAAATGATTAGATAATGTAGTTCTATTGAACTTGAAATATTTGTAATATCGAGGAAATTCTACTACATAGAGTCGTTATCCGTCCAGACCGTCAGTTGCAATAGAATTTCCCGTAATATTGAGTGACAAAGGAAAAGAAGGATCTACTACCTTCTGGTAAAGGACTGCGAGATTTCGATCATCAAATGGAAGATAACCTGTGAGGATAACGTATAGAATGACACCACATGACCAAGTGTCTGATGTGGTGCCATCATATCCTCTGTTAGAAAGAACTTCAGGTGCCACGTAATTCGGACTTCCGCATGTTGTATGAAGTAATCCATCACCCTAAGTACGATACAAAGAAACACATAAGCATATAAGATCATCCATGATATAGTAGTACAGAGAGGAAGGTCGATTTATGCAGCGTACCCTTAGATCTTGGGGCAAAGCACTAAGGCCGAAGTCTGTAATCTTCACATTCCCTTTTGAATCAATAAGCACATTTTCTAGCTTTATTTCCACAAATTGGAAGGAAACAGAAAAGTATGAATAAGTCATGTAGCAGAGGGGAATAGGATAGAGCAGTAAAAGTAGTCTCCATATGACTGGGAAATTCTATTGCAGAGCGTCCGTAATGCAGAGATTCATTACCATCTAATCAAAACAAGGCACGTGGGTTTTTTTTTTTTGGCAAGCTTTGTTTAAGTCTGTTTCAAGCGTGGTTGATACCACGTGTCACATTTTGATAGGATGATAGTGAATCTCCTCATTGCGGATACATCACAGTAGAAATCCTCGCATACTATAGGCTAAAATGAATGACACGTCCTTTTATCAAGAATAAAGCAATGCATTACCTTGAGATCTCTATGGAAAACGCCTTTGGAGTGGCAGTAACTAATGCCATCGACTAATTGTTGGAAGAGCTTCCTGCCCTCCGGCTCAGACAGTTTCCCTTTGTTTGCCTTTTAAGGTAGATATGACATATGAATTTAATGGCATGTAAGTATATATTGGAAGTGATCATGACTATAAACAATTATTCAGTATTGCTTTCTTTGTAAACAACAACTACTTACAATCCTGTCGAATAATTCTCCGCCTTCCACATATTCTAAGACCATGAAGATCTTGGTTTTACTAGCCAGGACCTACAGCAAAATAAACATATTTAGATTCAGCAGTGACTAATATGCATGCAGTTGATCTGATTGATCAGGCATATACCACATTAAGGTTAGATGTTTGCACCGCCGCAAGTATAAATCAGGAAATGCACCAATATACGATATGAACTTGGACCGTGGAATTTCCAATGAATTTGAAAATCCGTTTTTATGGCGTTTGTTACGTTGAACTCATTGAAATGAGAATAATGGGGCGGGGGGGCGTTTGTTACGATATGGGGTGTGTTCTAAAAACAATGTTTTTGCATATTGTATGGGCCAATATAATAATTTTTTATTGATTAGGAGCCAACATGTTACCAAAAAAATCGACTAGGGACCGTTTTAGTTACTGAAACATTGTTTAGGGCAGCTTGTTAAACAAAAAATTGTTTATAGACCAAAAAGTTAAGGGTCTCCGATGCCTTTTTCTAAAGGGCACTTGTTAGTATACACACACGTGTACACATCCGGCACATCGGATGATCTCGCACCGTTGATCGATGTTAGATCTATATTATAATATAAACGTAACACCGATCAACGCGTGCGTATCATCCGATTGCCGGATGACGCGCGCACACGGTGCGCACTATCATTTCCGTTTTCTAAAAAAAGTAAGAACTTCATTGTATACTGTTTCAGCAAACCCCACATGGTTTAATTTAGTAAAAAAATAATAATAATGAAAAATATCCAGTGGCAGGAGATTCCAGGAACACAAGAAATATGTGGGTTTTATTACAGAAGCAGAAATATGTGCTAAAATTTGTGAGGCAGGAATAAAGCTACATCTACATCTACATGTTAATAAATGGCAATGGGCCTGGGCCCTTGGGCCACATGTGCTGCCCTCCTAATTCCTAACTATTTTAATCATAAAATGACAATAACTAATTCATATAATGCATGTGGGAGTTCTTGTCAGCAATTATTGCAAATATTAATAGGGGTCTAAAGCGGAAAATTCTTACATAGAGACTCCCTACGTAGGGAGTCCCTACTATAGAACGACCCGTCTAAAGCTACCCTACTTTTACTCTTGCCACCTATTTTTTTGATTAATTTCATTATGAACAGAACGTCAGTGACGCTATTCAAAAACGAAAGTCAATGGACTGACGTTTCTAAGTTGTGACACTTTTATAACTTCAACGTCGGTGTCATTGACTTTCATTTTTGAACACCAACTTCAGTGTCGGTGGACGTTTCAATATCAACGTCAGTGGCTCCGTTCATTAAAAATAACCGTGATGCTCAAGTAATTTTTTGTGATGTCGGGAGTAATATGATGCCGAAAATAAAATTGGGATGCTTTAGAACCCCTATTAATATTATGAAACTGAAAGGATACTTTTCTATAAAAAAGATTGGCACGTCATATGTTGTGACAAAGAGAAGACATGAAACTCAAATTATTCATGGAATAAATATATAAACATATAAGATAGCAGATCACATTCATTGTCACCTATTTATTATTAATAAAATCCTAACATTACCCAAAAACCTCAAATTGGTCTCCCAAAAAAAAAAAAAAAAAAAAAAAACCCTCAAATTTGTCCCTATACGTTAACGACAAAGACTAAGAAGTATTCCTGTACCAAAGTTTTCCAATCACGGGTAATTTCGTCGTAAGTTTCTATTACACTGCACCGTCGATTTACGCTTACGTGGATAATAAAACAAAACATTTTTGTTTTTTTATACACACACGCAGACACATCGACGGTCGAGTCCCTACCTAAGAATTTTCCTCCAATCACGGCTTTAACAAAAGTTAAAAATCTAATCAATAATTTTAGTATATTATTTCCTTTATTTCGTTGGTATAGATGCTTAATTGAAAAGGAAAGAAGAAAAAAAGTAGATTCATTTTTTTTTGTTTTTTTTTTTGTGTGTGTGTGTGTGAAGAAAAGTAGATTCTTTTTCAAATATGAATTGATATGTCTATATCGTATGTTTTGGAAAGTTCATAATCAAACTATGTCATTCAATCAATGCTTTGAATAATTCAATTAATATTACGTTCAAGTGATAAAACGTTCTGATTAAGCATGTGACTGATTCATGGGTATTATATTATATTCGAAATATCTGCTCCATTGGCTCCATACAAACATTATATTTGCGTCGTACAGAACTGTATACACCATGTCATATATATTCCATCAATAACAGCTTCTAAAACAGAGATAAACATGTAAATAACATGTAAAAAATAAGGTGTCCATCAAATTATCTAATATCCTATTGGCCCTGATCATCAAGTCATACTTGATCCAGAACCTATAAGTTATTCTAGAATTTTACACATCTTTAGAAAATAAATCAATATCATAAATTTCAAAATTTTAAATTAAAAATTCTTTTGATTATCATTAATACGATAGCTTTAAAATAATAAAAGAATTATTGGATTTGATAATTAAAGAAAAATGTTCTAAAATAACTTATAATTTAAGATAAAACCAAAAGTGCAATAAGGATTATTTTCGGGGTGGTTCTTGTGTGCGTCTCCACACCTGCGGTATGGAGACACACACACCACATAGTTTTCGTCTTTCAATCGTGTAGTTCGATCGTTTTACCCGTCACTTCATCTCAAAACCCCTCTCCACAAAAATATTTCCCTTATTTTAGAATAACTTGCACAGCACCAATGATCAGACGTAATAAGACACCTTTAATTATAAATATAAAAAAAAAAGGGTATATTGTTCCTTTCAAGCAATAGTATTCTAGTTAAAAATCATTATTCCATATGGGGAAATAATACAAGAAGGAAATATCTTTTCACACAAATTTTTATCTTACCACACAGATTTTTTTTTCCAATTTCGCCCTTATTTTTTTTATTTTACGCGCGTTCATTCTGACCAAAGTTTGGTCAGAATATGACACATTATCCATACTGAAATATGGTCGAATATACGTGTTGAGAGTCACACCTGGTTGATTTCGACCATATTTTTTGCGTAGAATGTTTGAAGTTTTCCAAACTCATACATAGTCGTCGAGCATCATTCGACCAATATTGAGTCCGAATACTCTACACATTCGACTAGAATTGGTCGTGATAACAACAACAATATAAGAGCACCACTATTGATTTCCGACCGAATTTCGTACGTAATATTAAAAGTTTTTTGTACTCAATTTTAGTCGAATGTCTTTCGACCGGTATTGAGCATTTGAAAAACATTCAAAATTCGACTAATAAAATCGTATAATGATCGTATTCGACTCAAATGGGTCGAATCTATTGTCATTGTGTGAACCGACCATAAATTGACCGAATAATATATATTTTCCGGACTCATTTACGGTCGAATGGCGAGGCGTGTAGAATATCCAAACGAAGCCCACTCTCGGCTCTTGGTAAGTGTGAAACAACATTTGTGTGAAAAGATAGTCCCTACAAGAACAGATTGATACAATCATTATTTATGTTATAAGTGGTTCTAACGGGAAGTTTTTGTGTAGTGTGTACCTACGTGTGGATACACGCCGTGGCACACTACACACTACAAACCACACGATTTTATTCTGGACTTAAACTGTATGGTTCTGATCGTTTCATCCGCCACATCAGCTCAAAATCTCTACACCACACAAGTATTTCCCGGTTCTAACAACTAAATCGTCAAAAGAAAATGATAAATTAACATTAAATGTCACATCAAAAGTCATGATCATTCAACTAAATATGTTAATCATGGCAATTAAATTAAATTGACATGGGGCTGCTGATTGATATAACTAACGTGCAAGGCATATAATATCCACATGCATCAAAGCATGTGGATATACTTAAAGACGAAGCGAGAAATCGGATCTCGGATGGACTGGTGGAGTATATTCGGACAATCAGATAGCTTAAATAAAATATTTTGATGACATAAATTAGATTATATAAAATTTTTATTATAATTTTTTTTTTCACCGGGTGGGCTTAACCCCCTTAGCTCTTGCTTTGGCTACGTCCCTAGATATACTAGGCAAAAACCTCTCTGTTTGGGAAATTTTTGCCTATATGTTTGGGGTAAAACCATCCTTGATTGGGTTTTTAATACTAATAATAGAAACAGTTTATATATTCTGGATTAAATCCAATAAATTATCTCTATTTAACATCAAAGGCAGAGTAACGAAAATGAAAATGTGGTGAATTAATAGAATGTATTCAAATTAAAACGGACTGTATTTAATGATTTATAGTAGTTCATTATAACGGTGTTTTAATGTGAAAAAAATGTTTCGAATGGCTTAAATCAAATTTCTAGCTCAATTTGTTAGGCCATCTTAACATATAGTCTATCAAATGATGATATCATAAAAATGATGATATAAGCAACAAAAAATAAAAATAAAAAACCCATTATTAAGCAATAAATAAGCAACAAAAAATGATGATATAAATAAATAAACTACTTCGTACAATAAAAAAAACCCATTAAGCAATAAATAATTGAACCTTAAAAAAAAAAAAAACAATAAATAATTGGGATGAGCATACCTCGTGTAACCTGACCACATTTGGGTGTTTGATTAGTTTTAAGGTCCCAATTTCCCTCTTTATCTGCAAATACAACATCAGGTGGGAAAATTCTGTCCTAGGGACTCCCTACAGGGAATCGTCTACGCGCAAAGATCCGACCACACAATTTCCACACACGGGGCACTGTATATTCCACCTCGAACGCGCGTGGTCCAGATCCCGCCACGTAGGTATAGCTTCCCTACTTAGGAAAGCCTCCTACAGTAGAACGACCCCATCAGGTGTCATTACCTAATTATTACACATTTTATATAATTAAACTTATAAATAAATTAAAAAAAACAGTTTTTAATGATTAAAAAACTACTACAGATTTAACTTTTCAAACGTCACATACATATTATTGTAAAAATTACAAGAGGATTACATGATATTATCATCATTAAAAAAAAAAAGAGACTTACAAAAACGTTATATATGAAGTGATTACAATACTTAGGATTTATTTTTTTATTTTTGATTGTTTGCATCAGTTTTCAATTCTTATTTATTCACAATAGTGATACATTTACAATAAAAATAAATGTGATAGACATTTGATTGATTGCAACCTTTTGTGACTTTCACTTTCCATTTTTGTCCTCATTCTATGTGACTTATGATTTAATTTATTTTTATTATTTTTCCAAAAAGAAATTTTTTGAGGGCTAAACACATTAGCGCGGGGACCAATAAGGGGCGAGAGATTTGTTTACCAAAAAAAAAAAAAAAAAAAAAACCGTGGATTTCGTTAAAAAAATAAAGAAGGGCGTGGGATGGCGCGAACGAGTTATCCTACCGGAGACGAGACGACCACCCGCGTCCAGCCACTCCGGCGGAAACCCGGCCATAAGGACCTTCGAAAAGTTAGATCAATTCGGAGAAGGTGCTACTAATAAAATCAAATCATAAGTCAACCGGAATTGTTTTCCATGACGGCCGGACGATTCAGCTTCGCCGGCGCCAAACTATTAATAAACATTTGATTTTTCAGTTCTTAGAGGTTGAAACAGGGCCGGAGATTTTTTTTTTCCCTTGATCAGGAAATTGAAAGCACAAAATGACTGGAAAAAACTTGATTAAAATTCAAAAAAAAAAAAACCGACCTGATCAGTGATTTTGAGATCGAGGATCCTCTTCTTGTCTAGAATCTTGATCGCGAAAGGAAGATCAGATTCGAGGTTTTTGGCGTACTTCACCTTGCCGAAATTGCCTTCTCCTAATGTCCTTCCTAACTCGTACTTCCCCAGTCTCATTCCCTTCTTTTTCTTCCCCTGCTCCACCTCCACCTCCTCCTTGCGGGTTTTGATTCCCAAAACCATCAAAATTCAAATTGAATTTGTAGAATCACGTCATCCTCTGCAAACAAAAATGCCGATCAGTTTACCTGTTCCACTCTCAGACGTCGTATCCGGATGAATTTCAATTGCTGATTAAGGGAACGGTGAAATGCTCTGCATCCACTACCTCGAGCAATATAAATTTTAATCCCAAAAAAAAAAAAAAAAAAATCAAAGCGATTCCCAACCTTTTTCTGTAACGGAGTAGAAATTTGAACCCCAAAACTGTAACTGCTGGTGATCGTGGCAATAAAAAATGAATGAAAAAACCAGCTTTAAAGGCCAGAGAACCGTAAATTTAGAGATAAAGAAGAAAAAAATTTAGGGAATTTAGGGATTTTGTTCGTCCTCTTCAACAATGAAAAGAGAGCGCGGTCCGAGCAGGTCAGCGAAACTACTGCAAAAAAAAAAATGAGGAATTGGGAAAACGAGTAACGTTTAAATCCTAAAGTGGTAAGAGGTATGAGAATGGTTATTTCATCCTATTATCCTAATAAATACGTAGTATATGTTTTTACTTTTTACTACTATGTAAAAGATTGGATATGGATAAGCCTAAAATCTTGGCAATAAAAATTACTAAGATTAATATATCCTTACTATATAAAAATTGGGATAAGGATAAGTTCATCAATATTAGACACTTGCGATTATTTCATCACTATCATTTTAAGCCTAAATTTTCTACAAATTAAGTCTTTAAACTACCCACTTGAGCAAATAACGTCTTTTGCAGTTACAACACTATCTGAATATCTCAAAGTCTCGCTAACATATGACGCAACAAACCGACTAGGTAGTCCTCATGCAAAATGCTTCAATTCGGGGCAGGCCTATTGTCCGGCAAATTCGACAAAAAAAATTACCCTAATCGTCTTGGGCCCTAAATATAGGTGCTTCATGTAATATTCCTCCAAAAAGATACAATTCAAAGTTTCGGTTTTTTTGTGACTTTCAAGTCTGTAAAAGAATCTACATCGAAGAGTTCATCTTGAAACACTTGGCCACCAGAAGACCTCTCTTTAAGAACCTATTTAGTTACCCTCGCATACCGATCATCTCATGTTCAACTCGAAAAAAGCGAGAAGAGCCATATTAACCACATCCACATCAACTGGAATGATTTTTTTTCCCGTGCAAATCGACGCTAATGTGTATGGGTATTATAAGAAAGTTGCTTAAATTTCCCTTTCTAAATACTCTTTTTTGTGAGTTATAATTCCCTAATTAAGTTTAAAAATAAGGGACAATTATTGAAAAGGACGCATTTTGGACTTAATTAGGCAAAAAGGACATTCAAAACAAACACTTAGTTATAAGGACAAAAATTAGGTAGATAGACCCAAATACCCTTAATGAAGAAAAAAAAAAAAAAACGCTGAAACTGTAGCGCTGTTCATCAATCAAAATAAATGTAGCGCTAGTTTTGTTTTGTTCATGTATTTGAGTTTTTTTTTTTCCTGGACTTTTCTCTTTTTTTTTTCTTTTTCAGACAGTGAATTTTTTTTTTAATTGACCACCGCGATGCACTGACGACCGCGATGCAGAGACACCGCGATGCACTGACCACCGCGATGCATTACCCAACCCGATGCATTGACCACCCCCGATGCACCACCCCGATTAATTAACCATTGCGATGCAGTCACCACCCCGATTAATTAACCATATATGCAGTGACATCAACAATTTATGCAGTGACATCGACAATCAGATATGCAGTGACATCAACATTTTATGCAGTGACATCTGCAATCATATATGAATGACATCAACAATTTACGTAGTGACATCGACAATCATATATGCAGAGACATCGCGATGAAGTGAAACCGCGATGCAATGGCCACCCCCGATGCATAGACACCGCGATGAAGTGGCCACCCCGATGCAGAGACACCACGATCCAGAGACCATCGGGATGCATTGATATTTGATGAAGCAACACCGTGATGACATTTGATATTTTTCCACTTAATTTCATAAACTTGATTTCTTTTCTTCATAAAATCGACTTCAAATGACTATATGTTTTGATATAAAACTACGATCAACATAAATCTTTCACCTTAATTCATATTTTTATGCAGTGACATCGGCAATCATATATGCAGTGATATCAACATTTTATGCAGTGACATCGGCAATCATATATACGTGACATCAACAATTTATGCAGTGACATCGGCAATCAGATATGCAGTGACATCAACATTTTATACAGTGACATCAGCAATCATATATGAATGACATAAACAATTTATGTAGTGACATCGGCAATCATATAGGTAGAGACATCGCGATGAAGTGAAACCGCGATGCAGTGGCCACCCCGATGCAGAGACACCGCGATGAAGTGGCCACCCCCGATGCAGAGACACCGTGATGCAGAGACCATCGAGATGCAGTGATCACCGGGATGCAGTGAAATTTGATAAAACAACACCGTGATGACATTTGATATTTTTCCGACTTAATTTCATAAATCGATTTATTTTCTTCATAAAATCGACTTCAAATGGTTATATCTTTTGATATAAAACTACGATCAACATAAATCTTTCACCTTAATTCATATTTTTATGCAGTTACATCAGCAATCATATATGCAGTGATATCAACATTTTATGCAGTGACATCGACAATCATATATGCGTGACATCAACAATTTATGCAGTGACATCGGCAATCAGATATGCAGTGACATCAATATTTTATGCAGTGACATCGGCAATTTATGCAGTGACATTGGCATTTTATGCAGTGACATCAACAATTTATGCAGTGACATTGGCATTTTATGCAGTGACATCGCTAAATTATGAACAAACCCACCATCAATGTATATCTTTGCTTTCTTTGTTTCAAGGTGATGCATGTTAAACTAATTGATCATTATTACATCATGATCAACGGTGTCGATACATGATGTGACACTCGTTGTGTCACAACGGTTGTGTCCGGATCATTACTCAAAAAAAAAGAAAGGAAAAAATAAAATATCATCCAAAGCTTTTCATAATCATACCAAAAAACCGTGTGCTACGGAAAGAGTGTAGGACAAAAGAAAAAAGCTAAATGGACTTATATTTTGAGACGGTGGTAGTAAGTAAATAAAGAAATGACAACTAAACACAAAGACTTACAATGTAATAAGCAACAACGTTAAGGAAAAAAAGAAAAATGCAGTGACGTTAATTTCACTCCATCTTTTTCTAGTTGCTCCAAGCTGTCTACTGGGGGCCGCACCTTAGTAACATTAGCAATGGCTTTGTTTTCTTCGGGAGTCGTACTGGACATATTTCGAGCTTCATATTAAGCAGATAATCAAGCTGAACCTAAGCTAAATGATGAAAACAAATGAAGCTACAAATTTGAGCTGAAACAGAGTCGCAATTTTGCATGTTAATGGCCTAAGTTCGAACCGGAAACCTCAAGAAGAACTCTGATACGATCTTACAACCATATTTCCAAGCTTTCAATAGGGGAAATTATGTTCTTTTGCTTTCAATATTTGAGGATTCAAGAGATTAAAAACCACATATGGAGTATAATCTAGGTTTCATGAAATTTAAGTAATGATGGTCATTAAATAAGATGTGCGTCATAATCCTTTCTACTATACATGATGGTGCCCTAAGATAATGAATTTCCTCGACCTTCCAAAACCTGCTTATCCAAAACCTCAAAGGCCTAATCCAAATTCTTGTTCCAACAATGCCCAAGAATCAAAGAAATGTATGTGAACACTGTAGACTGTAGTTATGAAACGATTGTACAATAAAAAGACTTCTCTACCTTTGCCATTCAGGAGCACGAGACCAATCACCATTAACACATTGTGCACCTGAACAAAAAAAAAACTCAACAAACCTCAAATTTAATCATCCAGAAAAGAAAATCACCGATTATATGCAATATATCAACATTCAAAATTTCAAAAGAAAATTCTATTACGACAAAATTCGCGGAGTCAGATATGACCAGACTTCAACAATATTTCATGATTGAACAACAATGAAGCGCCACAAAATAGTGAACACAGTCATAAAACTAAGTAAAAGCTTTGAGTAATCAAAATAGAAACACTGAAATCGAATAAGAGAATAACTGACATTGAAGATGAGGACTTTGTTGTCAGAGATGAACGCCGAGCCCAGTTGCCTTCGGTGTTGAAGAGTCTCGGTGAGAAGTGTTCAATTGAACGGCATCTTCGACTGTGCTGAGAGAAAGAGTGCTCAGAGTGGGGATAGTGCAAAAGATTTTTTTAATGGAATTACGCACAGGAATTTTAGAAAGGGGGTAAATTAGGAAACTAATATAAAATGTGTCCTTATAAAGGATGATCTTTTTTGGATGTCCTAAGTGCCTAATTAAGTCTCAAAACACGTCCTTATAAACAAATAACACTAAAAATAATTGCATTATTCTATAACACTAGTAAAATAACATAATTACATTTTAATTACAACTCGTTATTAATTTGTGTGTGATCCAATAGGTCTCTGAATTTACCTGTCTGTAAATACGAATTATAAATTTACGGATATAATTAGATAAATAGAACAATTTAGTTTATCATTAATAACTTCATATTAGTTAAAGCACATTTAACAATCGTAACTATCATCTAGCAATGAGTCACGCCAATCAGGTATTCAAAAGAGACATTCCTTCAACTACAACCTTGTTGAAGCTAAAATCCGGATCCAACAAGATCCGACCCCGAAAGGGTCTTGGATCCACTGGCTCTTCCGTGGCTCGCCACCAGGGATGTTATCCGTCTGAACCTCGAAAAACGTGCTGGAACCTCTCAAAGTCATTTTGACTTCAATCCAATCTAAATCCACGGAGGAGATATGAATTCACAATTCGTTTATGATTTTGCAATAATTAGCAATTCATAATTAATTTACCGATCTAAAGAAAGCAATAAAGAATCATACTCAATTGATTGAGATGTGAGATCTTCTGGGTAATATCTCCTTGCGAGCGCTACTGGGCGCTGAATCTTAGCCCCCAATCATTCCTTGAATGTTGGAGTTTTCTCTCTTCTGATGATTAGACAAGAATCTAATTTCTTCCTTCCTCTCTAATTAAAATGGCACACAAGATGTTATGGGGGGGGGGGGGGGGGGTTGTGTGTTTGGAGAACTCTTTTATTTCAAGTGTAAACTTTAGAGCAAATCATAATGTGAACACAATTTATAGTTCTGTATGTGACTCAACTTTATGATATTTTACCATTGATTTACCCCGTAATATGAACGTATTTGTATTATCTTGAATCAAGTTTGCGAGCTAAATGAGCTAATTAGACATTTCATAGCTCGTAGTCATGATATTGCATTTTTAATGTTATTTGTCGAGAAAAAAAAATCTACTTTTGTGGTATTTTGTTTTTGACAGATAACGAGGATGGAGGAGTATTGAGAAAGGATCCCAGAACGAGAGAATGATCGAGGTGGCGGAAAGATCTAGTTGAGTTGCGGTTTGAGAATTAATTAAACCACTCGAAATTCGAGCCCAGAGCTAAAGAAAAAGACTTAGTGGATTAGTTGGTCCTGGAAGAGGAAGAAGCTGCTGAAGATTGAACCTTCCAAGCCACCTGCCCAACGGCACCTAAAGTCTATCGGCTCAGCGGTAGCCCAGAATGCCCGAACTATGTCCTATGTCGGCTAAGAGATTATGGAAGCTTCTAATTAGATACTAGGTCGATCTAGGTATTATATAAGCAGATTTGCAGCTTGTAATTGATACATTTTGATACTTCTATCACAACATTTATAATATACAATTTAGTGTATTATTTCGAGTAATTTCTTGTAATTCAAACTATCAATTCAAGTTCAACTCTACATCTTATATGTAGAGCTCAAGGTACACATTGTCATATAGCCAATGTAGGACGAGGGAGTTGTAACTCTTTTCAACTCCTCTCCCGAACACATTTTCCTCCAACATGTCCTTACCAAGACACTCATCCGATCCACCCATTCGAACACATTGTGCAAACTACAAAAATGCTAATAGCAACTCGCAATGAGCGCATCTTTGCACGACGAGTAAACCTAATTACAATCACGGAGCACATGTAAAAGAGTATTACTATACACTTGGCAAACCACACAAGTTTAGTAGGACTAAGTTTGGTGGTTACAAAATACGAAAAATTTTCGATCCGTATCTTCAAATTTCTGCATCTCTTTCAAAACTTCTTACGATCGTCATGTATGTGTCCAGACATGAACTTTCTTCCTTACACATTTGGGTTTGAGACTTAAAAAAAAAAAAAAAAAAAAAAAAAAAAAAAAAAATTGATACTCAAGATGTTGCTGATACTCCTGGTAATAGAATTGGTTCCAACCTGTAAGTAAGTAATTTACTTGTTTTAAAATACTAAATGTTTGATGCCTTGCTTTCATCCATACTTCACGTTGTGTGAAGTAGACAAACAACATCTACTAATAGACTTTAATATGTATATAATTATACACTTATGATTGTGTTTGCTTTACGAGAGATTCTTAATTAGAGAGTCTTCATGAATATTAAACCGTTAGATGCATGACACGTGTATAAAAAAGAGAAAAAATTATAGTTTGTTTTTTATACACATATAATTCATCTCAGAATTCCACAGGAGCTTTACCGGCAACACGTTGTTATAGGTCATTGTTGCCTTTGGTGCAAAAGGCGATATCTTTCGTCCACATGGTCTCTCCACTTCGACCCGACAGAATGGTGAGGAGATTAATTATGGTGATTCAGCAGCCACTTAGATGGGAGAACCATGACCCGGTGTCCACAAGGAGACACCCTGAATTCAGAGAGGTCATTGTTGTCCAATCAGTGGTTTTGGTAAGGATATTTTGTCAGAAATTGGAAAATCAGGTCGTGTCAGACCTGACACTTGCAAATCAGGTCATGCCTGTTCGACATGAAAAATAAGGTAAACGTAGGGATCCTTACGTTTACGTTCAAACGTAGGAAATCCTTACGTTTAATACGGATCCTTACGTTTAAACGTAATGAACCTATGTTTAAACGTAGGGAAATTCTTTACCACAGAATTTGCAGAAATACAGAGAAGTTGATGGAGGTAGCAAGAGAGAGTGGTGGCATAGAAGAAGAGTTTTTCTTTGATCCAAAAGTAATTGATTGGGAAGATTACATCTTGAATACACACATGCCTGGGGTTGTCAATTTTTGCTTTTAAAACTCAATCAAATTCAACTCAAGTTTTCGGTCCAAGTTTTTTTAGTCGGGTCAAATTAATTCAAAGCCCTGGTAACACTCAGATGAGAACTAAAATTGAAATTAAAGTCTAAATTAATTCTGGTAATAAAAAGCAGATGAAGACTTAATTATCTGTTACATGTTCCGATTCCATATCTGGTACATTGAAAGAGATCTTTTTGAGAAGTGGAGGAAGAAGATGTAATTTTAATTTGGGGAAACTCAAAAAAATACCCTATTTGTATAAAACATTTTTTCCTATACATCCCTGTTTTTCAAACTTTTTTTCATACCCATCGCCCTAGAATTCGACGGTACCGCTCTATCCGCCTTCCTTACCGCTGAAATCATCGACGGTACCGTTCTAATTTTCGACGGTACCGCTCTCATTTTCGACGGTACTGCCTTCCTTACTACTGATCAATGGAAGATTCCGCCAACCTGTGATATTTTTCATTTTTCAAGATGAAAACGGTACCGTCCAACTTTTCAGCGGTATCGTCCAACTTTTCAGCGGTACCGTCCAAGATGAAAGCGGTACCGTAGATGCTTAAGGCGGAAGGTAGGAATAAAATTTTGAAAAAAAGGGTGTAGACAAAAATTATATTTACCCAAACAGGGTATTTTTTGAGTTTCCCCTTTTAATTTCCCTACGTTTAAACGTAGGTTCCTTACGTTTTTCCTACAATCCTTACGTTTACCTTATTTTCTATGTCAGAAAAGGCATGACCTGATTTGCAAGTGTGAGGTCTGACACGACCTGATTTTCCAATTTCTGATATTTTGTTTCACTGTCTTTATTTTTGTTTTTGTTTTTATTTTTATTTTAGCTGGCTATATAAACAGGAGTGGTGCTACGGGCACATCCGTGTGTCTTGCGCGCACGGTGTCCACAACGCGGTGATCTTCACCGTTGATGCGTGCGAGGATCTAGATGATCCTGCACAGATCAACGGTGAAGATCACCGTTGTGGCACACCGTTGTCGCACACGGATGTGGCAGTAGCATTGCTGTATAAACAGTTTGTGGAACAGCCTACTTTCTGGTAGTAGACTAAGAGGTTTTAGGCAAAGCTATGTATGATTGGATTTATTTAAGGGAAATTTGAAAAATCATGCCTTAAAAGATGTTTATTTGTATCATATGCCTTAAAAAAAAAACATTTGAAAAATATATCTGAAAAGTATTTCGTAGTGATTCTGTAGCTATTTCCGTAGTGAATATGCAACTAAATTTATTTCAGGCATATTTTTCAAATGTTATCATTTTGAAACATATCGTATAAATTAAAAACTTTTGAAGCCAATTTTTTTAAGTTTCCCCTTATTTAATTTCGATTGTCTTGGTCATGTATACATCGTCGACTTACCATTCGAACAATAATAATACAGACACAATTGTTTAACCACAACGAGTGTTCAACATGTATTTATACATGATATGTGAAACTGATAATTATGTATATTCATCATAATCAACGATGTCACTCGTTGTAACTGAACGGTTATGCACGTATCATTATTTCTGTCTGAGCATCATTTTTATCTATGATAATAATTGACCAATTTTGTGTAGAAAAATAAAAAGGCCGGTTACTTTTTGCAATTATTGGTTTGATATATAATTATTATATTGATTGATATTAATTAGCTTTGCTTTCATGTGCTTTTTGTGAGCTTGTTAATCATAAGTGTAACACGTTTCATCACCTGCTCTTTAGTAAATGTTAGTCCGTCGACCATTTCACACGCATTAAAAAAATGGTTAAGAATCATTAATTTTAATAGTAAAAGTCTAAAATACCCTTTGATTTTCATTAATATAATAGTTGTAAAATAATTAAATGTATAATAAATTAGGAGGAAAATGAAGAAAAATGTAATAAATACTCCATTGATATTTTAAATAGACTTATATTATGAGATAAATTCAAAAAAATTATACGGAATTACATTTTGGGATGAATGTAGTATCAATTAAGCAATAATGTTAGACCGTAGTTTTATTGTGGTCATGGATCAATATATGTAAAATAAAAATGAAAAATAAAAAAAGGGGGACAACGAGACTTATCTCAATAATTAAGCTAAGACCTTGTGATCAAAATGTAATGGGTTCGAGTCACACCATATGTATATGTGCGTTATAGTCTTTGAATGAAGTAATTTTGTTACGTTGAAAAAAATTAAAAGAATAAAAGAAAATATAATATCCAAGAATATACATGGGGTGTGTGTATTCAAACGTGTGTATGTATGATTTAGTGGTAAAGTGATTGCTCTTTTATTAAAAGTGTAAAGTATCATAGTGGAAACGAGTTCTGTTTTAAGAATGAGATTTGGCCTAGTGGTATAAGTACACACAAAAACTCGGGAAAATGTTTGAAAATGTGTTTGGCCTAGTGGTATAAACACACGCAAAAACTCGGGAAATGTTTGAAAATGGAAATACATGGATGTGTAAATTTATTCAGATTACGGTAGATCTACCGTATGATCAGCTTATGGTACATTTAGAATATGATGTACAAAATTTGCTAAATACAGTTTTGGTTAACAGATTCTGAAGTTGTTGTATTTTAGGTAGATTTAAAGGGTTTGAAGGTGTAAAATACAAATTAACCATCATTTACAGTTGCAAGTGCTCTTATACCATGTTCCCGAATAAATGTCTAAGGTTTTTACATAACATCATTTTATATAGTAAAAGAATAAGATGTTTTTTTTTATTATACATAATTGATAATTCTTTTATCATGCTACATAATAAATAAT
This sequence comes from Gentiana straminea, assembly GCA_036785695.1. Taxonomy (NCBI): domain Eukaryota; kingdom Viridiplantae; phylum Streptophyta; class Magnoliopsida; order Gentianales; family Gentianaceae; genus Gentiana; species Gentiana straminea. The sequence continues at coordinate 98,300 of JAVUPR010000226.1, forward strand.
TGAGGAGAAAGCAGGAAATTGAATACATTTTTTTTTCTTTTAATAAAAGAATGATATCACAACAGATTTTTATGACTATACTAAATGGAGGGCCGTGATGTCTCCAACTCATCCATACACACCATTATCATGTGACAGAGAGTAAATTTTGATACATCTGCAATCATTCACTAGTTATCACTCACAAATACCTGTTGTATAATAATTTCCCCCGAAAAGAATACATGTTATTTCAATAACTTTGGGAAACATTAACTGTTAAAGAATGAAACATTTTTTAAACAGAAGTTCAGAAACAGTCTAACAGAGGAGTAGCCACAGGCAGCTTTAGAAACTTTTGGATACGGGTTAGAAATTTATTTGATTTTTTATTTGTAAACGTAAATTATTTCATTATATGGTCAATATATGTCAATATATATGATAGCAAATGATAATCAAGATGTTGGTGATAAGGGCAATAGAATTGGTCCCAATTGCAACCTTCAAGTGAGTAATTGACTTGTTTTCAAACACTAATTGTATGATGCCTTCTTTTCAACCATACTTCACATGGAGATATTATTCTATGAAGCCTTTAATTGTACACCTACACCAATAAGAAGATTGAATGTTAGGTAGCTTTGTCCATGCCACATTTTATTATATATTCAACAAAATTATAAATGTCCAACCTATCATAACAGGAAATACTACTATCACAAAATTGTATCACAGTGATTGACACGACATATTTATAACCCCGTTGATCATGATGCAAGAACCATGGACTGATCTGAGATCCACAATATCAATAATATAAAAGTTTGTTGTGTTAATCGTTGTGACGCAAGTGTTATGATAGTAGCTATCATATCGGCGTGCATGGGTCATATATTGGTAATACTATATACAAAATACAATAGCTACAACAAAATTGTTGGCGATATTTGAAATTGTCAATTGTTGATCCGACCGTTGAAGCAGCAATGTAAGCTTTTGAAGATGATTTACAGATGAATTCTGCTGGGAGAGTGCCTGTAAAACGAAGAAATCGTTAGGGGTCTTAGTTATATCTCCGTGAAACCCCTCTGATGCTCAAGTCAGTATTTGACAATAAATTAAAATTTTCAGTAAGTAATTGAGTAGAGTGACTGTAAGTAAAAATCACTTACCCTGCAAGGAGAGAGATGATCCCTCTGTATAGCATACCTGGGTGAAGCTGAAGGTCCAACCAGTGGTGGTGGCATGTATACAGATTGGTGTCAGGTTGATGATGAACTGATTCCCAATGCATGTAGAGCAAGAGATTGCTTGTGGCAGAGGACGACCTACGTCATGCCTGCTGTAGGAATTAGGAAGCATAAAGGACGACCACCGTAAGACCTCTCGCTGGAGGAGCCTTTATCAAGGTGGTAACGTGATTATTGTATTAAACGAAGTCGATCTTGGAATCGGAAATCAAATTTTAAATTCCGTTGCGTTAAACTAGTGATTTCCTAACACTTTCTGGTAGTATAGTTAGAGGGTTTAGGCAAAGCTTTGCATCATTTTTTTTGTTTAACGGATACGAAAGAAATACACGCACCACACTTTTGTCCTCACTGGAACATGAACCCGGAACCTCTAGGTTAATAACCACGGCATTTACCGCTGAGCCGATGCCATGTTGGCTTTGAATCATTCAAACCATTAGTTCTTAAATCGGTTATAAGTGGTGTGGTTTTGATTACCCTATATAATTAACTCACTTTTCACATGTGGAGTGACATTTTTCCACATGTGGAGTGATTGACATACTAAAAGTCACCCGGATGGGTTCTACCTATACATTTTGTTATGGTTAGTAGAGCCATAAGCGAGCAAGCTAATCGTTAGAAGCTCGAGATCGGCTCGAGCCAATACTCGACAGTTTCAACTCGAAGTCAAATTGAGTTGAAGATTAAACGAACAATACTAGAGTAATACAACACTCGACTCCACTACTCATTAACAACTTCGAATAAAAAGACACACACACACACACACACATATATATATATATATATATATATATATATATATTGACGATACAGGGTTTCACCCCTCCACGTGTCGTCTCACAGTTGGTCCCCGCAATATGAATAAGTACCAAGGTACGCATGTCGATGCCCAGACTCGAGGCTACGACGATCGACATTCGAGCAGTGTAGGATAAGGTTCCCAAAGTCGATTACCGTAAGTCGGTTAAGTCGGCGTCGAGGACAGAGTCCGCACCAGCTACGAAGACCCATTACCAGTGTGATAACTTGGGCAAGGGGCAAGGCCCATGAAGGGTAAATATGACAATAGCTAAGACCGACTTAATATTAGGGTTAGGGTATGCATTATCATTATAAATACCACGTTCCAGGAACTACGTAAGGCTTGATTCCTGGACAATTATAGGATACATAGGCAATCTAAGGCAAGTTCTTAGACTCAACCGCAAATCATAAAACCAACCACCACGTTCTTGAGGCATTAGGGTTTTGGGTGTTCATCACTAGATTCATTCAGGCCCGGATTAATTAGGTGACATAATTTGTCATCGTCATTAGCGCTAGAAGGAGGGCGCTTCTACTGTTGAATACATCAAGATCACGATGCCTCCCAAGGATAAGAACGCCAGGAAAACCACTTCCAAAGCTACAGATCAACAGGGTTCACAGCTCAATGAGCACGAAGATCTGGGTCTACAAGGAACAAAGGATCCGGTTTTAGATCCTATCCATGAAAATCCCCCAAAGGAAAAACAAGGCCTCGTTCCGGAACATCAGGTCATCGTAGATCAATTGGCAGCAGTGGATCGTGAATTGATGTCCAGAATCATAGCGGAAGCGTTCATGGCACAGAAACAGGCAGACGTCGGCAAGAAGGAAGCCGCGGACAATGCCAAGCAAATCCCTATGGAAGAGATCAATGCATCGTCCAGCTCCGTGGAGAAAAAGAGACGTGAGATTCAATGAAAACATCAAAGGATGGATGAGGATAGCATTAGGCAGGAACTGGACGTTATTCTGGGCAAAAACCAGGTCTCACTATGGATAAAATCGCCCTTCACAAAAGAAATCGAGGATTTCCCCAAACCCAAAGGGTTCAAGATACCGAAGATAGAACCTTATGATGGCACCACTGATCCAGAGGACCATCTACACAGGTACCTATCTCAGATGAGGTTGGATGGCGCACCTGATGCAATGCGATGTCGGGCTTTTGAGACATTGCTCGTTGGTCGAGCCAGAGAATGGTTCACCAAGCTACGACCCGGGTCAATCTCTAGTTTTGCTATGTTAACCCGTAAATTTCGAGATGCGTTCATCGTAAACAAAAAGTTCCATTTAAGTGCTACGCACCTCATGAATATGAAGCAGCAAAAAAATGAAACGGTGATAAATTATCTAAAGAGATTTAATCTCGAGGCCATGCAAGTCGAGGATGCCGATGATCGACTTCTGATCACATCGTTTGTGGGAGGGCTGCGTAATACAAAGTTATATATGAAGTTGAGCAGAGATGTCCCTCGTACCATGGATGAGTGTGTTAATGTGGTGCATAGATTCTGTCAAGAGGAAGAGGCAGTGCGTAGGCACACCCAATCCGACTGGATGGATTCGAAGAAGGACACTCGAGGTCCGAATAAGAATCAATCCAAAGGACAGAACACCGAGAGGAAGCCGACAGTCTGGGACCGTATCACAGCGCCCGTCTCAGACCGTTTAGGAAAGAAAGGATCTCTACGCGATAAATATTTCATCCCCCTCAATCGGTCTCGGGGGGAAGTGTTATCCATCATGATCTTGAAGGGCATAGCAAAGAAACCCTGACCATTAAAAAGGCCTCGAGAAAAGAGAAATCCCAGAAAGTATTGTGAGTTTCATGAGGATATAGGCCATACAACGGAGGATTGTGACGACCTGAAAAGAGACATCGATGCTTGTATTCAAGAAGGCAAGTTAGATGAGGTGGTTGATAGGTCTCAGGGCAGAGAGCCCAAAGGGCGCAGATAGTTTAAAAGGAAGAATTCTGATCAAGATCGAGATCGAGGTCGTGACGCTCAGAGGCGTAGAGATCGATCACCATGTCGGGACCGATCTCCAGATCCAGAGAGAAACAACAGAGGCGACCCCGATCGAAATAGGTATGATGATAATCGACCCAATAATTACGTCAATACGATCTTTGGGCCAGCTGAAAATGATAAAGACCGAGCCAGTCGAGGGCCAACTGACAGCTCGAGGGAAAATAAGAGACCGAGATTTACAACGAAAGTCGGGTATGGACCCAAAGATGATATTCCCAAGTCTCGGAGTCACAATGAGGAGTTGGTAATTGAAGCGGTGATTAGCCGAACTCGGGTATCGAGAGTCTGCGTCGATAATGGTAGCGCGGTAAACATCTTGCATTACTCGGCTTTTAAGGCGATGAAACTGAAAGAGAAGGACATAGCTCATCTAGCGTCTCCTTTGTTTGGATTCACAGGACAAGTGTCCATCCCATGGGATCGATAAAGTTGCTAATGACGGTCGGGGATGGCGAGAAAGGAAGGACCCTTGAATTAAACTACGTGGTAGTCAAGGCTCCTTCGGCATACAATGTCATCTTGGGACGACCTGCTCTCTTCGACCTGCGCGCTATCATCTCCACTTTCCACAATAGTATGAAGTTTCCTACCAGGAACGGCTCCCATGAAGTAAGAGGAGACATTGATGCTGCTCGGAGCCGTAACTCCATTATCATGGACGGGAAAATGGCAGTACAACAAGTCCTGGTCGAGGAACTGATTCCGGAGGAAGAAGAGGAGAAGAGTTGGATCTCAGTTGATCCAGTCGAGAATGTTCGTCTATGGGAAGGCGAAGATGATCAGTGTGTCCAAGTCGGGGTTTGGATCCCGTCCAAAGAAAAATAATTACTGGTCGAGCTGCTAACCGAGTTCAGAGATGTTTTTGCTTAGATGGCTGATGACATGCCGGGACTATCCACAGATATCGCGGTCCATAAACTCGAAATAGATCAAGCCAAGAAACCAGTTAGACAGAAAAAGAGGAGCTTTGTGCATGATCGAGTCGAAGCCATAGAGAAGGAAGTCGGGAACAGCCCTGGCCCTGGCATCGAGTTCGTGCCTCGGACTGCAGTTAAATGGAACTTTTTAACATCGTCGGGAAAAGCCCTGGCCCTGGCTCAGTATGACATCGATTTTGTGCCTCGGACTGCAGTTAAGGCCCTGGCCCTGGCAGATTTTTTAGCTGAAGGAATTTCCATCCAACTCGAGCAAGAGAAGCAAAGTACAGAAGAATAGTGGACTCTCCAAGTCGATGGGGCGTCAAGCAAAGAGGGGGCAGGAGCCGGACTCCTGTTAATCAGCCCAAAAGGCGAAGAATTTCCATACGCCCTTCTGTTTGACTTTAAAGCAACGAACAACGAGGCTGAATATGAAGCTATGATCACGGGTCTGAAACTTGCTTTGAAATTGGGAGTCGATAATCTACTAGTGTACAGCGACTCGCAGTTGGTGGTGAATCATATCAGGGGGGGAGTATGAAGCCAAGGAAGAAACCATGAAGAACTACCTAATAGTGGTGCAAGGCCTCATACCTATGTTCAAATCAGTTCAGATCGAGCAGGTCCCCCGAAGTCAGAACAAGAGAGCCGATGCATTATCTAAGCTAGCTTCGAACTTCGTCTTGAGCAAGAAAGTCTTAGTCGAGTTGTTGACAGACAGAAGCTACAAGGAATCAGAAGTGTAGCCGATCACTCAACAAGCAACCTGGATGGATCCAATTGCCATTTACCTTAAGGACGGGATTTTGCCATCCGACAAGGTGCAAGCAAGGAAAATCCGACTTCAGTCAGTACGGTACGCGTTCTTCGATTCTATCCTTTATCGAAAGTCTTTTGTAGCACCATGGTTAAGATGTGCCTCAGAAGAAGAAGGGGCATACCTTCTGGAAGAAATTCACAGAGGAGCTTGTGGAAATCATTGCGGAGTTAGGATGCTTGCTCGAAAGTGCAAGCTAGCTGGGTACTTTTGGCCGTCGATGCTGTAGGATGTAATATCACCGGATGGATCATAGATCCACCCGATTACGCAGCGGAAAGTACAAGATCTAGATCTAACAACCAAAATACATAAATAAATAGATCTAATCCTACGAGGGGTTTAGATCGCTTACCGGTTTATTGTGAATAAACGTCTAGAACAATCCAAGATCCAAGAATTGAGAAGCCACCGTCTTCCGGCGTGTATCTCCAAGCAACACCAAGTGGATGGTGATTCAAGCCGCTTGACCTCCTCGATATGCTACCGGAATAATCCCGAGGATTATCCCAACTCAAAACCCTAGTATTATAGCCGAATATTCTAAGCTATAATACTCACCAATATGCGTGTAATGTGATTGATAAAAAGGCTTGGGAGAACTCTCTTTATATAGGAGAGTAATCATTTTCCTCCAAGGATTTAATAATTAACCAATAATTATTAAATTAATCCTTTTCCTTAAAAAGATAAATCTAAAATATTCCTAAATTAATTAGGATATACAAAAGATTTTCTTTTCCTTAAATTATTCAACACATAAATAATTTAATCACATGTCTTATTATTTATTAAGAAAACTAATTTCCTAACAAATAACAACTACAAAATGCGTCACTTACAACCTAATTAATTAGGTTATGCGCATCTTACACCACAATGGGCCGAGTCCACGAAAAATTTCTTTTCCATATATTTAATTATCTAGTCCAACTAAACAATTAATCCACATATCAATTAAATAGTCCAATCCAACTATTTAATTATAATTGAGGAGAAACGACGAGAAAACCTATATGCTATTTTAGGAGCCACGTCGGGGACCATGGACCCATATTCAGTAGCTACAATAAATTAAATAAAATTATTCGTCAGACCGAACAATTATATTCAATCTATTAATTCCGGGATTACACCACCATAAACCTGAAATTGAACTCTGCCGAATATAGATAACTTACACTCAACCATGAGTCGAAAGCGTCCACTGATATAATCATTACATACGGATAAATCATCCATAGATCGTTCATTTCGAGTCGGGATATTTCCGTAAACCCTTCTCGAAACATATTATCCTTATTTACCATTAACCCCCGGTGATCAATTAGTTCACATACCGGACTAGTAGCTAATTAGTCTAACATGAACTCCCGGGATCGATCATTTTCTTAGGGCTAACAAATAAGGGAGCGCTCGTCTACTTCCCGAGGGAAGGAATGGATTCCATATCTGTGATAGCACAAACTACTCACTCATTCCAGAATAGAGCCAACGAGAAGTGTTGGACCACATACTACAAATGATCCTTACTAACACATCAAACTCTACCCTAGTCTAAGCAGTTGTCTGTGATCACCTCAGGAGTGAGATTAATCCATATATGATCATCTTGTGATTCGATAAGACTTCTCGATCATGGAATTATATCGAGAACTCAAATCAAATCGGTCCACCCCTATATGATTATCATCATATATAAATGCCTCACTAGGTACCCTATTACCGACGAGTCCGGATAAATCGTCACACCTAAAGTGTTCGGGCGCATTATTAGCATATTAATCATGAGACCCGTACTCGATTAATCAACGCTACGGACTAAGTTAATTTTAAGTACATCTCACTAACTCAATCCTCTTGTGTATAGCCATACACTGAGTTATGTGATTACATAAACGAGGTACTTAGGGTTTTCAGTAGTGTCTTAATTATAAACATACATGCATATAATAAGATGAATTATTAATTCCGTCCTAAAACAATTATATAATTGTCTTTCGGGCACTACACCTAACAGATGCAACGAGATGCGAACAACCTAGTTCAGAGGTGCAAACCTTGTCAAATCCATGACAATGTACAGGCCCAAGATATGAACGTCATCTCGTCAGCCTGGCCTTTCGATCAGTGAGGGGTCAACATAGTCGGACCTCTACCCCGAGCTCTGGGAAACAATCGATATGTGGTCGTCGCAGTGGATTATTTCATGAAATGGGCCGAAGCCAAAGCTTTGACCGACATCAGAGCGTCGACCATCAAAAAATTCTTGTGGGTCGATATTTTATGCAGGTACGGCATTCCCAAGGTTCTCAACTCGGATAATGGCACACAGTTCGAAGACCGAAAAGTTAGAGAGTGGTGCAATGAATATCATATCACTCAGCGGTTCACCTCGGTAGCCCACCCGCAAGCAAACGGTCAAGTCGAGCAGACAAATCAACAGATCAAGCTAGGGTTGAAAAAGAGACTAGAAGCCGAAGGTCGAGACTGGGCAACACTACTTCCGAGCATCCTATGGTCGTATAGGACAGCTCCAAACTCTTCGACAAGAGAAACACCATTCTCTCTGGTTTACGGATGCGAGGCAGTAATTCCCGCAGAGATTGGTCTTCCCTCCCCTCGAGTTCTAGCATACAATGTTGAAACTAATGCCCCTGATCTTCGAAATGAAAAATATAATGTTGAGGAGCGAAGAGAAATAGCCTCAGCTCGAATGGAAAGATACAAACATAAGATCTCACAGTATTACAACTCAAGGGTTAAGTACAAATACTTCAAAGTTGGAGATTTGGTCCTCAGGAAAAATGAGGCCAGTCGACAAGAAGCGACTGGAAAGTTGGATCCGAATTGGGAAGGTCCGTATCAGATCCTAAAGGTCCACCCTAAAGGATCCTACCAACTCGGACGGGCTGATGGAACCACGGTTCCTTGGCAGTGGCACGCTAATAATCTGAGGAAGTATTACGTTTAAGTTAAGCTTTACCTCGATTCATTCCTGTTTTTACATTTTCATGCTTTGTAATAAATCCATGTGACAATTTCATAAATACTCTAATAAACCTGTCTTTTCTCGAGATGATTATATGTTTGTTAGGATCCACAGCCTTAACACTATAAGTCTAATGCGATACAAAATGTCAAAGGCAAGGCAATCGACAACGAGAGGGGAACATCCACAAGTCGGACCCCTCAATATAGAAAGCAAAACGAGCCGCGAGGCAAAAAATGCTAAGTCAAAGGGAGAGTTCGCAAAGTTGGACCAAACGCCTACAAAATCGACCAGCCAAAAGCCAAACGAGCCTAATGGGCAAAAAAGGCTAAGGCAGAGGGACGGTTCGCAAAGTCGGACCAAACGCCCAGAGTATCGACCCGCCCACAGCACAACTAGTCCAAAGGACAAAAAAATACAAAGGCAAATTGGTCGAGCTCAGCTAAACTAAGCTCACAAGTGCAATAAGAACCAAAGGTTCATAATACACTTGGGGGGCAACACGACATCGATAAAGCAAACAGCAAATAGAGCCAGAGGCTCGACAAGCGAAAAGCTAAAAGACATCGAAACGTGAAAGATAGACAACAAAAAGAAAAAGAAATAAAATACTACAAAATCGAAGCAAATTTGAATCAAAATCAATATAAAATAAGGCCAGGTCGAAAAGACCAGCCAGGAAGCCATAACAAGGCAAAGTATAATATTACAGACCAAATTCAAAATATAAGAACTGATGTTGCGCTGTACACCAGATTTGCGGTAACAGTGTTTATCTTGAGGATAAAAGGCTTAGTATAAGTGATTTATCCGGTGAGAGTACGGTGGTGGACAAGAACAATGATGTCGGATAAGTGTTTGTGAAGAACAATCGAGTGATTCGACAAATTGGCAGGGTGTATCTGCTTGTATTAGTTCTTGGATCTCTTTTTCTATTACATTGTGATCCCATATTTATAGGCTAAGGCTATGTCGGTTTATTGTTCATCGAAAAGACAATTAAGAATACACAATTAAGATAAATATGCATGCAATACAAGTGTCTTAGCCGGCGGTCGGGATTGGCCGATTTGGATCGATAAGTATGGCGAGCAGAAAGCAGCGAACAGCGGACTCATATATGCCTTGTCTTGAACTCAGCTTGACCATATGGGTAGGAATCACATGGAGAGGAGGAGTCCGATTTATGACTAGTGGACAGGTTACCATCTTACTGTTAGCGGACAGGATCCGGTTCATGAATGACGGGTAGGACATAGCTTGTGACAGCGGATAGAGGAGATAGAGGCCCAATATCTATGTTGATAGGCCATGATAATAGGCCCAATCTAGATGAACAGGGCCCCATTGTGCCTGGCGTGTCCGCCGAGGCGGAGAGTAGAACTTGAAGAAGAACTTGGGAGCCGCACCTTTGTGTTGTCGCTCGTGACAGAAGTATGCCGATAATGTTCTACACCGGGCTTGAACTAGTGTTGGTGAAAACCACCATCTATATGCTATGCATTCGTAGCGGACAGGCTTGATCGCCGATAATGTTCTATCGGGCTTGAATCAGTGTTAGTATCGCGTAGCGAATTACCGATTATATACTGCGCATTGTAGCGGACAGGCTTAATCGCCGACAACGCTCTGTCGGACTTAATCAAGTGATAGCGTTCTATCAGATGTGGTTCGTTGAATAGGCCCCAGCGGGCATTGATAGATGTTGGCCGCTTGAAGAAGTTTTTGTGGAAAGTGATAATCTGAGGCCGTAGGCTCGAACATGTTGATGTTTGTCAGAAGGGATTTGAACGGTTGGAGATGATAAACGGATGTATCGGTTCACGAAATGTCACGTCAGTCACGTGCACTGACACGTCGCTTGAACTGAACCGCCCTTCGCTCTGATTGGCTGAGGAGAATCGGTAACCATTCCAGTCATTATGACATTTAAATTTTGAAAATCCCAACCGTCGTTCCCTCTCGATTTCCATCTATAAATAGAGCCGTCCACCCCCACTCTTCCACTTTTCCCCTTCCCTTCTTCTGAGAATATTTCCGGCGATAGTATCAAGAAATTCCGGCGATTGCAAGCAGGTTCCGGCAAGCATAATTCCAAGCCAAAATCAACACTTCACTTCTCTATTCATCAATCAGGTACGAATTTACATACTCTCTTTATCTTTTTATTCGATTTTGCCTTGATATCGTCAAATCCTTGCTTGAAAATCATAATGTCTTGAATTCGTCTCTGTAGTTTATTTTATTTCTCTCTGATGAACGCCATGAACCCAGTCCTTTATGCATTGCATGCAATTTTATGTTCCTTTTTCCCCAGAAATATCCTTGTATGCATGTACTCCGATTGCTGTTATTTTTTGAGGTTTGAATGTGTATTATTTAGGGTTTTTCTGGGCTGCGTTTTTGTTAAGGAAGATGGAGGGGCGAGGTGTCGGGGTGTGATTTCTCTCACCTCGGCCCGATTTCCATATCCGGGTGATTAGACTGATCCACCTTGCCCTTTTTCTTTTCCAGAATGTCTTCAGAGCATACAAAATCAGACAGAGAGGCTAGGTCCGATGCGGGCTATGGCTCGGAAGAAGCGAGCATGGATGATGCTAGCTCGAGCGACGTTGAAGAGGAGATGGCTGAGGAAAATCAGGGACCCATTAATATAGATTCCGATCCTAAGGTGGCAGTAATCGGCGAGGGTGCTACTGGGGGTGAGGTCGATGATGATGACCAGATGGTACTGAGCGGCCTTATCGAGAGGATGGAAAAAGTCATCACCCCTGGGGCCGCTAATCGTAGCGCGAAGATCAAGAAAACCGTGGAAACCGCTGAGGCACCGGAGAGGACGAAAAAATCTCAGAAGGTTGTAGTGTCCAAGAGGAAAGCCGCATCTGATGAGCCCGCAAAGAAAAAGAGGCCACCCAAGAAGAGGTCCGCTGCCGTAAAAAGGGAGCTTGCAGAGCAAAAGCGGGCAGATATTGATCTCATAGCTCGATGGAGGGAGTTTCGAGATTGGGAAGATTACACTCTGGCGGTGGGCGAATATGACATTCCAGAGGATTATAGGTTTGTCAGCATGGGTGTGACCAATGTATCCTGGACCTGCGGCCATGAACAAGAAGATTTATTGTGGTTACACTATGACCACCTCGCTGCCGGACTCAGACCTCCCTTTGACCCGTTTTTTGTTAAGTTCATGGAGGAGCTGCAGGTGATGCCTTGCGACCTCAGTCTGGGAGTAGTCCGCGTGGTTATGTCCTTCATCATAATCAGTAGGTTAAGCGGACGCGAACCGTCGATGACGGCACTTTTATATTTTTATGGTTTCTCTCGGAAAGGCGGGGCCGGTCAAATTCAGCCGCGTAGTAGATCAAGCAGTGGCATGCCCCGGTAATTATTTGACCTTCCTGACAAGGTAGCGGACTAGGACAAGAGATGCATGAAGGTAAAGTCCCGTGTAGGGTGGCCGTTTGAGAAGCTTCCGATGAATTCGGTCAAGACTGACCATCTAATAAGAATAAAAACCCAATTTGATGACGACGAATTTATAGCCGAATTGAAAGATGACCTGGGCTATACCCGCAAAGGTGAAGAACAAGCCCGCGCATTCAATTGGAGGTTGCTACTAGATGTTGGCTAGCCTTATCTTAGACAGGCCGGACTTTCTGGAGCCGGCGTTGGCAAACCCTTAGTGGTAGTGGACCCATTGCCGACTGACCCAGACTGGTATGGGGAGTGTCATCACGGCAGGCGCATGCCTTCTCAGTGCGTTATCTGTGGCGGCAATCCCTATATGCGGGCACCGAGTAGGATTTTTACTTTCGCTTTGGATACCTTTATAGCTTGTTTCTTTTTATATTTCTCCAAATCATATTTCAGGTCGCTAATAAATATTGTTTTCCTCAGGTACCATGAATTTTCTCGAACAACGCAGCCAGTTGACCAAGAGGAAGACCAATGGCGAAGTGAAGAGAGCCACGGATCTGCAGAGGGTCAAGACCCAGCTCCCAATGGTTGATTTGAAGGCAGGGGCGGCTGGAGCTAGCCTCTGGATCTCAAGTTGTGAAATCAACCCAACCACCAGTTAAATCCGCGGTGAGCAAAACACTAAAGCAGACCACCCTGACGAAGCCGCCGGCGGGCGATAAGAAGAAGAGAGCCGTTGTCGAAGAAACTGACCCAGTAGGAGTTGGTAGTGGCCAGCAGGATGCTCCTCCTCCCAAAAAATCCAAAACTGATGACTCTCAGAGGAAAGAGGCCACTAACAAAGCCAAACCCTCTGATAAAGGCAAATCTGTGGTCGGCGAGACAGTTTCGGCGGGCACAAAGATGGTGGTGCCTTTTGCTGAAGTCCCCGTTGGGCCTAGAGGGTGTCCCGCCGCATGGTTGGATAAAGAGTTCATGCGTCAACAGCCTCTCGACATGTCCAAAGCGATGACCATTTCATGGGGGATTGCTGACGTGCCCCTGCTGAGGCATTTCAAATGGGGTCTTCCCAACTCCGTCCAGCTAGAGATAGGTCGCGGGATCACGAAAAGAGTTGTAATGGAGGATCAGACCGATCCCCGCCGTACCTTTCTCGAAAACATCGACGACCTGTGGGGTTTGTATGGCGCCACGGTGAGCATGGTAAACATCTTTCATGCCTTTGCTTTGTTCCTTTTACTGCTATATTTTTGAAGTTATTATTGACCTCGCTGATCTCTTATTTTTAGGTCGGTACCGGTTTAGTGCAGTTCATTAATGACTACAGGAACACCGTATCTGCGAGCACCCATGTCGGAAAAGAGTTGGCCGATACTAAAAAAGCTCTGGATGCCGCAAATGAGGTGGGGGCTGGATTGCGTGCTCGCTTAAATGCTGCTGAAGCTGAGATTGACAAACTGAAAAATCTAGCCGCTAGGGAGAAAAAGGCGCGGATCGAGGCCCAAGCAAACTCTGAGCGTCTGGAGAAACTGAGTCGTGAGCTGTCTGCTAAAGATGTTGAGGCCACCCAAACCATGAAGGATATGCAGACTCAGATCGACGGGGCTCAGAAAGCAAATGACGCCTTGAACCAACCGCTCTCCGATCTAACCTCTGGAATTGAAGCTCGGCTAGAGTCTACTGCGGGTGAGAATTTCCTGATGGGATATGATCAAGGATTTTATCATATCGCTAGGTGCATCTGGGCTCGCGGTGGCGAGAATCCGGATATTGAGACTTTGCGAGACTGGATAATTACCCATCCCTTCTCTGATCATCTGAGGGATTTCCACCCGCACATTCCCTTCTCCAACGTTGAACTCGAGCGGTATGTCCTAAAATACGCTCCAGACTGGGAGGTTCCCGCGGTAGTAGAAGAGAACTTAAGGGAGCTGGTATGCCGAGAGACCGAGAAGAATGCCGCCGCTGGGGAAGAAACCGAGCAAGCTGGTGAAGAGGTCGAGCAGACAGGCGGAGAGACTCTAGAGCCTACGGAATCTGAAACACATGCTAATCAGATGCTGCATCATTCCCTCCGCGAGGAGAATGTTCACAATGAAGAAATGCGGCCTGGGAATTCCTAGATTTGAAGTCTCTGCTTTGTAAAAACTATTTTGAATTTGCATTTGTATAACTTTTTTTCTTTCCGCACTTTGTTTTTGTAACAACAATTCTGAAGTTTGTTTTCTGTTCGCTTGATGTGTGGTTATTTTTTGCTCGAATTTATTGTCTAAATTGAGTTCGATCATAATAGCGTCCGGCCCCTTTGTTTTAGATAAGATTCCAAGTCGATACTGAGCGGACTTATCCTCGAGATATGCCCCCCTTGAATCTTATTTGAAATAACTGTTCGTCTGGAATATATTAACCTTCATATCCGCCCCTTGAATCTGATCTCAAATAATTGCTCGCTAACAACTCGAATTTTCTGGAGGGTAGCCCCCTGTTTGAGATGAGATTCGTAGCCGAGCACTGATGAATTTGTTCGGTCGTGATTGCTTTAAATTTTTCCAAATATTGCCCCCATTTTTAACAAAGTCTGAAGTGATTCCGAGGGTTTTGTTGAAAAAAATTTTTTTGAGCAAAATTCATTCTATATCCGCATATTGCTCATAATAATATGCATTATTTAAAGGAGAAATGTAAAATCGGGCTTTATTAATTTCGACTCATCCTGCTAGATGAGTGAAGATTACAAGAAAGCAAGAAAGCCTAACCACTCACGTCGTAGACGAGAGTATAGCCATAACCCTAACCGATTTATTACATGTAGTACCTTCTGAGGTTGTCCGCGTGCCACGGCCTATTGAGCTCATAACCTTGACGATTTCTGAGTACATAAATTCCTTTCTTGATCGCTTTTGCGACTTGGTAAGGGCCTTCCCAATTTGCTGTTAGCTTGCCTTTATCCGGCTCCATACCAGTGGCCTTTCTGTTTCGAAGGACAAAATCTCTGACCTTAAATGAATGATCGCGGATTCGCTTGTCGTGTTGTGTTTAGCGAGTTGTTTGTAATTCGCGAGTCGATAATACGTCGTTAGCCTTTTTTCTTCTGCTAGATCCAAGTCGATATGTCTGTTCAATAAATTATCCGCTGGGTCGTATAAGGCGACCTTGATGCTGGGTAGAGCCATTTCGACAGGAGTCATGTCCTCTGATCTGTAAGTAAGAGCAAAAGGTGTCTCTCTTGTGGGTGTTTTGATTGTTGTGTGGAGTGCCCAAAGTATAGCGGGTAGCTCGTCGACCCACCCTCTTGCTTTAACTTTATCATCCACGCTCTTTTTGAGCATCTTGATTATTTGTTTGTTTCCGGCCTCGGCTTGGCTGTTTCCTTGAGGAGAAGCCACGGATGACTGCCAGTGTTTGACTTTGAATTCCTCTCAAAGATTTGAGAAGTCCTTCCTGAATTGTGGGCCGTGGTCTGATACTACTGCCCGTGGGATGCCAAAACATGAAAAAAATCTGATCGTGTAAGAAGTAACCCGCAGCTTTCGCGGTTATCTTGACCATAGGTTTTGCTTCGATCCACTTTGTAAAGTAATCCACAGCCACTATGATAACCTTGCACCCACCTCTTCCTGGTGGAAAAGGTCGGATGAGATCGAGTCCCCACATGTCGAAAGGCCAAGGTGCGACTACGATGCTCTGTTCGACAGATGGTATTTGGGGGATGTCTGCATGTTTTTGACACTCCGGACATTCTCTGACTAGCTTCTCTGAATCCTTAAGGATCGTCGGCCAGTAATACCCTGCGGTTATAACCTTCTGGGCCAAAGAGCGGCTAGCAGGATGGCCCCCACATACTCCTGTTAAGAAATCTACGCGGGAACGCAGCGAAATTCAAAAATTTATTTCCTATCGACCCAAGATCGACTTCGTTTAAGCAATAAACAAATAAGCTAAAGACGGTGGTTACCTTGGTTGATCTAAAAGATCGACGCTTTGACCGTCTAAGGAGAGTAGTTCTGCATAGAGCCGTCCAAGTGTTCGGCCTCTACCGCTAGTCCACACGAGCACCCCGCAGGAATCCCATCATGGATTGCTATTGGAAAACTCCGGTTGCTAGACCGGCCCTTTTCCCCTCTCTCCAACTCTCTAAAAGATGCTCTCTATTTTACACAAGAACTATGAGCTCTTGCAATTGTGATGTACAAAAGAGCTTGACACCCACACTATATTTATAGTGTATGGGGCGCCCCCTAGTAGAGTAGAGGAGAAGAAAACATTTTCCAATAAAATAAGGAAAATATAATTGATTGATTTATCTCATTTATTATAATATCTTATATTAAATAAATCTAGGATATTGTCAATATCTTATATTGAATATTTTCAAGATATTGTCAATATCTAATATTGACTATCTTTATTTTATTACTATAAATCAATTTACACATGTGTATATATCACATATATATTATTACACATATAAATCCATTTATATATATATTTCATACATGCGCATGCATAGTACCAAACACTTTTGCACACACGCACACATAAGTATATATATATATATATATATATATATATATATATATATATATATATATATATATATATATATATATATATATATATATATATATATTAATATCTAATATTAATATTTGGTAATACCATTAATTAAATTCGCACAATCCAAGTGTATCTTATACACACACAAATTGCGCCACCTTAGCCAATAAATTGGCATCCGGGATATTCTTTAATTAACATAATAATATTAATATCTTGTATTTAATTTATTCATAATAAATAAATACCACCATATTAATTTACCACTATAACATTTATAGTCTCGAGATAAACTCTCCTTATTTGGTTATCATCTATAACCACATTTTAATCCGGCTAGATGTTCATATGTGTGTGACCCGATAGGCTTCCGAATATGTTGGCCGTAGACACAAAGTGCAAATTACGAAAATGCCCTTCATACCTAACGATCACGGGATAGCGTCTACAGCAACACACCGTGACCCCCAATCATCGGAAGAGTCAAATGCAATGACTACTACCTTTCATGTGAAACAGCTTACCGTGTAACTTACAATCCTATCGCCGTAGCAATATCCATACGGTCGTTAGTCGAGTGTCAAAACATCAACGACCGTATCTTATAATCCTGGATATCATGCTCTCTCGAAGTAACTCGTTTACTCCCACTTTGCAAAGATTCACGAGAGTAAGACATTCCTTATAAGAAGGCCATTTCGGATATTTGATCCCAATCATAGGATACGCGATTCCCAGACGACCAATCATGTATACTCCGCATGCTTCAATATCATACCCAATCACTACCGCATGATCGCCCCATGGCTAGGGGAAACCTCAATAGTGTCAAAGCATGACAATCCACACCGTGATGCCATGAAGACTCTGGTCAAAAGGATAATTACACAACCGTCACATAGTGTGACACTTATCCATGTAAGTGGGTCAGTCTAACGTACGCATTCTCTAATACACGTCCACGTACAGTCCAAGTGTCTCTACACTTCGATAGACGAGATCTATCCATGCCCTTAAAGACAGAAGACATTTAATACGTGCTAGCCTGTTTATAACTATCAATGCCCGGTTTAATAGTACATCACCTAGAGACATTTAAGTATCAAACTTATTAAAGTGATTAGAGATCTCATCAACCATAATCGCTTATCATGGTTTCTCTATCACAGTTTAATACTAAGGACGTTATCATATAACAATTCATAATTGGTTCATTAAAAGAACATATATACGACAACATAAAAGCCATTTAATATATGTATAAACATAAAGAAATAGTAGAAATGATCCGACCCGGTCGGATCCGGTCCAAACCGATTGGGTTTATGACACTATTTCAACAACTCATTGGTGAAGCTCAATAAGGATTGTTTTGCTTTCTTCTTCTCGAACACATCGCAGTAGAGGCTTTGTCGAGGATCTTCTGTAGAGTATTCCGTTGTTTATAATATACCTGGCCGCTCTTTTCTTAAGCGCGCGAGTTTTATCCGCTCCGTCAGGCAAGACGCCTGACTCTATATAAGCTTGAACTTCATCGATCCAGCATGTAGTCGGCGCTGGTGCGTCGATTTCCATGATTTGTGTTTCCTCAATAGCGGGTACAACAAGATACTCTATCATTATTGAGGGGTCCGCAAGCTCTTCTTTGAGTGATAGCTTAGAGAGATAGTCTGCTCGCTCGTTTTCCTCTATCCGAATTCTGATGAACTCGCAATAATTGAAACCGGCTTTCAATCGTCGAACAATCTCACCATACTTCTCTAGAATACCACAGTGCGTGTCATAGTCCCCTGAGATTTGGTTGACGATTAATTGGGGATCACAATAGACTTCAACATTTTCTATGCTTAGTTCCTTTGCTAGTTTGAGCCCGGCAATAACCGCTTCGTACTCGGCCTGATTATTTGTGGCCGGGAATTCGAACCTTAAAGATTTTTCGATTTCCTCCATCGTTCCGGGTTCCATCAAAATTACTTCGGCCCCACAACCATTTCGATTAGATGCCCCGTCAACATATAATTGCCAACATTGATCGGGCTTATTCCGGACCGCTGCAGGCTCAAGTGGTATCGGCGAGGTTGGTTGTGGCGAGCTGAAACTTGTCTCTACAATAAAATCCGGCAGTGCTTGACCCTTGATAGCTTTTCTAGGTTGATATTGTATGTCGAATTCAGTAATTTCGATAGCCCACCTGAGGAGTCGACCTGAAAGATCGGGTTTATGCAGTATTTGACGCATTGGACTATCCGTTAAAACAATTATTGTGTGCGAAGTAAAGTAGGCCCCGAGTTTGCGGGCAGCGATAACAAGCGAGTAGGCTAATTTTTCAACATTAAAATAGCGACTCTCCACCGGACTGAGAGCCTTGCTTACATAATAGACGGGATTTTGGAGGGTTCCGGCCTCCTTGACAAGAACGGCGGCAACAGCCCGGTCCGAAGCCGCCAGGTATAAAAGCAAAATATATCCCTCTGTAGGGCTAACCAAAAGAGGTGGCTTCCCTAGATACTCCTTCAAAGCTTGGAACGCCTGCGAACACTCTGCGTTCCATGAAAAAGTCTTGTCGCCTTTGAGAATTTTGAAAAAAGGAAGACACTTTTCCGCTGATTTTGATATGAAGCGACCCAGCGCAATGATGCGGCCATTGAGCCTCTGAACTTCCTTGATAGTCGTAGGCTCTTGCATGTCGAGCAAAGCTTGTATTTTTTCCAGATTAGCCTCGATGCCACGACGACTAACCATAAACCCAAGAAACTTGCCGGCTTGGACACCAAAAGTACATTTGGCCGGATTGAGTTTCATTGAGTGTTTTCGGACATTGTTGAAAGTTTCTTGAAGGTCAGTGGCGTGACCGTCCCCTGCGGACTTGACAACCATATCGTCAATGTAAGCTTCCATATTTCTGCCTATTTGCGAACTGAATACATTGTTGACCATTCATTGATGAGTCGAACCCGCATTCTTCAGCCCGAATGGCATCATTTCATAATAGTACAAACCTCCAGCGGCTCTGAAAGCCGTTTTTTCCTTGACGGACTCAGCCATCCGCACTTGATGATATCCCGAATATGCTTAGAACTTCGAAACTAGAGATGGAATCTACTAACCGATCAATCCGCGGAAGCTGATAAGGATCTTTCGGACAAGCTTTGTTGATGTCAGTGAAATCGACGCACATTCTCCACTTGCCATTGTGCTTCTTTACCATAACCACATTTGCTAGCCAAGTAGGATAGGCGAGCTCCTTTATGATCCCTGCCTGCAGGAGTTTCCCGACCTCTACTTTTACCTCCGCTTCCTTTTCGGTCGAAAACTGGCGTGCTCGTTGCTGTATTGGTTTGAAAGTGGGGTCGACGTTGAGATGATGGAGGGCGACGTCTGCCTCGACCCCTCGCATGTCCATTACTACCCAGGCAAATGCACTCAAATTCTCTTTGAGTAATTTTATCAATTTTTCCCTTTCGCCAAGACTCGTCCTAGCCCCTATCTTGACTTTCTGCTCGGGGTACTCATCGTTGATGATTACCTCGACTAACTCATCCTCCGCTGTAAAATCGGGCTCATCTTTAACTTGCAAAGTTTCACATTCCGCTTTAACTGGCACAGGCTCGACATCGACTCTGATTATGTCGATGTTTTCCATGTTCTCTGGCTGTTCGACTCGTGCTCTTTTATTTCCGGTCCTCATTTCATGTATATATGTCAGGACAGCTGCAGCTCGCTGATCGACGTTCCGATCCTGTCCCCAACATAAAACTTTGCCCGCTGATGCGGAATGGAAGTTACCATCTGAAATTGTTTCAAAGCTGGCGTTCCGATTATCACGTTATAATTGGACTGAAGATCGACCACAAGAAACATCACCTTTTCAGTGCGAAAGGGTGCATAATCTCCCATTTGTACATCCAAGTCGATGGCCCCCTTGACTTGTATTTTGTGATTAGTGAAGCCCTCAAGGGTGCCATTATGCGGCCTCAGATTAGAGTCTCCAAACCCCAATTCTTTGAAACAGTTGTAATACAAGATGTCGCGGCATGCTCCCGTGTCGACCATTACCCTATTGACTCAAGCCCGATTGATGACTACCGAAATGCATAAACACATATTTCCTGTATTGATCGAAGTCACTAGCTCACTTCGAGTAAAATCAAGAGGTTGTTCGTTCCCTCGCAAAACTGCAGGCTTCTCCACATGTTTGTTAATGGACCCTCGCAAAAATTGCAGGCTTCTCCACTGGGAGGAGGCTCGGTTATCATTCTAATGTTCATATCGAATTGGCGAGCTTGCTGACTCCTCATGTCCGGCCCACCGGTATCTTGCTTGTAGTGATCATGGTGTCCGCGAACGAGTAATTTTTCTATTGCTCGTTTGAACTGGATACATTCGTTAGTCATATGACCCTTATCTCTGTGATAGCCGCAATATTTGGATATATCGCGACGTGTATCTGGAACCATCGGGTAGGGCTCAGGTATTTCATCTCTTACTTCATTTAGCATCACAGTATAGGATATTCTGAGCGGTGTGAAATGCTCTTCCTTAAATCTCTCAGGCTTTTTGACATCCCGATCTGTATTTCTGCGGGTATCTCTAGGCGGACTGCGCTCAATCCTCTGCTTGCCTTTATTGGACGAAGACGCTCCTTCGTTTCCCACTGTGGCGATGTACTTTCTGGTTGAGCTCAACATTTCTTGCAAGTTCACTGGTGGGGATAGAGCGAAATAAGACTTCAAATACCCCGGTTTCAACCCCGTTTCAAAACTGCTCATAACGACATTGTCAGCTAAACCCCTGGTTAGCTCATACACCTTGTAAAAACGCTCATAGTAGCTGCGAGTACCCTCATTCTCGCCATGTCGGACCTCATGCAGGTCGATGTGTGTCTTTTTAGGTCCTCCTACTGATATGAACTCTGCTATAAACTTGTTGATCAAATCATCCCATGATAGAATCGAACCCGGAGGAAGACTGTGGATCCATGATGCTTCCCTGTCTTGCATCGACCTCATAAAAGCTATGCACCAGGCCTCGTCGCTAGACGTACATAAGCTGATTCTGCTTTGAAAAGCGGATAGCCAATCCAGAGGATCTGTAGCTCCATGGTAATTAATGAAATTGGGGTAGGGAGTTCCCCCTCTCGGCGCCGCTTTTAGTAAACTGGGATGAAGCACACTTGTTCCCCATGTCGGAACCACTTTAACACTCGTCGTACCCTTTTGCAGCTCCTCTATCTGTGTTTTCATTATGCCCATTTCCACTTGATTCGGGGGGATAGGTGGGAACGCAACATGCCCTCCTTGATCTTGTGAGTCCCCATGTCCTTCTGTACGGGTACGGACCTGTCGAGGATTCCTTGGCCGCCCTGGGGCTTCACCGCGATCGTCGACCACGGGCCCCAGCCGACCTAGTGCTGATTTCCTATCTTCCCTTGAATGTGAAGTTGCATGGCTACTTCCTTCCATTTCTGATCGCTGGGGTTGAACTGTTTTTGGGGGAATGAAAGTGGGCTGTAGCTCTGTTTGCGCGGGTTGATGAGGGTTGAATTTGCGGATAGCCTGGGGTGGTAGTCCCTCAGCAATCAGCAACGCATTTCCTACTCGCATCTCCTCTACATATTCCATGTGTGCTTGTAGAGCTATCTTATATGAGTCTTGTTGTGGGGTCGCTTACCCTGCTGAAACAGCTTCTTGTTCGTTGTTCGGTTTAGAAGTCCCAGCGACCCCTTTTCCTTTATTTTTCCTGAGCGCCTCCTCGGGTATTTCTCGAGCCCATGTCCTTTCCCAGATGTATGCTCGCATGTCGGTCGTGAGGGGAAGTCTGGCATCAGCCCCATCAGACATAACCCTCCTACTTGCCTCTCCATGCAGCGTGCTAGCTCCACGTGGCAAGCCCTGATTGCCTGCTTTAGTCGGTGTTGCAGGGTTAATGTTTTTCCCGCCAGCCATGACTTAGGATATTTTGTGGGTATTTTTCTGGAGATATTTTTGACTATGGATAAAAGTGTGCGTTTTCCAGGTGGTTTGTAGCTGAATAACCAAGTTTTCTTATTACTTGAAGATCTGAAAACGACAGAGGGTGTATAAACCAACCTGGGTACTAAAGATGGACTCGAGTGCGAGTTTGCAATGAATTTGATGATCTCTTCTCTGTGTATGTTGCTGAGATGAGGAAAGCAGCGGTTTCTGCGCTGGATTATCCCAGAAGATCAAAGCTTTGGTGATCGGCGGATCAAAGATGTTGGTGTCCTCGTCTTGAAGCACCGTGGAATCATTTTTGTGGTGGAGCAAGTGATCTCCAAAAGCTGAATGATGATGATTTTCCCGGTAACGGAGCCAACTGATGTTGCGCTGTACACCAGATTTGCGGTAACAATGTTTATCTTGAGGATAAAAGGCTTAGTATAAGTGATTTCTCCGGTGAGAGTACGGTGGTGGACAAGAACAATGATGTCGGATAAGTGCTTGTGAAGAACAATCGAGTGATTCGACAAATTGGCAGGGTGTATCTGCTTGTATTAGTTCTTGGATCTCCCTTTCTATTACATTGTGATCCCATATTTATAGGCTAAGGCTATGTCGGTTTACTGTTCATCGACAAGACAATTAAGAATACATAATTAAGATAAATATTCATGCAATACAAATGTCTTAGCCAGCTGTCAGGATTGGCCAGCTGGATCGATAAGCATGGCAATCAGAAAGCAGCGAACAGCAGACTCATATATGCCTTGTCTTGAACTCAGCTTGACCATATGGGTAGGAATCACACGGAGATGAGGAGTCCGATTTATGACTAGCGGACAGGATCCATCTTACTGTTAGCGGACAGGACCCGGTTCGTAAATGGCGGGTAGAACATAGCTTGTGACAGCGGATAGATGAGATAGAGGCCCAATATCTATGTTGATGGGCCATGATAAAAGGCCCAATCTAGATGAACAGGGCCCCATTCCGATTCGGGTATATCAAGAACCAAGTTCAGAAGGTCGAATAAAAATTCAAAAGAACAACAGCTAAGAAGTAGCATCGGGAGTCGGCTCGGTGATGACTGTGGTCGGGGCGGTATCGGTGGCTTGTGCAGAAGTCGAGGGACCACATTTCAGAGCTAGAGATTCCCCTCGTTGGAACTCCTCGTTATAATGGTCGTATAACTTCTCCGCCTCGGGCTCATAGAATTGTGGCACAGCAAGTTTACCTACATCAAACTCTGGATAGACAACCAAAGTGTGATTCACCGCTAGAGTGTAGCCACCAACATCGCTATATGCATCATCACAGTCAGATCATCATCGAGCTCAGTCCACTTATGGAACCCGATGACCGCATCTTGTCTGGCCGCCTCGACCTGTGAGGGAACTCGATCAAGCTCGACCTTCAGAGCATCTCTCTCTTCTCGAGCCTGCTTCACCTCGGCCAAAGATGCATAGTGCGCTTCCTACATCTTTTCATAGTCCACCGCTAGTTCGGTCAGTTTCTTCTCCAAGACCTGCCAGTCGCCTCGAGTTTTGTTCAAATCGCTAACAAAGGTAGACAACTCACCCTTCAAAAACATGATCTCGGCCTTCAGCTTCTCTATTTCAGAGTATGCTTCTCTCGCATGAGTCTCTAATTGGGATTCCAGACCGGCTACAGCGGCACCCTTCTTGGCACTCTCGTCCATCAACTTCCGGATTGTCCTCTTCAATCTTTCTTCTGACTCGACTGGCGCGGTCAATCTCTTGGCGGCTTCCTTGCCGAGGTGTTGTGTCTGTCGAGAAAAAAGAGATACATCATCCAGTAAAAATAAAGGAGGGGCCACGATAAAGAGAAAGAAAAAGGAGAAAGCGACTTACCATGCGACCCAATTTCCGGAGTGCAGAAGATAAAGCTTTATTCTCCATGGTTGCACACTCGTCAGCACCCCGGTTCATGTCGACTTCCGTCTCAAAAGAGGCTTCGCCGACTTTAGCCCTCTTGGCCTATCTTTTTTGATCCCTCACCAATTCGGGAAGGGTTGGCCTTTTCTGGGGTTGTGCCGCTGTTTCCTCGACGCTCCCCCGACAGATGGAGTTATATCGACCAGGTTCTCTTCGTCCTCATCTCGCAAGGAACCGTAGCGGACAAGTAGGCCACTGGTAGGTTGAGGTCGGGTGGGGGGAACGAGCTGGAATCATGGACTCGACACCGGCAGGAGAAATCTCGGGCTGAACAGAACTCCCTTATCCGGCAGTGGGAGGTGCCCTTTCCTCGGCAATCTGAGCAGTAGGGGCCGCTTGATCACCGAGAGGCGGAGCAGCCCTACTCCTCAACTTGGGAACTTGAGTAGGGTCGGTGATAAGAGAGAACTTTCCCACTGCGGAAAGAAAAGATAAGGTTAGCATCAACAAAAATATTAAGTTACAGATCTCGAAAAAGAAAAACATATATAATAAACGGAGAAATATCCTACAGTTCTCTTGGTCGATGGTGTGAAGATTCCCGTAGGGCATCGGCCCTGCCTCTTCTAGATGGCCAGGTCATAGAGAAGGCTCAGATCTCGGGTGGCCATCTCTAAACCAAAGCCGTCCAATATACGGGCCACTTGAGGGACTGGACTTTTATCTAGTTTATCTGTCATTTTGCCCCTCGACCTCCACTGCCCGATGTAGGGGTTATCTAGGCCATGGCGAAGAAAGAAGAATCGAGGCTTCCAGTCCCCGTGTGATGAAGGCCCTTTGGACATAAACTCATGTCGATGTGTCCTTCGCTGGAAGGTGTACCACATCTTGTCCGGCACCATCTTATAGTAGTAGCGAAAGAGGGGGATCGAGAAGCACACCCCGGCCACTCGACAGGCTATCACGAACCCCATCAGTCCTAATAGAATTGGGGCCTAATTGAGATACACTTATCTCGTAATGGTGTAAAACTATTGTGATGGCCGGACATAGTGGAATCTCAATCCACTGGAAAGTTGGGCTTCGTAGACTGAGCAAAACCCTCCTGGAGGCTCGTCGGCGTATTGGTGTTGGCCGGAAGGCAGTCGGATTTCAAACTGGGGGCTGGCAAGGCCAAACTTTTGCCGGATTTTACCATTATCATCAGAAGAAAGGCCACAGAGACAACCTTTAGAGCCCTTTCCCTCCATCCTAGTCACTAGCTTCTTTGGTTCCCTAGGGACAGAAAAGGATGCACCTACGGGTTCACCGGAAAGTGGCTGGGAAAGACGATCGGATTGAGCAGATGGTGAAACAGGGTTATGTGAAGGTGATTCGCTACCCCTATCTGATTCAGTAGCACTACTAGACATGAGTAAATGCAGATATGAGAGGTAAAAATAAGAAGGATGCTTACTTAGTATTTGGAGAGTATGCAACGAAAAGGATGAAATATCTTCGCCCCGGTTCCTTCTCTCCCTTTTTATGCATGTGAAATCTTCAAATGATGTGAAAGGACGTGATTAAGGGATTTATTAGGAGTTATAACACCCTACAAATCACGAGAATCAAGGCATGACGTTACGGTTGACGGAAGATGATGCGTTAGTGCGCCGTGACGTCATGATGCAGTGTCACGATTGGCTAGGGTTACAGGTGGAGGGCTTTTTCCCGTCCAAATGATAATCCAACTCGAAGACAATTTCAAAATGGCAGATTTGACCTCGGACAACGGGAGTCGCCTCTCTCAAGTCTCGGGGGGCTTATGACGATACAGAGTTTCACCCCTCCATGTGTCGTCTCACAATTGGTCCCCGCAATATGAATTAGTACCAAGGTACGCATGTCGATGCCCAGACTCGAGGCTACGATGATCGACATTCGAGTAGTGTAGGATAAGGTTCCCAAAGTCGATTACCGCAAGTCGGTTAAGTCGGCGTCGAGGACAGAGTCCGCACCAGCTACAAAGGCCCATTACCAGCGTGATAACTTAGGCAAGGGGCAAGGTCCATGAAGGGTAAATATGACAATAGCTAAGACCGACCTAATATTAGGGTTAGGGTATGCATTATCATTATAAATACCACGTTCCAGGAACTACGTAAGCCTTGATTCCTGGACAATTACAAGATACGTAGGCAATCTAAGGCAAGTTCTTAGACTCAGCCGCAAATCAGAAAACCAACCACCACGTTCTTGAGGCATTAGGGTTTTGGGTGTTCATCACTAGATTCATTCATGCCCGGATTAATTAGGTGACATAATTTGTCATCGTCACACACACACACACACACACACACACACACACACACACACACACACACACACACACACACACATATATATATATATATATATATATATATATATATATATATATATATATATATATATACACTTATTTTTATAGTTAATGCAATTATTATATAAATGTTAAGTTTATTGATTTTATATCTTTTGTGAATTGTCGCATTGCATTCAATTATTGTTTGGTACTCAATAAAATCCGCATCTTTAATAAGGAAAAATATACCAGTGTTATAGAACAACTACTAAATAAAAGGCAGAAGAAATATAACGTGGAGTAGGAAAAATGTGGTCTCTTATTTCACTGGTAGTATGGGGTATTTATAGTAGAGATTACAGTGTAGATACAATAGTTTGAGTTAATCCAATATCTACACAAATTAATTGAATAATAGATAATCCACAAAGTTTATCTTTTACATAATACTCCCCCTTGGACGTCTATTATTCAACGAACAATAGATATGATATGCCTCATTAAAACCTTACTAAGAAAAAACCCAGTGGGAAAAAAAATCTTAGTTAAGGAAAAAGAGTACATATTTATCTATGTTGATTTACTCCCCCTGAACTAAGCATCTATTAAGGTCTTTCAAACGTCGCATCCCAATGCTCTTTACCAGTCTTTCGAATGTTGTAGTTGGCAAGGTCTTGGTAAATAAATCTGCCAGGTTGTCGGTTGATCGAATCTATTGCACATCGATTTCTTCATTCTTTTGCAAGTCATGAGTATAGAAGAACTTAGGTGAAATACGTTTTGTTCTATCCCCTTTAATGTATCCTCCTTTCAATTGGGAAATTCAAGCCGCATTATCTTCGTACAATATTGTGGGGGGATTTTCCTTTTCAAGTGATATTCCACAATTCTTTCGAATATGGTGGGTCATCGATCGCAGCCAAATACAGTCTCGACTAGCTTCATGCATCGCTATTATTTCTGAATGATTGGACGAAGTTGCAGTAATAGTTTGCTTGGTAGATCGCCATGAAATGGTTGTACCACCGCATGTAAATAAATATCCTGTTTGGGATCTTGCTTTATGCGGGTCGACAGTATCCAAAGATCAAGATAGCCAATCAATTCAGGTCGAGAATCATATGAATAAAATAAACCAAGGTCAACCGTACCTTGAAGATAGCGAAAAAGATGTTTAATGTCATTCCAATGTCGTTTTGTAGGAGATGAACTAAACCTAGCCAATAAATTTACCGCAAATGATATGTCGGGTCTAGTACAATTAGCAAGATACATAAGTGCACCAATTGCACTGAGATATGGTACTTCAGGACCAAGTATCTCCTCATTTTCCTCTCGAGGCCTAAAAGGATCTTTTGCAGGATCAAGCGATCGAACGACCATTGGGGAACTTAATGAATGTGCCTTATCCATATTAAACCGCTTTAGTATCTTTTGGGTATAAGTAGTTTGATGAATAAAGATTCCTCTATTTAAATGTTCAATTTGTAAACCAAGACAAAATTTGGTCTTACCGAAATCCTTTATCTCAAACTCTTTCTTTAAGTATTCAACCGCCTTTTGGAGCTCTTCAGGAGTTCCAATCAGGTTGAGATCATCAACATATACCGCTATAATTACATAATTTGACCCATTTCTCTTTATGAACACACATGGACATATTGGGTCATTTGTATAGCCTTCTTTAAGTAAACACTCATTGAGACGGTTATACCACATGCGTCCTGATTGTTTGAGTCCATATAGTGATTTCTGTAACTTTATAGAATACATGTGCTTAGGACTCGATTTCCATGCTTTAGGCATGTTAAATCCTTCGGGTATTTTCATATAGATATCAGTATCTAATGATCCATAAAGATATGCGGTAACAACATCCATTAAACGCATGTCAAGTTTTTCATGTACCGCTAAACTTACGAGATATCGAAACGTAATTACATCCATCACTGGTGAATATGTTTCGTCATAATCAAGCCCTGGTCTTTGTGAAAATCCTTGGGCTACCAATCTTGCTTTATATCTCACAATTTCATTATTTTCATTTCTTTTTCTCACAAACACCCATTTATATCCGACGGGTTTTGTATTTTCAGGTGTCCGGACAACAGGTCCAAAAACACTCCTTTTGGATAGTGAATCTAGTTCAGATTGAATCGCCTCTTTCCATTTTGGCCAATCATTTCTTTTCCGACATTCATCAACCGATCTTGGTTCATGATCCTCGTCATCTTCTGTAATATCAAATGCAACATTGTATGCAAAGATACTATCAATAATCGTATATTTTCTATTCCACTTTTTCCCAGTAGTGACGAAATTTACTGAATTTTCAATAACTTCATTTTCTCTAGATTCATGCTCTTCATGAGCTACCTCTTCAAGAGGTTGAATTTTATCACTAGTATCATTTTTAAATTGTTGTCCATCTTCGGTTTCATCAATGATATTGTCAATCAATCCTCTTTTCTTACGAGGATTTTTATCTTTAGAACCGAGGGGTCTACCCCGCTTCATGCGTGCATTCGAGTTATTAGCACTTGTAATTTGTCCTTCTGGGACATCAATTTTAACTGGAACATTTTCAGCAGGAATATAAGATTTGGTGACTCTTCTAGAATTACTAAATGCATCCGGTAATTGATTTGCAATTTTCTGCAGGTGAACGATTCTTTGAACTTCTAAATCACACACCTTTGTTCGAGGATCAAGAAAATCTATTGATAATTTCCAATTAATTTCCTTTTTCGGTTGATCATTTCCTCCCCCTAATGTCGGGAAACGTGATTCGTCAAAATGACAGTCTGCAAACCGTGCAGTAAATAAATCACCAGTTAATGGTTCAATATATTTGATTATAGATGACGATTCATACCCGACATATATCCCCGGTCTTCTTTGAGGTCCCATTTTAGTTCGTTTAGGTGGCGTAATCGGGACATACACCGCACACCCAAAATTCTCAGATGTGCAATATCAGGTTCATGGCCAAAAACTAATTGCAGGGGAGAATAAGTATGATAACTTGTAGGTCTAATTCTCACAAGTGTTGCTGCATGTAATATGGCATGTCCCCAAGCCGATACAGGAAGCTGAGACCTCATTAGTAATGGCCGTGCAATCAATTGCAACCTTTTAATAAATGATTCGGCTAGGCCATTTTGTGTGTGAACATGAGGCACCGGGTGTTCTACATTGATTCCGATGGACATGCAATAATCATCAAACGTATGTGATGAATATTCACCGGCATTATCCAAGCGAATGTTCGTAATTGGGTAATCAGGAAATTGTGCTCGTAACTTTATTATTTGAGCAAGCAATCTTGCAAATGCATGGTTACGAGTAGATAATAAGCATACGTGCGACCATCTCGTTGATGCATCAATGAGCACCATAAAATATTTGAAAGGTCCACACGGTGGATCTATAGGTCCACATATATCACCCTGAATGCGTTCTAGAAATGCAGGGGATTCAGATTCAACCTTCACCGGTGAATGTTTGATAATTAATTTGCCTTGGGAGCAAGCAACACATGAGAATTCATTAGAATTTAACACTTTTTGACCTTTTAACGAATGACCATGTGAATTCTTAATCACCCTTCTCATCATAGTGGAACCGGGGTGTCCAAGGCGATCATGCCATATCATAAATTCATTAGAATCAATAGACTTCTGGTCTATTATGTGATGAATTTCCGCTGCGCTTATCTTTGTATAATATAAGCCAGAAGATAAAGTAGGCAACATTTCCAATACACATTTCGTTCCAGAAAATGTGTTCGTAATCAACAAATATTCTGTATTCATCACATTTTGTGTCTCAATATGGTATGCATTGTCGCGGATATCTTTAAAACTCAACAAATTTCTCCGAGACATGGGAGAAAATAGTGCATTATTTATAATGATTTTTGTTCCTCTAGGGAGGAAAACAGTGACTTTTCCCGAGCCTTGTATCAATTTAGCACTACCACTTATAGTAGTTACATTAATTTCTCCCATTTCCAAACTGGAGAAATATTTCTTATTTTTCAATATTGTGTGCGTAGTGGCACTATCAATGAGACATATATCGTCATCATCTTTCATGAATTTTGCTTCCATTTTCTTCTGAAATAATAATTGAGAAATAAGTTACGTCAAAAGTTCAATCCAACAACTGTCCATGAAATGAAAAAAGGTTTAGATAGAAAATTACATATTTTTGTTAAGATATAATTAAATTAGTATGATACGTAAAATAACATTATTTTCATGGACCATATTCAAAACTTCACCCGAGTGAAAAAAATTTGCCGTATATCAAGGCATGAAAGAAAAAAAAAAAACAAAATAAAATAAAATTATTACAATCATAAATATTGATATATCTTGTTAATCCTTTTAATTAAGATGAACATGATAATTTCTTTCAAAATAAAGAAAATCCCTTAATTTAATTTGCATCACAAGGTTATGCATCACTCATTATTAATTTACGGCGAGTTGTTGTTGTTGTTGTTGTTTTTTTTTTTTTTTTTTTTTTTTTGCGCGTAGAGATGACAGAAACTTGTGCACATGCATGTTAAAAAAACGATGTCAGTGGGAGTACTCCTATTACCAGATAAATGAGTATAATCCATAGCAATAAATTTAATTATTACTTAAATTTAACGTCAGTTTTGTTTATAACATATTTCACGTATAGTTGGAAAGAAAATACGTATATATAAATATAAAATATATATATATATATATATATATATATATATATATATATATATATATATATATATATATATATATATATATATATACATACACAATTCATGTAAATAAAACCAACCAGAAACGGTATAGAAAATCACCACTTTATTAATAAATGTTCAAAACATCAATCTCAAAAAAAATCAACAACCACAACTTTATTTGGAACATCCCTAAAACAACTTTATTTGATAAAAATCCAAACAAATTTGAAGGAAACAACAATCAAGCGATGTCATTAAAGAAATCCGCAACTTCCATTGGTGACATCAATGGCATATCAAAATTCAGGCCATCATCGTTCTGATCCAGATCATAATTTTTCTGATCAATAAAATTTGCCTCAACACCATTTTTTGGCTTTCTCTGTGATGCCTGGTAAAGTTCGACGAGATGTTTTGCATTGCGGCATGTCTTGGACCAATGTCCTTCAATCCCACATTTATAGCATTTGTCACCACAGGCTTTCTTTTCTTTATTATTGTTATCCAACTTTGGTGGATCACTTCGTTTCTTGCCACGATTGTCATTGTGGTAGGTCACATTTTTTCCACGACCACGGCCTCTACCACGATCTCCACCGCGACCACGACCACGTCCACGGCCAAAATTTGAAGATTGTGTCCTTCACTTCAGGGAATGGACTGGCACCAGTAGGACGAGATGCATGATTTTTCATCAGCAGCTCATTATTTTGCCCAGCCAGCAATAGCATGCAATGAGATCAAAATATTTCTTGAAACCTTTCTCCCTATATTGCTGCTGCAAAAGCACATTTGAGACATGGAAGGTGGAAAAAGTTTTTTCCATCATGTCTCCATCTGTCATTTTTTCACCACACAATTTCAATTGTGATGTAATTTTAAAGATGGCTGAATTATATTCGTGTGATTTAAAATCCCGCAGTCCGCAGTTGAGCCAATCATATATACGGCTTTTGGTAAAACGACCAACCTCAAATGGTCGAACCTTTCTTTCGATTGTTCCATAATTCATACGGATCTTTCACCGTTAAATATTCATGTTTCAATCCCTCGTCAAGATGATGACGGAGAAATATCATAGCCTTTGCACGGTCTTGGTTTGTCTCCGTGTTATTCGCGACAATTGTTTTACCAAGCCCCATAGATTCCAAGTGCATTTCAACATCCATGGCCCATGATAAGTAATTTTTTCCCGATATGTTTAGGGGAACAAAATCTTGTCTAGTGATGTTAGCCATTGAGAAAAAAAAAACTGGAAGAATGCAAATAGATAAAAATTACCTCCGGTTCGAATCGATCCTCTGCCGGTAGAGACTCGTGCTGATAACGTGTTATAGAACAACTACTAAATAAAAGACAGAAGAAATATAACGTGGAGTAGGAAAAATGTGGTCTCTTATTTCACTGGTAGTATGAGGTATTTATAGTAGAGATTACAGTGTAGATACAATAGTTT
This sequence comes from Gentiana straminea, assembly GCA_036785695.1. Classification (NCBI taxonomy): domain Eukaryota; kingdom Viridiplantae; phylum Streptophyta; class Magnoliopsida; order Gentianales; family Gentianaceae; genus Gentiana; species Gentiana straminea. The sequence continues at coordinate 131,453 of JAVUPR010000226.1, forward strand.
GAGTTAATCCAATATCTACACAAATTAATTGAATAATAGATAATCCACAATGTTTATCTTTTACATAATAACCAGCTCTCCTTTTTTTTTTCTTTTTTTCTTTTTTAGTGGAATATACCAACTTTCCTAAACGACACTTTTAGTTAATATCATTTCATATTTCAAATTTCTTTTGAATTAAATTTCAAAACCTAATAGCTACACTCGATAAGATCGATGTAAAACTCGTGCTTCTCGAGTTTTCAAAACTTCCTACAATCTCAACTCAAACTCAAGTTCGAAATACTCGTATTAAACTCGGACTCGAGAATATTTTTTATTGACCAACTCGTTTAAACCGATATTCGATTTAACTCGGCTCATTTACTCTAATTGTGAGGAGTATATAAATATGTCACGCGGATATTTCTAGCTAAATATTTTATTTTTTTTCCCTTTCTGCTTGCAATGCTAGTATACTACAAAATATTTTACTTGTCAACTTAATAATAATGGCCGGTTCCAAAAAAAAATAATAATAATAAAATAATGGACCACTTTTGTATAGAAAAATATAAATAAAAATAAAAAGCCGGTTACTTTTTGTACCTTTGATTTGATATGTAATAATTATTACTCATTCCGTCCCGTAATATAAGTCCTTTTAACTTTTTTTTGGTGTCAAAAATATAAGTCTTTCTCACATTTCAATACAAGATTAATGCATTGTTTTCGGTTTCACACTAAACAACGCAATATTATAAGCCACTCCCAAAAAACAATACAATATTTTGCGCTCGAAATATTAAAAAAACTCATTTACGATTTTTCTTAATCGTGCGAAAAATCCAAAAAGAACTTATAATACGGGACGGAGGGAGTATATTGATTGTGAGTATCTTTGTTTTTTATGTGCATCTTGTGAGCTTGTAAATCACAAGTGTAACACGTTTCATCGGAAATTCTTACATAAAGACTTCCTTGTGGAGAGTTGCTGAATAAAACTGTATGATCCAGATGATGTCACGTAGACAACTCCCTACGAGGAAGTCTCTACCATAGAATTTCCCCGTCTCATCACCTGCTCTTGGAATAATTTTTTCTTTCTTTTTTTTTTTTTTTTGCCCTTTAGGGAATAGATTTAGCCCCAACCTTTGTTGACTTTTTGTTTCACAATTATAGTGTATAGGCAATACTAAAAATTGTCGCTAGGAAGAAAGAATTAAATTGATAAACCGCTTTAAACCATATAAGATAAACCAAACAAAATTTTATGAAGTTTAATGGATTTGGGCGTAAACGATTCAAATCGAATCTAATTTGTACTTATCGAGTTAAACTATGGTTCTAAACAGCGATACTCAAACTTGATTCGAGTTCGTTCGAGCAAGAGAAAATTTGTTCGAGATCGGCTCGATTAAGTTTTATATACTTGACTACAACTCGATTATGTTCGATAACGTTTGAGCTCTATAAAGCTCGAACAGATTCAAAAATGTTGAGTTTTATAATACCCAAGTTCGGGTCGTAAGAAATACAAAAGAATGTTTATTTTTAATATAATATAATAATACTTGATAAAATTCGTGAATATTTTGAGTCAAAATTTCAAATACTCGTGTTTGGCTCGATAACTTTGATGAATTGCTCAAATTCAATTAAATCATAATTGAACGAGTCATTCACATGCCGAACGTTGAATTGCTTATGAACGGTTTTGGATCGTTTTACACCTCTAGACGGTAGCTAGCTACTTGGCTAGTATTAAAAATATATAAATAAATAAATAACATATTTTGTGTGCATTATTTAGATTGTGAACATTGCTTTAACGTGCTTCTTTCTTGTGATCATGTAAAACACGAGACGTTTCATTTCATCACCTGCTTTTGAATATTGATTTTCTTTTTTTCTTTTTTTCTTCAATTGTGTTTGAATGATAATAATCTAATACTTGTTGACTTGTTTTAAATTATAATTATACTATATCTTTGTCTTGTAACATATGTATTTTCGTCTATCTTCGACTCGACTAACTAAATAAAGTATGGCTTGAAACTCAACCGAGTTATACATTGCAAGATCGTACTCGACTCGACTAGTTTGCTACTCCATATAACTCACATCGATTCATGAGCTCGATTATTTTAAGTTCTATTGAATGTAGGAAGGCTTGATCTAAACTCGTTTCACATATTAGTATAGTATATTGTAATAGCTAGTTTACTACTGTAATAGTTAGTTTACTTTTTTTAACTGCCTTCTTTTTGGGGCCAAGTATAAAAGGCTTTCACCTTGTAATTAATAAGACTTGAGAAAAAGAAAAATAGAAATAAAATGCGGTCCCTCTTTCTATTTACTTGAAGGGTCGAAGAACCCTAGTTTTCCTTTTCCAGTTTTTCGATCAAATTGGATCTATTTCCAATTTTCTCATGGTATCAGAGAGGATTTGAGATCTAGACTAGATTTCTCACCTTCACTTCTTGTTTTTTTTTGTTTTTGTTATCGTTATTTTTCTACGATCGGAGTTAGACGATGGCGGAAGAAAGACAGATCAGAGGCATCGGTGATTTAGAGGCGTCGAATCCATTTATCTGCATCCGAACGAGAGTCCTGCTCTGATTCTCGTAGATCCATCTCTAGATGGAAAGAACTATCATTCATGGAGTAGAGCGATGAGAATGGGACTCATCATGAAGAATAAACTAGGGTTTGTAGACAGTTCGATTCCAAAACCTACAGATGATGAGAGAATGAAAGCTAATTGGGAACAATGTGACACTACGGTGATGACGTGGCTAATGAGATCCGTCACTCATTCGGTTGCTAAGAGCGTGATGTGGATTAACTCAGCTCGCGAGGTTTGGGAGGATCTGCGAAACACGTACTCTAAGATGAATTGTTTCTGTTTATCAGATCTATTAGAGGAGATTAATCAGATTACCCAAGGATCTCTATCTGTAACGGAGTATTTTGCAAAGCTTAAGACGGTCTGGGATGAGATAATGGTTTTGAGGCCAATTCCATCTTGTCAGTGTGCTGTAAAATGCACCTGCAATGTTATACCAACATTTATTGGATATATTGAAGCAGAATATGTCATTAGGTTTATGAAAGGTCTGAATGAGAGTTTTGCCCCGTAAGGTCGCAAGTTTTCCTGATGAAACCCTTACCAAACATCACAGAGGCCTTTGCTATGAGTGTGCAGTTTGAGAGCCAAATGGAGTATGCTGCTAGTCATCCACAAACCACTCAGTCAATTGTGTTTGCCAGTAAATCAAACGCAGAGTCTAGTGCTGTAAGGAGTTATTCAGGAATGGGAAATGAGAAATCTCAACCTAAATGGGATGGAAACTCCAGAAGTGGAGGAAGAAAGGGGCAATGTTCGTTCTGTGGATATACTGGTCACAACATAGATGATTGCTACAGGAAGAACGGGTATCCTCCTGGTTGGAAATCAAAGAAAAGAGTCAACCATGTTGAGGCAGAAGATACATCCAGAGGGTCACATTCACAACAGGCTGAGCCACAGAAACCACAAGGAAATGGCCTGGGACTTACCTGTCAGCGGCTTGAAAAGCTGACTAAGCTGCTGGATAGGATGAGCTTCGATGATAAGGTGGAGCACATGGTGAATCAGGCAAAGGTTATGATAGCAAATTTCAGGCAAAGTGATCAAGAGCTGCAAGGTAAGAATTCTAACTCTTGGATCCTTGACTCTGGTGCAACAGACCATGTTGCTTGCACCTTAAGTGTTTTTGAAAAGATAAGTAGAGTACAAGGTGTGACAATAAATTTGCCAAATGGTACAGTAGTAGATGTGTCACATGTTGAAACAGTTAGACTAAATGGGCATTTGGTATTGCATGGAGTCCTATTTGTTCCCAGTTTTCAGTGTAACTTGATATCCCTGGGCAAATTAACTAGTGATAACACCCTTTGTATTGTCTTTCTGAATGAGAAATGTTGTATATAGGACAAGACTCATGGGCAGATGATTGGTACAGTTGAAAGAAGAGATGGCTTATATACCCTGCATGCTGATAAGGATTGTGTTGTTGCAAAACAGTGTGTCGGAGCTCTTTGCAGCAGTTCTAGCAGCATTGCACATGTGGCACCTAATAAAGATCTGTTATGGAACTTGTGATTAGGCCACATGTCACACCAAAGGATGAGTGTAGCTAGAAGAAGTCATGGAGATATAGTTTTACCTAGTAGTATTTGCTTTGTTTGTCCTCAAGCTAAACTAAAGTGTTTGCCTTTTTGTTTAAGTAATAGTACTGTTGCTGCTTGTTTTGATCTGATACACATGGACATTTGGGGTCCATACAGACACCCTACTGTCCATGGGCACAGATATTTCCTGACATGGTTGATGATTTCAGCAGACACACTTGGGTGTTCTTGTTGAAATATAAGGGAGAGGTCAGACTCTTAATAAAAAGTTTATGTACTTTTGTTTCTTTGCAATTTAAGACTGTTATAAAGACTATTAGGACAGATAATGGGGAGGAGTTCAGATGGCCAGAATTTTATGCTGAACATGGTATAATAAATCAAGAAAGCTGTGTTTCCACACCACAACAGAATGGTGTGGTGGAAAGGAAGCACCAACATATCTTAAACACAGCTAGGGCTCTTAAATTGCAGGCAAACTTACCCATCATATACTGGGGATACTGCATTTTACATGCAGTAAAGCTTATAAACCGAACTCCTACACCCCTCTTGAACAACTTGACTCCACATGAAAAGTTACATAACACACAGCCAGACTTAGGACAATTAAGAGTCTTTGGTTGCTTGGTCTTTGCATCTACACTCACTAAAAACCGTAGCAAGTTTGATTCTAGGGCACACACATGTGTTAACCTTGGCATGTCCACTGCCACAAAAGGCTATATTTTACTTGACTTAGTCACCAGAAACATTTTCATTTCTAGAGATGTCTAATTTCATGAGCTGCACTTCCCTTTTCATGAAGGATATTCTGAGCCTTCATCTCATTCAGACATATGTTTGCCTAATGTGCATGAAAATATTGAAACTGAGCTGACACCAGATTATATTCCTGAAGTTCAATCAGCAAATGCCCCTTCACCAGAACATGCATCACCAACTCCAAGTGCACACACACCTGAACCTGTACCTCTTATAGCACAAAGGCCTACCAGAACCAGAAAACCACCATCACATCTAAATGATTTTGTTTGTGCACAGATCCAAAAGCATTATTCACCTTACACTCTTGAATCCAGTTTAAGAGATGCCCAACTTCTGGTTCACATTAAGCTTTCATAGCAGCTATAGACAAGGTCACTGAACCTCAAACTTACAATCAGGCAGTTCTTAATCCCCAGTGGCAAGATGCCATGGCCAAGGAGATAGAAGCCTTGGAACTTAATCAGATCTGGGAGTTGGTTGAGCTACCCAAAGGAAAGAAACCCATAGGATGCAAATGGGTTTATAGGGTTAAATATAAATCAGATTGTACTATTGAAAGATTCAAGGTTCGTTTAGTTGCAAAAGGGTATACTCAGACCCAAGGAATATACTATGAAGAGACATTCTCCCCAGTAGCAAAGGTTACAACAATACGGAGTCTGTTAGCTATTTCAGTTGCAAAAGGGTGGTTTTTGCACCAACTAGACGTCAATAACGCTTTTCTTCACGGGGATCTTATTGAGGAGGTATACATGAAACCTCCTTCGGGTTTTAAAACTTCAAACCCTAAGTAAGTCGACAGTCTTAGGAAATCTTTCTATGGTCTAAAACAGGCTAGCCGTCAGTGGAACCAAAAACTTGCTTCAGCTTTACATGAGATGGCTACACACAATCTTGTCATGACCACGGTTTGTTCATCAAGACACAGGGACAGCATTTTGTCATAGCTTTAGTCTATGTAGACGATATAGTGTTAGCAGGCAATAACATGGACTTAATCACTGAAATCAAAACTCATCTTGATAGTTTGTTTAAAATCAAGGATTTGGGTGAATTGAAATTTTTTTTGGGTCTTGAAATATCCATATCTGAATCTGGAATGGTTATCAGTCAGCGTATATATGCTCTCAGCATCTTAGAAGAGTTTAATATGCTGGATTGTAAGCCTGCTCATACTTCCATGAAGTCCAAAACTGCCTTATTTCATGGGGATTCGGACGTCCTCCCTGATAACACTTTGTACCGTAGCTTGGTTGGGAAGCTCTTGTATCTCACTCTCACACGTCCAGATATTTGCTATGATGTACAGCAACTAAGCCAGTTCTTAGATGCACCCACAGTCCATCATTTCAACACAGCCAAGCATGTTCTTCGATATATCAAAGATGCACCTGCAAAAGGCCTCTTTTACTCAGCCAAGAACTCTGTTATATTATCAGCTTTTGCTGACTCTGATTGGGCAACATGCAAGGATACTCGACATAGTATTACTGGATATTGCATGTTTGTGGGGAGTGCCTTAGTCTCCTGGAAGTCGAAGAAGCAAACAACCGTTTCCCGAAGCTCCACCGAAGCTGAATACAGGGCTTTAGCTTTGGCTACATGTGAAATTCAGTGGCTATGTTACATGGCTGATGATTTCAGATGCCCTTTTTCTATGCCCACTGCTCTTCACTGTGACAATCTGAGTGGTATTAACCTGGCTCACAATCCTGTTTTTCACGAGCGCACAAAACACATCGAGATCGACTGTCACATCATTCGGGAAAAAGTGCAAGCTGGTATTGTGAAACTTGTATCAGTACCATCACTTCAACAATTGGCCGACATCTTCATTAAGCCCTTAGATGGGCCGCACTTCCACTCTTTACTTAGCCGTTTTCAATTGTCCCAAGCCCACCTTGGGGGGGGGGGGGGGGGGGTATTAGTATAGTATATTGTAATAGCTAGTTTACTACTATAATAGTTAGTTTACTTTTTTTTACTGCCTTCTTTTTGGGGCCAAGTATAAAAAGCTTCAACCTTGTAATTAATAAGACTTGAGAAAAAGAACTATAGAAATAAAATGCTGCCCCTCTTTCTATTTACTTGAAGGGTCGGAGAACCCTAGTTTTCCTTTTTCAGTTTTTCGATCAAATTGGATTTATTTCCAATTTTCGCATCACAAACCGACCAGACAATTTTTTTAATTAATGAATCTCTCATACATAATCATTAATTAAATAAGCCTGATTAGCTCACAAGCTACTTGATTGCCAGATTGTAAAGCTAGAGATTGGCTCAATTAATTATTCGAGTATCTTCACTCAATCTCGAACTCATAAAAAAACCGAAATTAAATCAAACACTTTATGAACCGAGTACGATTTTCACGTCTCGAAAAACCGAAGTTCAACCATGAATTCGTGCTGCTTAGGAGAATACCAAGCAACTGCTTTTGCAGAACCAAGAACTTGCAATGCATATTCAACTGCAAAAACAGGATCAATGAATGTTGATTTCCAGTTTTTCTTCTCCAAACAAAGCCGTATTCCAGAATCGACTCTAACACTAAACGGTCCACCAATCTACATGATTAAAAAGAAGCACATGTTATTGCAAGAAAGAATCAGCAAGAAAACATAATAATGAAAACAAAGAGAATAAATAAGATACCTGCTGTTGAATCGATACAACGGTATTGGGACATATTGACTCAACTGCTGACAAACTCAACGGTTCTCGAGAATTGTAAAGATCATAACCGAGGCGTGTGATATCAGTGACTAATTTTGATACTGATGCGAAATCCATACGCATTTGAAACCGCGTAAGATCAAGAACACGCCTTTGGAAATTTCCATATTGTGCAGAGAATGACATGGATGTAAACATGTCAGCATTTGCTGCTAGTCCTTGTTGGCCAACACCTTTAGAAAACACAACTCCATTTTGCACTAATGCCCTGCTTAAATCATTTCCAAATGATGCCGACACGACGCCACCTACAGTAATGTATTTCAAAAAATATAACTTACACAATCAAATTGTTGAAAAAAACATCGATTTTGAGGATAGGATTTGTTTTACCAAGGATCCATGACAGTGAAACATGAGGGGTTGACATCAATGCATCGTAAGGTTGCACCATCCTCAACTTAGGCATTTCACTTCTCCAAATATCGACATGATTCTTGAATGAAGCAGCGAATTTGGCACATAACCCTGAGAGTAAAGCAGCTGGGGGAGTTTCGTTTTTGGACTGCCCAACAATTTGTGAAGGTGAACCCGTCACGTGATTGACCGAAAAATGATAGCTTTGAGAAGAATCAGAAGCAACTGATGCAAGATCAGCCGACACTAAGAAAGGTACATCCCAGTAATCGCCTTGCTGATCAAGAAAAAGGCTGGGCCCAGCAGCTTCTACTGTAAGGTTATGATTTGGAAACTGTATGGACATCAGTATATAAGAAAGCAAAAAACAAAAACAAAAACAAAAACAGATTCAAACAGACTAAAAGAATGTAACATTCCATGTCTGCACTGCATACTTGCCTTATGATGAAGAACTGCTTTTTTCCGAACGTTTTTGTTATCGCCGTCTTTTTCAAGGCTAATAAGGAGGGTATCATTAGCTGTTAGCAGCAGCTCTGAGCAAAAGTTCAAGGTATACAGAGATATGTCTGAAAGGTGTCTTTTCATGTTTTGCAGCGTTGAGGAATCCGAATGCTGCGTCTTTTCGTCCCTTTTTATAGACTTGACAAACTTTTGAACATTGAACTGAGACAATAAGGCTCCAAACCTGCATAGCTTTGAACACAACTATTAGCTACATAGTAAAATGTAGCTGATGATAGTAATAAGTTCACAACAACAAGAAAAGCAAAAGCAACAAAAGGTGCCAATCACACACACACACACAAAAAAAAAAAAAAACGAAAAGGGCATCTCCTGTGACTGTGAATGTTTAACTTTCTTCCATATTTTTAAAGAAAGATTAATAATGTGTGGTGTGAGATCATTTAATGTGCATGTATCATTGGCGAATTAAAGGTGAAGTGATAATCAACAATGTAACAATTTCGGCACCCGGATTATAACCGAATACAATTGGAACCCTTCATTTGCACCACCGCAAACTTAGTGTGGCACCACATTACTTTCACACCACACACAATCGACCTTTTAAAAGTCGATTCCTGACTAAATAATCGACTTTCCGAAGGCCTGTGAAAATCAACCTTTGAAAAGTCGGATTCTGCAACATATAATCAACTTTCTGAAAGTCGATTGTGTGTGTGGTTGCCGTTGTTACACTGTGCTGCGGAAAGTTGGGTGTGGTGCAAATAATAACTCCATTCAATTTTGTAACCAATATTAATAGTGTAACTACAAGTCACAATTGTTCAAAAAGTTCCTTCAAAAAAACTTGAGCTTTTCTCCTTGAAACACGAATAGGCCGCCTCATGTGGAAGGAAGAAAGATGAAGAGCTAGAGCAAGGGTTCCAACAAAATAATGTTAAAATGCTCGATTATCCGACAAAGTAAATTATCTATGTTTAGTGGCACCACACGCGAAACAATCAAACTTTTTAAAAACATCGATTCTAAACTATAAAATCCACAGACACCCTAGTTGATTGTCCACAATTGACCTACAGAAATTCGATTCTAAGGTCTAAAATCGAGTGCCACAGTGGTAGGTTTTGTGTATAGTCATATATAAGCTAAAATTCAAGGAAACACTAAGTAGCTACAAACAAGAGACAAAGTATCAACATTTCCAAGAATGATAAGCAATTCAAACAAAACAAACTACTCTCTGACGAAATGAACAGAGGAATTGGCATAAAATGTTTGCAATATCAAAGCAAGAATTAGAAAATGGGAGTAATATTCACTAGAGGATAATTAAGAAAGAAGAAGTACCAGCGTTCTCCAATTGACGACGGAAGAGGAATAGAGAGGACCCTTTGAATGAAAAAGCCATGGTCGCCGCCGGCGTAGGACGGAACAAAAGGTGCGGCCATGAAACGCTGAAAGAAATCGACTTGTCTGTGCCTCGAGAGTCTGGTACCTCGGCTCAACCCTAAAGGTAAAGTGTCTCCGGGGACTGGACGAGCTAAGCCGTCGACGGTTAATGGGGTAGACAAGTCCACATCCCAGAATTCACCATCCATAGCCCATCTTAGCTTTTTCATCTTTCTATCTTCTTCTCCTCACCTTCAAAAGCAGCAGAAGGTGTATATCCACTCTTTGTTTACTCCATTTTTAGCAATGCCATGAATTACAGAGATTGCAATCAAAAGAGGCTAAAGATATGGGATTGCAGAGTACAGACTGAGCTTTTGTCCCTCTATATTAGGGACTTGTTAGGGCACTCCAGTAGAAAAGTCTTATATGATGTCTTATTCATAAAATGAAGATAGAAAATGAGTTTATCTCAAAATGCTTTTTCACAAGAGAGAGCTCTATCCCTATATATTTTTAGGTGATATAAACAACAGATCCCTACTTTCATGGGGACGACTATTCACGCCCTAAACATATTTAATTATTAAAAATTATAGAGATAGGGATAGAGATGCTGTTGGAGTGAAATAATAAATATTAATGTGTATAAATAGGGTTGTGAGGTAGAATATGTATTATTTAATATTATTTGAAATGTTATATGGATAAGGATATGAATGTTATTGTGGAGGTTTTTGAATTGAAATGTTGTAAAATATGGATATGTATTATTTTATATTATTTTAGGGATAAATTTTGGGGACTCTGCTAGGAGTGCCCTTAATAGAATTTACTTTGATTTTCCAAAAAGAAAAATAAATAAATATATATATATATATATATATATATATATATATATATATATATATATATATACTAGTCAATAAATACGTACACGCACGGGACCGTCGAACGTCAATGCATCGTGGAATAAAAAAACATCCAAACTCATAAATGTATGTTTTATCGCAATGCGCAGTTAAAGCGAGAATGAAAGAAAACGAAAATGATATATCTTGTACATAAGTAATAAACTCGATTCCGATCATCAACATGAATCATAAGTTGTCCCAATGAAATAGTATATAAAACACACAACGACCAAGCCGCAACGACCAAGCCTTATCATCCACAACGACCAAGCCACTCAATCTTAATCACCTGAGGAAAGTAATTGAAGATTTTGTTACGGCGTGAAAAGATAAAATGACATCGAAGCAACAACAATATAAACTATTAAATATTAAAATATCAGGGATAAATTTAAGTTATTATGACTCTAAAAAAAATTACGTTGTATTTGTTTTCTTTTATGCATGCGTTTGAAAGCATGAGCACAGGCCTCACCCCAATCCACTTTCAGTATAAATGCAGTTTCTGGAGGTTCGTTAGAATGTGGCGTTGGTGGAGCGTGTAGCACGAACGTGTAAAAATGACCCAACAACTTATTTATGTACTGTTCAAAACGCTGACGTCCATCAACCTATACAATTGAAACATTTGTGGATTTTATCATATTTCAGCAAGATAATCAAATCGGGTTCGACAATTAATTGTTAATCTAATTGATAATCTTTCATTACCGTTTTCAAACTATTTTGTAACAACAAAGGCGTAGAGCGGAGAAGAAACTCAGCACCCACGCCAGTCAAGCATATTGGCAAACCGCCAGTGGTGTCTAATATTTCTGACTGAATGCGATAACTGGAAAATAAAAATCAGAATGAATAAGTATGTAAATTGTAATATGCTTACAATAATGACTATAGAGAACGTATATTTACCGCAATGTACAGGGGACGGCTGCACGGCATCTAGAACACATCTTACTTCCTTGTTCAACATGCACCTCCGTATTACATTTATTGCATGACTCATAAAACATGTTATCAGTAGATAACATATCAATAGAAGCAAGAATGCGAAAATGTTTCACGTGTCACATTTCGGCGTTCCTTATAGTTTTTTAGCTATATACAATGAATACATCAAAAGAAGTAGGACTTTAGCCATATGAAATATGTAGTACATTAGGCACAAATCTGAAATCTTCTACTGTAATTATCTTCGCATTGGCTATCAATACCAAGTTGTTGGATTTGTGCGCTGATCGTCTTGCCCTTGATGAACCAAACGTTGAGCACAAATATCCCCTGTATACCTGTTACATTGTATTACATGATTATTCCATAAGGAACGATTGTATAAATCAATCCACATTCATTAGCTAGTCAATAACCCGCGCATATGACTGAGCGGTAATCAAGATAAAACTTTGTGAACTTTGTTGTTTGTAAAACTGTTCCTACAAAACAATCGAGATACAAAATTAATAATTTTGTAAGTTGAAAAATTATATTTACCACATAGTATAGTTATCTTGATAGTTGTTCACTTGCAACCCACAAAAAAAAAATCCGTATTTAAAAAAATATTTTATTTGGCACCCTGATTCCGTGTTTTTATTATGTTCAATTCCGTATTTAAAAAAAGATTTTATTTACACTAAATTTTTATTATGTTCCGCATTGTATTTGTTACACTGATTTCGTGTTTTTTTTTATTCTTTCAAATCTTTTTTATTATGTTAGAGATAATAAAATATAATTCCGCCTTTTTTTTATTATGTTCCGCATTTTATTCGATACACCACTGATTCCATGTTTTTTTATTCTTTCAAATCTTTTTTTTATGTTACGTATCATAAATTATAATTCCGCCTTTTTTTTATTATGTTCCTCATTTTATTCAATTCACCAATTCCGTGTTTTTGCTTCTTATTATTTGAAATCTTTAAACAGCTCTATGGTGTTTCATAAAATATAAATGGTATCCATGGTATGTTTTTTATTCTTTCAAATCTTTTTTATTATGTTAGGGATCATAAAATATAAATTGTATTTATGGTATTGATTCTGCATTTTTTGTCACAGTTTTTTTTTTCTTTGACGAAAATAGAGCTGTTTTTTTTAGTCCGTAGATTCCTCCTTTTATTAATTACGTTTTGCATTTTGTTTGAATGATTCCGTTAAATGTATTTATGGTGTTTTTTTTTTTTATTCTTTCAAATATTTTTTATTATGTAATAAAATATAATTCGGCCTTTTTTTTTATTATGTTCCGTATTTTATTCGATACACCACTGATTCCGTGTTTTTTTATTCTTTCAAATCGTTTTTTTTTATGTTACGGATCATAAAATATAATTCCGCATTTTTTTTATTATGTTCCTCGTTTTATTCAATACACCAATTCCGTGTTTTTGCTTCTTATTATTTGAAATCTTTAGGTAAACTTTATGTTGTTTCATAAAATATAAATGGTACCCATGGTATGTTTTTTATTCTTTCAAATCTTTTTTATTATGTTAGGTATCATAAAATATAAATTGTATTTATGGTATTGATTATGCATTTTTTGTCACGGTTTTTTTTTTCTTTGACGAAAATAGAGCTGTTTTTTTTAGTCCGTAGATTCCTCCTTTTATTAATTACGTTTTGCATTTTGTTAGAATGATTCCGTTAAATGTATTTATGGTATTTTTGTTTACAGTGTTTTATTCTCTTTTTTTAATTATGTTTTGCATTTTATTTGTTACTATGGTATTTATGGTGGTATTTATATTTTTGTGTACAACCTTTTTTCATTTTTTGAATGAAATCTAACCGGTTAAATTCTCTACTGCTTTGAATGAGTTATTGAGTTAAAAAAAATTCAAAACAAAACAGAAAAAACAATAATTTCATATATGAATTTTTTTTAGTGGATCCATATATGGCACAAAAGAAAACACAAAAAATAAATAAAAATAATGTATATCATACCTAATGGAATTAAAAAAACGTGTGAATCTTTGAACATTTAATGTTGTTTCTCATTAAAACACTCCATTTTAAATGTGCTCTAATGTTAATGTTCACTATTTTACTATACATAAAAGGAAAAAATAATTGTGTAGATGATTTTACATGTGGAAAAAAATTTCAAAACAAAACAGAAAAAACAATAATTTGTTATAAAACTAAGAAGATAATGGAGGAAGAACAAGAGGAAATGCAAGTATAGAAGAAGGGAAAATTGCTTGTGTATTATTCCAATGATATAAGGGGTATTTATAGTAGAGATTACAATGTGAACACAATAATCCGAATTAATCACAAATCTACTTAAATCAATCGAATAATAGATAATCCATCAATGATATTATTTCATAACACTCCCCCTTGGATATCTATTATTTAAAATACAAATGTATATGATATGCCTCATTAAAACCTTACTAAGAGAAAACCCGGTGGGAAAAAAATCTTAGTTAAGGAAAAAGAGTACATATTTATCTCGTTTGATTTACTCCCCCGAACCAAGTGTCAATTTAGATCTTTCAATTGCCGCATCCCAATGCTCTTCACCGGTCTTTCAAATGTTGCGTCGACAATGTCTTGATAAATAAGTCCGCCGGATTATCGGTTGACCGGATCTCGTGGCACATCAATCTCCTCATTCTTTTGCAAATCATGAGTAAAGAAGAACTTGGGTGAAATATGTTTTGTTCTATCCCGATAATATATACCCCAATTCAATTGAGATATGCAAGATGCATTGTCTTCACATAGTGTAGTTAAATGATTTTCATTCTCATCTAGACAATGTCTCAATGAATAAATGGTAGAATTGATTGTCTCGGTCGTAGTTGCATAACGTATATGTCATGTACTATTAACTTTGTTAGAAAAACCCAGTGGGAAAAAAACTAGACAAGGTAAATAGTTCATGACATATGCGTTTCTATGTGTTGCACCGATCGCCTCATTAAAAACCTTTAACTAAGAAAACCCTTTGGGAAAAACTTGGTTAAAGGGAAAAAGAGTACAATCATTGGTTTTAAGACCAAATCCACACAAAAGTTTTGAAGTTGTCGCTCTTCCCGACGACAACTATCTTTCAAATGTACGCATTCCATTATTATAAACACTTATTATCCAAAACCGATGTAGAATAATCTTAGTGAACAAATCTACGAGATTGTCACTTGAGCGTACTTTTACATATCACTCTCTTTTAGAGTTTATTGGATAGTCGAATGTAGGGCTAATAAGTGTCATTCCCACTACTAACTTGTGCAACACATGCAACACAATCAACACCGTAATCAGCTAAATAATGGGGGAAGTAATATAATCGAAATTTGCATGCATATATTTCCACTATCATGCATCGTAATTCCTTAAAATTTATGACATTAACAATGCATTACTTACATATATTCCTTTCTCAATAGGAATCTTCTCAACTCGGTCATACTACATCAACATGAATGTTAATGACCTTAACCATTTGCATGTTGCGATTGTCATATTAATTTATTTTTGAAATCCACCAAGGATTTTCATATCAATATTAATGTCCAACGACCCATAAATATACCGTCATGACATAAAGTTACCGCCGATATATTAGTTAGCGGAACATTATATTATCTATAACGGGAGAATATATTTGATCATTAACAAACAAATATTTTCAATTCAAACTCAACCTCAATTGCTTATTTCATTTTTACCTAGTCCGAGTGTTTATGACACTCGCCGATGACTTAGGTATCGGATCCGTATATAATAATAACAATTAAAGAGGCAAATATGTCGTCGACGACTATTATATTTTATTATAAATTTCTCCCATAAAATTCATTGCTAATTTGATATTAGCATAAACCAATTCCTTATCAATGTATGGATTGGTTGTTCCGCAACCCCAATATTTAATCATCTCGTCGCACGTGCAATTTTTTGTTTTGGGGTTTTCGTCTACAAGACGAATCTCTTTAAGAGATTTCATGAGTGATTGAATATCAATAATAAATTG
Organism: Gentiana straminea; assembly: GCA_036785695.1. Classification (NCBI taxonomy): domain Eukaryota; kingdom Viridiplantae; phylum Streptophyta; class Magnoliopsida; order Gentianales; family Gentianaceae; genus Gentiana; species Gentiana straminea. The sequence goes on from JAVUPR010000226.1 coordinate 147,233, forward strand.
ATCATTCTTCCGCGGATTTTTTATCTTTAACACCGATCGGTCTTCTACGCTTCGGCGTAGAAATATCTTTAATCATACCGTTGGTGCATTTATAAATAATCACTCATTTAATTTCAATATAGGCATCCGGCATATTACTTGTTAAATACTACAAGTAAGATTATTTTCAGCTTCGCTTAAACCGATGCGTGGAAGATCGTTTATCTTGTTAAAATTTCTCGGCATTCTTTTATTCTAACATGAGATTTTCTTTATCTCCCCCTAATGCCGAGAATCGATCTTCATCGAACATGTAGCACCGAGCTATACATTGATGCTCTTTTATTCGCTTCATGCGATTTACTATATCACTATGTGATTTTAGATTCTTCAAGAATCGTTCGAAAAAATTCACGTTATATTTAGAGAAATCACTAGAATGAGACAACGAACTTTTGGTTCGTTTCTCCCTCTTTCTCGGAAAATATTTGATATATGCAAAATGTGCATAAAATCTACCCTTCATGGGTTTGATATCAATGAATGATATGTGAACTCATAGTTCATTTATGTCGAAGTTTGTCACGAGATATAATTCATATTGGGTTTTCCTCCCCTCATTCTCGGACAACATTTTCTCATAATTGATATGTCAAAAATTTGAAATAACCCGTGACGGATTCAACATTTTAATGTGAGATCCTCTTATGCGGGTATCAACAAACTTCTTTTATCTTTTTCGATTTGTGGAGAAATTTTGTCTCATATAGAGATATTATATCCGTTCTCACAATTATGAATACAATGTATCGAGTTATACCAATTTTCTTGAATCACCATCCCAATTCTAGTGGATTCTCACATAAAGAATGTTTATAACCACAATATTCGAATCACTATATGCATCTTAAATACTTAATTTTGTCGCATTCATTTCACGTAATGATTGTGATGCATCACATGTAATATGATACATATATCATTGTTTTAAATGATGCATGTAGTATCGCTCACATTCTCTTCGTGGAATGGACATATCTCATTATTTTCAAACACATTATTTATACACATTTCATCGGGAAATAGTATATAAAGCAAATATTTCGATCTCGATATAACACCCATATTACTCAAAAAAATCGAGACTTGAGAGAGCATAGTGCTTTATTTCAAACAATTTTGTTTCAATATAGCACTTGCATGTTGCATTACCATATGCATCTCTCATTAATACTTTTGAGAACTTGTTTCTCAATATAACGTGCGTGTCGCACTATCGATGAGGCAATTTAATTGCTCTCATGCTCCGACTCCATTTCTTCCTTAGAACGAAATGAGCAATTAATTTTTCAAAATATAACAATTGTCACATAATATAAATGAATTACAATGATTAATTATTTTAAATAGAAAATTACATTATGTATCAATTCAAGCAAATTAAATTGATATTGTAAATGCTAGTGGATCCGAGTGACAATTATCCAAAGATTACAATTCATGAATCAATCATTATGAATAATTTCACTCACCAATAAAGCACTATAATATGTTGTCATATTCATTCTTATCACAACTAGACAACAAATTTTGAATATAATAACAATATGTAGCGAATGCGCCTTACAATCAAAGACCATATACACGGTATTCATTTTTAAAAAAAAACCGCAGTTGAATATTTTTCTCGTTGTAATAAACATGTGTATAGATAATCACATTAATGATGATCACTATTTTTATTGTCAATAAAATCTTTTCATTAAATTAACAAATATGATTTTGTTTATTGAAATTATTGCAAATGTAGTTGCCAAAAATACAACGAATGCATTAATTACCGCAATGATCATGCAAATATTGTAAAGTTATGTTTAATATCAATCCAATTAACTAAATGATATGGAAATATCATGTGTTCATATCATATCAACTTTATAGTGAAAAATATATTGATAAATTATAATAAAATAGGTATAAAACATTCTCACGTCGTATCAATATAAAGATCATATATGCGCACCATGTAAGTGATTAACACAACTACGTACACAATCATGTAAAATATAATCTATTTAATTTTAACTATTTAAAATGACTTTAATTAATATGAATATGATTGCAAAAGTAATATACATGTTGATTAATCCAAAGCGATTGAGAATCATATATTATTATTGTGGTCAAATAACAAGATTTACTTACCAAAAATACATGATGATACAATTATTTTCCTTTTTCTTTTGAAGAAAACTAGTCACACGTATCAATTATACACAATCGATAAAAAAAATTCCAAAGCTACTATATATATCACAAAATACTTTAGCCGTATCAAAATAAACCCAAGACAAGAAACAATTTATTTATTAATAAACGATGCTTAAGTTTAAATGCATCGTATAAACAATTTCGTAAATCGCCACTAACTCCGATACGTGGCGTAATCTTCTAAAAGATTACTTTGTTTCTTGTCATGATTATTGTTTTAATCATATAAAACAATTTTGTTAGGATCGTATCAATAATGTCCTCCTCCACGACCATAACCAAATATTTCAAATATTTATAAATTGAGTCACGTTCTTTATAAAGTATTTAACTCTTATAATTTGGTCGGAACTCATTATTTATTTTCATAATTCCACATCCAAAGGATTATTATTTTTCATTCATGATACGAAATCATAATCAATTTCATATACATCATAAATTACTTTGATTGATATTGTCGCTTCAAGTAGCATATCATCATGATGAAAATGATTTAATTATTTTCTCAATCGTGATCATGAAATCCCATGATATATTCAAGAGATTTCTTATCTCTCGAATTTCGATCACTCGTGGAACATGTCTTTCTCTATGGACATCGGGTCCTAATTTTTATTTATATGAATGACATGTTTGTACTTTTTTCTCTCGTGAATTTCAAATTCACCTTCACCAATTTTTTTTTTTTTTTTTTGGTACGTCGAAATTCATCTATGTGAATTTAATATTCACTTTCATCGGTTTTTGACATGCCCATTTATGTGAATTTTATATTCACTTTTACGAGCTTTCTATTTTCATATGGATTTCGATCCATTATATGCTCGTTTCAAACATTGATCAACTTCATGTGATCATACCTCATTTTTCAATTTGCACAAAAGACAAACTCTTTTGTCTAAGGAATATAGCCATCAAGGCTTCATATCACCGATAAAGTATTACTCATATCTTTTGCTTACGTGGTATTGACTTGATCCATAATGATTTGATGATGTCAATACCACTAGCATCAATATTACATATATCTATAAAATAATAGAATTGATCACGATAAATAATTTAAATAAATCAAATTTTTACCTTAATGTTTACCCGTATCGAGATGTGTAGATATAAAATATATTAATTGATCGACTTCGAGTCCTTCGCAATCTATGAATGGTGATTCTTGTAGGTCTTTTTTTTTTTTTTTTTTTTGTTTTTGCGAAGGTTGCCAAACTTCATCAAAACAATTTTGATGATTTGAGACGTGGTTAGAGACTCGTGCCGATAACGCGTTATAAAACTAAGATAATGGAGGAAGAACAAGAGGAAATGCAAGTATGTAAGAAAAAGGAAAATTGCTTTGTGTATTATTCCAACGATATAAGGGGTATTTATATAGTAGACATTACAACGCGAACACAATAATCCGAATTAATCACAAATCTACTTAAATCAATCGAATAATAGATAATCCATCAATGATATTATTTCATAACATAATTCCATATATGATTTTTTTTTAGTGGATCCATATATGAATTTTAAACCGGAAAAAAGAATTGAAAACAGTAATTACATATTTGATAGCCCTTAAAAAAATCAAAATAGGAAAAACATGAACTTGAATTAAACCATGCAGAATATGATAAAATGAATAAAGATAGAAAAGAAATTACCTGAGAAATATTAATTGGTTTTGTAAATTCTCTACGCAATAGAATTTCCCTTAAATCAAGTATAAAAAAAAAAGCATTGTTCCAAGTAATTACCTCTTCAGTGGTTATGATTGCTTTGATGTGATGAAATGGAAAGGCCAGAATTGAAGATTCGTTAATGATAACTCATAAACCTGGAGGGGAAAAAAAAGAATCACTGGTGAAGAAAATGTAAAATTAGCAATGGCAATGGGGTAGAAAATCTTATTTTCATTTTTATTTTTTATTTTTTTTTATAGAAATGGGACGGGTTGTGTTGTTGTTTTTTTTGTTGTAAAATCTGGATTTTTTTTTGTTTGTATTATCTGGATTTTTTTTATGTTCATTAGAAGAATAACACCAATAGCATTGAATCCTTGTATCCATAGATAATCAGCCAAAGACCAAGACCATGGAGAAAAGAAATTACCTGATAATTATTAATGGATTGAGAGTGTGTGAAGCTTCAAATATGGGCGACCCTAACAACTTAGCAACCTGGCAAAAAAATCAAACACAGTGAAAAATGTGTACTCTTTCAATAGTTTGTATAAAAACATCAGACATGAATGGGAAATTGGGGAAACTCGTAAAAATGTGTACCTTGATAGATTTATTTGCAGGGAGAAATGAATGCGTAATTTGGGAAGAAATAAATCGAGAATTGGGAGAAATGCAAATGATGGGAATAATATGTGTTGATATAGAAATGGGGGAGAATTTTTTTTGAGTAAATGCGGCCGTATTTTTTCAAATAATGTGCGGCAGAATTTTTTTGATTTTTTTTTTTGAGTAAATGCGGCCGTATTTTTGATTTTCAATGCGGCAGAATTTTTTTGATTTTTTATTACGGCAGAATATTATTTTGAGTAAATGCGGGAGTATTTTTTATTTTCATTAAATACGGCTGGTTTTGTTAATTTAGTAATATTATTGATTTTATTAATGTGGCAGATTTTGTTGATTTTTTATTACGGCATAATATTATTTTGAGTAAATGCTGGAGTATTTTTTATTTTCATTAAATACGGCTGGTTTTTTTAATTTAGTAATATTATTTGTTTTATTAATGTGGCAGATTTTGTTGGATGCGGAAGTATTTATGTTTGTTTTTTATTTTTTTATTACCGGGTTTGGGTCGGGTAATTGAAGGGAAACGGGCTAAATTGCTTCGTATATATATATATATATATATATATATATATATATATATATATATATATATATGTTATTACACGACCTACGAACATCCTTTCTCTTCGGAATCGCCCAAAAGTTGAATGTCTATTATGTTCCCTGTCAGACTGATGAGAAAGGAATTTCATGTGATTGGACTGAGAAGCCAGTGTATTTGCCGATGGTGGACGGCGTTTGTGGCGGGACGAAATCAATTATCGGGAGGGTCGGCCTCCCTATGGCCGAGTTCTTGGTTCACTTTGTTGATTGTCTTTATGTAATATGTGTGCTGGAGTAACGCATTGGCATAAAGCTCGTCATATGTTTCCATCCCCTCTTCTGGAGCTAGACATAATGTTCCAGCCGCATATTTCCCCTTGTTTTATCCGACGGCGGTGGCTAGGGCCTCTTGAGATCTGGCCCTTCCGTCAAGAAATGACTTGATATCATTTTGGGCCGGAACCCTTGCTGTCGGAGATGACACGGTCTTCCGGTCACCTTAGGACTGGTGTTGTGATCGGATATCCTGGCTGGAAAAGGAAGGTCGTCGTATAGAGGAGCTCCGGAAGATCTGGTATGAGCCATAGTGTTCTTCGTAGGGATGAAGATGCCGATGGAGGTCTGCAAAATATCCCGAAAAATGAGGTAGATCCGGGTATTTTCCCATCGGAAAACCAAAAAGTGGTGGTTTTCCTTCGTCGGAAACCTAAAAGGTGTTTATTGTGGGACAAAAAAAATTCCACTGTCAAACTCCCAAAACAAAGTATGATGGACTCAAAATACGAGCAGTCATTTTATCATCGATTTTGAAATGAAATTTTTTTCGTTTACTAGCATGTAGGTGGTCTAAATTCCTATGACCAAGTCTTTCTGGCCCTTGTGAACATTTTTTCTTAATGTATTTGAATAAACCCTCCTCTATCTATTGCGGGTCAAGAGGTCCTTCTCCCTCCCCATTTTCAAACTCCGATTCGTAGTTTTCGTAGAGAAATCTCTGATTAAGGATAGAACAAGATCCTTTCTCGGCCTCCAGGGCATCGTACTAGTCATAAAAGACGTATTCTATCATAAGTCGTCCCTGATAAGAAAAAGAGTGCAGCACAATAAATCCATGAGATATTATTTGTAAAAAAGTTTTCCTACCTGATTGTAGAGAATCTTTGGTTTGTGATTCATATTCATGAATTGTTCATTAGAATTAGTATTCTTCACTCTATTCTATATATAAAGATATATCATTTCGTATTCTCACTATTATCATATATATTATTCTATGAAAATTGTTGTACTCGATTCTACAAGAATTTTTATGAAAGCCTTTCATTTGCTTCTCTTCTCATCGCCGGAAAACCAAAAGTGGCAGTTTTGGATCGCCAGGAAAGTGAAATAACCGTGTTTTCGGAGTTAAATCTGGTCAGAAAAATTATCAGAATCGTAATTTACCGGTAACGGAGCCAACTGGTAACGTCGGAGTTATTTTGTAATTATTCACGTTAGATATCTGGCGGAAGTTTATGATTTTTCCGGTGATGTGCGGTGGTGCTCAAGAAATATATGAAGAAAATATGAAACAGGAAAGCAGTAAAGGGCAAGCTCAACTGTCGACAATTTGGCAGAGGTTGTCTGATTTGTATTAATTATGAGTTGTCTCTTTCGGGGTACAAATACAGTTATTTATAGGGCTAAGAATCGGCGGTTACAAATGAAGGTAATTAAAGCATAATTAAACGTGGTTGACTACGTGGCAGCGTCTGACTGGGCGAGCTCCGTGATAACCGTAACGGGTTATTCGCATGTAACGGTCGTGCATTAACTCTTGTTGCCTGGTCAAGCGGACTTGGTCCGAGCTCGGGGGCGAGTAGATCGGCCCCCAGTGTTTCGTGTCGTCCTGTAAAGGGCGGTTTGAAAGCTTTGCAGATCGACGCTCGTTGCCTAGCCAATGATAAAAATCGTTAAAGCATGAGGCGAGCTGGATTGAAGACCGGCCCAGTCCGGATTATAAAGATGCGAACTGATTGGGCCGAAGACCCTATTCGTATTGGGTCAACGTGCAGACCCAATGTGAATCCGTAGGCTCTTCTCCGAACTTGGCTTATTAGTTTCTTTACTGCGCAACATGCTTAAAACATATTAAGTGAACCAGTAACGTTTCCACAAAACATTGGGGAACGAATTTACGGGAATATAAAGAGAGATTAAAAAAATTCTCCTGGCTAATTTTTTATTTTTATTTTTTAAAGACGACTCCGTCATTTCAAAACAATATCCAACCGGTACAGAGAGTCCAACACAAACGAACAAACAAACAGCTAAACAGCTAATTTAAGAATAGAAAGAAGGAATGGGTAACTATCATTCCTTCCAAAACTTTAGGTTATAGGAGATGGATAATTAATATTTTATATCTCATTCAGTTTGGGGTTTATGGAGACATAGATAATTAAAATCTATATATTCAACACGTTCCTTCAGATCTGTGTCTATTATATTTTTAGAGAGTTCAATGATTGATTTTTTATTATTTTTTTTTATTTGCTCGGGAAGACTGTGTTTGCGGCGAAGTTTGAACTCAGGATCACCTGTTCTGATACCGTGGGAAATAGATTTTAACCGGGACAATGATACGTATGTACATAAAATTTACACTCAATATCATCTGGTGATTGTAAGTGTCTCTATGTTTTTTAAATTTTCTTAGAAAATATAAAATGAATGGTGATATGATGAGGGTGTAAACTTTATGTGAATTTTTTGAGGTAAACATATCATTATCCTTTAACCGAGATCACCTTCCGGTTTACTAAATTATGCCGTACGCAATGTAATTACTAAATGAAATAAAAAATAATATAAAGACAAAGTCTTCATATAATAAAGCCAAATTATAAACAAGTCTTCATATAATAATCCTCTTACCATTGGTAAAGAGTTAGGCCGGCATGCGGAGAAAGTTATTGTGTGGTGTCTTCACACAGTGTGACACTTTCCAGACCACACAGTTTTATTCTGTATTTAAACTGTGTGGTTCTGATCGTTTCACCCGTCACTTCACCTCAATTTTTCTCACCACACAATAACTTCCCGACAGTCATGGTTTATGTGTAATGAGTTTTTTTCTAAATATATAGTGGGTCCGTGTTATAAAGTTTTTTAATAGGTTTATGATTGTGGGAAAAGAAATTATAGATAAAATATTTATAAATTGATGTTGTGCCACAAATGGTTGGAGATGGGCCAATTGTAACAACATACATATATCACAACTTATGCCACCAATGCTATCACATTCATACTTTAAATTATTTATTTAATTTTCAACCGTGTTGGCATTCCTTTTGTTAATTATTTTGTTAACATATAGCGCCTACACACATAGGCTGTGTCACGTGGTCCCACTGAGATCCGAGATTTTTTTTAATACTAAAATGATGTAGTTTTGTTGTTAAAATTTGTCATTTTACGGTTGGAAAATGTTGTTTTTAGATTTTGGTGACCTCACTGGCCACTGGTACAATTTTTTTGACAAAAAAATATGGTTTTAGACTTTGACGACACCAGTGAAATAATTCTCTAGATCCGCCACTGGCGCCTAGTACATGCATTTGATTGAAATTCACGTCAATATTTTTTCTGTTCCCCACCATACATATATACGTACATAACATATACATATATGTATTTCTATCTGCCGACTGTTTCGTCCATACATGCATGCATACATACTTGGATCTGCCTGCCTGCCTGAGTGTATATAATCTCTATCCCACAAAATTGATATGAAATGCAAATTCAAACAAAGAAAAGATCAACTCAAGATATATATATATTTATATACAGATATTGAAAATGGTGCAAATCAAAGTAGAAAACATACTCTTCTTCATCTGCATACTTGCAATTAGGTGCATGATTGGTGCCTGTTCAGCAGCCAATCGCGAAGCAAATATTGATTCACTGGAAACTCTTCCACATTCATTATCCGGTGATATTGATGAAGCAAAAACTCTTCCACGTTCATCATCCGGTGATATTGATGAAGCAAAAGGTGTAGTATATATATAACTCCCCCCTCCCTCCCTCCCACCCCCTCCCTTTTTTTTTAAGGAGAAATTATAGGGGGATCTGGCAATGCTAATTGACGCCCCGGTTAACTGCTTAAACCATCGTCCTCGTTTGGCCTAAAGAGACTAATTACCAGGGTTGACAATACATTCTTGTCTCACATTAATATGGAGGTGATATTTTTCTCACCTTAGCAATGTGTGATATTTTTCTCTCCCTTGTATATAAGCAACCGGCGTCCTTACCGGTACTTGTCCCGGACTTGTTTATCTCTTTGTCCCCCCTCCTAAGCTATCGGTGTCTTCGTCAGGACTTGGCCAGGACCATTTTTTCCATTAATATATATATATATATATATATGTCGATCCGATCCCTCATGTGATTATCTGTATTTTTTTTAAACAGTGGCGATATTGGAGGATTCATCGAAATATAGAATAATGCCACGAAAGACGTTATTGCATGGTGTGAGGATAGCTAAGTCACTGTTAGCATATCCAGACCTTCCTGGTGATGATTCTGTTTGTAAGGACGAAACATGCACACCTGGAACAGCTGAGAAATGCCCAAAGGACTATTGCGAGTGCTGGTATATAACTACTACTCGCCCCAAGCGTTACCTTTGCTATGATGTACGTATGAAATTTTCATATTTTTTTATTTTTTTATTTTGCATTCTTATACGTTGAATTATCATATCTCCCAATAACTTAATCAGTTTAAGCTGATGAGTTGAAAGCTTCAGATCTAGGAACCCCTCTTTATATAATGTAGGCAATGTATATATATATAGAGAGAGAGAGAGAGACGGAGCTATGTTGTGGGCTGAGGGTGGCTAAGCCCACCCGGCCAACTCTCTTTATATATATATATATATATATATATTGAGAGAGAGATGTTTATATTAACTTTTGATAGGTTCTATTGTTAATTAAATTAAAATTTGTGTAATCGTATTGTTAGAAGCTATCTTTTTTTTATGTCAATAAAACACACCTAAATTTATGTTTAATGTTTTATCCGGTCCCGCCCACCTTTAAATTTTACTCGGGATAACTCAATTTTATTAACACATCTCATCTGAATACTCATATTAAGTATCGAGTTAATTATTTTGTTGTTATTTTATGAACTTTAAGAAAAAAATTGCAACGTAAAATAACATTATAAATAATATCATCCCACTCGAGTAGAAAATATTAGGAGTATTGAGTGGGTTATATTGTTAAATTTTAAATGTCTAAGAATTTTTTTCATAATATAACAATATAAAAAAATCCAACCCACCCAGAATCTTGACTCCGTCCTTGTATATATGTATATGTATTAGAATAATGCTATTGTCACTATAAATGGCTCCGATATAATTAATAAGTACGCACCACAACACGAGATGAGTGTGACCTCGATTTCATGATGTCAGTGGCTGACCCAGAATTTTTTTTAGTGGTAGCCAAATTCAAACTAGTAACCTAGGGTCAATAATAAAGCTTCTAACTAATTGAACTAAATCGACAATTGATTTAAAGATTGTCTGAAATAATATACATACACAGTTTTAATATTATTAGAAGGGTACATTAGTAAATTTGCACAGATATTTGAGTGGGATCCATGGACCCATCTCTTGTCCGTGTGGGTCTGCCTCCCCATGATGTGGCATGCATCAGATTATACCAGCACTTGGTATAGTCTGCGTTTTAGACGTTTCCTTTTTTGAATTTAATTTTTTTAATAAAGTTTTCTTTGTTTATGTTCCATTCAGGTTGAAAACTAATGGTATGTGTTTTTTTTTTTTTTTTTTTGGGGTTAGGTTGCTACTACTCCTGTTCTGGAAACTACTGCAGATGAAGATGAGCAAGAGCAAGAATAATAATTAATACAGACGTAATATTATATGTGAAATTTTCAATCGGAATGTGGGTGCTGAGAACGGGACGTGGCCACGAACAATTAATACAAAATATTCGGAAAAAAATGTATCGTAGGTTTTGCGGGTTTTCAAATATGTGTGTTTATGTTTTTATTCATGTTCATGCTTGTTTCTCAAGTATTAACATGTTTGAGAGTTGCTTTCTTGCGATTGTGATGTAGTTCATAACTTACGGAACTACGGAAATAAAGTTTTTTTTTTTTTCATGTTCATGCTTGTTTCTCATAGCTTGTTTAGTTAAATCTTATACCTACCTTGAATAACTTGTTTTTGTCAAAAAAAACACGAGGGACGGGCGGCGGGCGGGCCGGTGGGGTGTGTGTGTTGTGAGTAACATGATAGCCTTTTACCAAACTAATGAAAACTTTTATTCAGAGTTTTTAACTATCAAAATACAGACATTGTGGGCTTATAGAAAATACATGAAACCCTCTGTTTGTATGATGACTACACTATGATACACAATAAATAGAACTAGTACATAAATGTTGACAGTCCTGTAATCACATCTTCTTCATTTTACAGTCCTAAATTTGAAAAAAACTGAGTACAAAAATTCATGATTTTCTCTTCATGATTATTTTACAAAGACGCCGTGTTTTGACGTCAGAATGATTCGGTTCCATACACCGCGGGGCTCCTTTGAATATCATTTAAATTTGGTCAGCTTTCATGTTAGAGAATTTCCTCATAAACAAAACTAGTAGCCATAGCTCATTGAACCGAAGAAGAAGATCAATCCCTCCGATTATAACGAACAGAATAAGTGTCATGAGCAAGTGACTGCATCACAAAATATTAGCTCCAGGATGTCAACAAAAACATACATACATGATACATACATATATATACAAGATTTATCCCAAGTATCCGGTGTGTATATACATATCGGATACGGGATATGCTGCCAAACAGAAGTATCCATGCATCAAGGTAATGATTATAAAAATAAAAATAAAAACCCAGAAAAGTGATCAGATGACCAAGGGTACCTGTTCTTGAGCCCGGAAGTACATGAAAGGTGTATAATGTAGAAAATTTGACACCCTTGAGGTGTATATATCGGCATACCTGCAGCATATGCGACAACGATTTAGCTGAAAACCCGTATATTATTTAGGTTCATGAAGAGAAATATATACCCCACAGTCTATAAATGTAATCGTTTTGCCACTTTTTCATATCCCTAGTGTAAGTCGTTTTACAATACCAATAGAGCATTTATTAACCTATTTTTCTCATCATACCCCTAATTCATATCTTCATTCAACCACTTATCCTAATTTAACAAATATATTGCAATACTAATAGGTACAGGGAATACCAGATATTATATTCTAAAATTTATGACATTCAATTAGTCCACGTGAAAACTCCAACACGACCTATATATAGAGAAGGAGGGAGTACTAAGATATCATTCTCAAGGGTGCAAGAAAATCACATACTTCTCGATTTGCCTCATTAAGTGGCTCTTGTCCCAGAGTCCGGCACGTGACAAAAAACCCCACCTGAAAAAAGAGAGAACCCTTTTGATCAAAAAGAGAAAGAAGAAAAAAATCCGAACTTTAAATCATTATGAGATCTGCTCAAAGACGTTGCTAGAATATAAAAAATAAAATTACGGTACAATCATTATAGTAAAGTTATACCGAGTGGACGTATAATGATTAATGTCCATCAGTTTCTACTCTCTTTCACAAATACACACCCCTACTATGTGAGAAATGTATCAGAGCTTTTGGGAGAGATGGTAAGTCAATATAGTATCCGAGCAAGTCGTGGTTCAAACCACTCTGCCAACATTGTCTTCTCGTTTATATTGTTTTAAGTCTTGGTGTACCTTTTATATGTCTTTGTGTGCCTATGTTGGCCCAGACTCTTTCTTATAGACACACTTATTGAGGTCAAATGTGTACGATAAGTAATTCAACAAAATGGATGGACATGAATCGTGATGCATCCACATTAATACACCTACACCTGTTGCACCATAAAATTTCTCACAATGCCGTCAGGAAGTGAGAGGTTAAAAAAGAGCCACAAAAGGACATTCATAGATAATTGACACGATCACTTCGTGAATTTCAACTTGCTTTTCGTAAGCCAAGTTAAAATATTTTTGTGCAAATAAGCATGCAGTCCATAGAGTTATAAGTTGAACAGTTTAGCCCCATCACCTTTTGTTGAAATGCTCGCCATCTGCTTCAAGCATCGGGGCAATCTTTTCATCAAGCCTTTGCATAACCATAAGCATCTTTTGCATGCTATCGGTGAGTTCTTTATCATCCATACGAGTTGCGTTAAGTGTCTGAGTTCAACAGGTCAAAATGTATTAACTAGAAAGATATTAGTTGTATGAAACTAGACCACTGTATCTAAGCACTGTAATATCGGGGTCGATAAAAAGCTCCAAAAGTTAATATCTTACAGCAAGTATCTGATAGCCATTGTCTAAACCATAAGAGTAATCACTAATCAGGATATTTTAACAGATTCTCTATTTCGTATACTCAAACATTTTTTTTTCTCTTTATTTTACAAAATCTGTATCCAAAGTAAGATGCATCAGAACCTCTACTAGAGAATCGGCATGTCATGCAATACATGTAGTGCAGAATTTAGAAATTATGTATTTTACAGATACAAGTAAAGTCTGATGCAGATGTTTTTTTAGTGGATTTAAATGGCTTTGATCTTTATAATACAAAATAACCTTATTTTACAGCTTCTAATGAATGTGTTCTTACACCTTCAAATTGACAAATAAAATATAGAGATAGCAGCTTTTTCATGTAGGTACATCCTTAAATTCTTGAGGGCAGTGTGTGCATGAGTGTGAGTGTGTGTGTGTGTGTGTGTGTGCAAAATAGTAAATGTGCCAGAAAATTACTTGACCAGGACGACCCATGGATTTCCTCTGCAAGGCAAGCCGAAGTTGATTAAAGAGATCTCCGATGACCTCCTTTTGATTAACAAGATCTATCAGAGTAGCTCGATGACTATGGCTGCGAATTAGAGCACTGTACTGCAACATTAAATAAAAACCAGCATTAAGCAAAACTGAAAAAGAAGACAGATAAAGGGCATAGGAAGTAGATTATTCATCACCATGACATCTAATTAAACTAGCTTCAAACCCGTAAAATCATATCATTTGTTGCTATATTCAAGAAAACTTATCACACTAAACTAAGTATCCAAAATTTCGAAGAAATTCGTGTTGTTCCAAAATAAAAAACTACGCGACTTTTTTATATAGTGAATCGCGATTAATTTACGAGCATTGATATAGGAAGTAACTGGGGCGGACCTCTTCTTCCAATTCACGACAAATCAATGCTGTCCTCCATCGAAGATGAACTTTTGACTGGCTGACATCAGTATATATGTGATCCCCAACATATAAGATCTCATCTCCATGCATGTTGAGTGAATTTTCAACCATCTGAGCGCTTCCACCAGAATATAAGCCCCCTGTATGACAGCAAAAGTGAGAAATATATTTAATATACAAGTCAGAAAAAAGTGCATAGTCAAGAAGTCGTCACAGTTTCCCAATTACTTGAACCATATTTGCTGCCTATAAAATCAACCTGAAAATAAGGAGCGCTGCTCCAGCTGCCTTTTTTTTTTTGGTTTTATAGGAATATGAGGGCTTTCATAAGGGTGGATACGGATACAGTTTATGTTCGGGATTATAGCAAAAGGACAAGTACAAAATAAGAATCACCTGGACGAGCCTTGAAACAGGGACGCATTAAACCTTCTCCAGTGACCACTTCATACATAGGATGAGACATTTGGAAAAATTCCGGCTTCCTAGCTGATACTATAACCTACAACCACCAATAAAAGTTCTTAGAAGGCATTATGTCCCAACACATGACTACTGTCCAGAACCATTGAAGCGAGGAAGAATCCGCATTTCTGTTCCATATTTTGGTACTAGCGAGCAAGCAGGCGCGCACACATGCATATATAGAGAGAGTCAATTCTGAGAAGCTAAAAAGTACACTAGGATAAAAATTACAAAGGCCAACCAAACAATGAATTAATCGTCAAGAAAGTTAATGCTATAACCTTTAGGATTTTGTATTATAAAATAACACTCAATGATGAAGTTGCATCTGAAGAAAACATTATAAGAACATAGTAATTCAAGCAAGAACACTAGCCCAAACACGGTCCAAGAATGGTCGTCATCTGTTATGCTACTTAGTCACTAATAATGGCATATTCTTAGGTTAATCTCCTCATCTATAAATGAATTTTGATAAGAAGTGGAATATGTATAAGCCCAAGTTATGGACATGAAGTCCTGTCCTAAATATTCAATGTCTACGCAATAACATTCTACAATCAAGAATGAACTCACCTGCAACTTTTTCATTAGGCTCAGCATATGGACTACAAAAAGTGGGTGGTGGGCATATTTAATTGCAAAATCTTACTATGATATCACCTCAAATAATTCAACATCTACAGATTTCAGGGATTAGTGGCGTAACCCATGTCTATAAGAACATTATATTCGAGTAATCAGGCAAAATCGATATTATTCAATGAGGAGAGTGATTCATACAACCTAAAAAAGACCTAACAAACTCCAATACAAACAATGGAGGACACCGTAAGGCAATGTGATTAATGGCCAGATCAAAAATGTGGCTTGCCCATAGCAAATTAATCCATGAAACGCATTTAGACATATTTCAGCATGGCTGGTTAATATCTGAAAATTTGAACATGTTCGTGGAGCATTATACAGGATCACATGCACTATATGTCTATGACTTGAGAAATGAGTGCGAGACAATTCTCGGTAAGGATGGCATTACGGCAATCAAAATTAATGCAAAGGCTTACACACCATGTCAAAGAGATCTCGCCAGTTCATATCATTAGGAAGGAACTTGTTGAAAGAATGGTGCATCATCTTGTTGGTATAATGATAATCTGAATTGGTGATGAGCAAGAGCCTTTTGCCAGCCTGACATAATAAATACAAAGATATTTAGAGTGTATTTGACTGGCACTTTATGCTGATTTAAATACTATCAGACCCCACAACGAAACAATCATAAAACAAGAAACAGATATTATCCACTTTATGCAAAAAAGGGTTTACAACAGCACTTATATACATCTGATAGAAAGCAAAATCTAACCAAATCCCTAGAAGATAGGAATCCTACCTAAAATAACCTACAATAATTCCTGAATCTAAGGGATTACGATCAGATCCCTGAAGCTTAGGGATTACGGAACGTTATTCAAAATTTGACATTATAATGTATTTCTACAGTAATACCTCTTTCTGATCCAATAAAGCCAATGGAAGCTCAGGATCAGGTTCAACAAAAAGTTCAGGCTTGGACATTATCTCACTCTGCACAGTTGCAACAGATTAGTTTGATACATACTGACCAAAAAATACTCGGTTAACATGCCGATCAAACAATTCACTCAAGATGACACCTACCTTAAGCTGACCTTCAACATGTGCCCTGAATAGTGCCTTCCCAACTGCCTGATGAAATGTCCAAGGGTAACTGGTCAAATCAGAACAACACCTATATATAGACAAGTTTGTAAAATACAACCTTGTAAAGTCCTTTATAATCAAGTGGGCCCATATTTGCTGCAATGACTCCTTCATCCAATCTATCCACCATCTGGAAGTAACCCATTCCAGTAACGACAAGTCAGTAAAGAAATAAAACACGACTAAAGAGCAGAACAATGATGCATAAATATCTGAATTTCACCATAAAAGAGATAGTGATAGCCTTCACCAATTAGGTATGCATTTCCTCTTTGTATAATGAAATCAAAAGCGTTTTAGTTGCACTTGGAGATGAGTAAAGAGGAAAAAGACATTGGAAAATAGCTCTGACTGCTGTATGGATAACTTATATTTTCTTACGTGTAAAGTTGATTAGCTTTTGCTTAGAACAAGTGGTGCAGGTGTGATGCCTTGTACCAACCTCACTCCTACATTTTTTGGCAATTAATATCTGTGAAAATAATCTCTTAATTAGTATAAAAAAAGGAAATAAAAGTAAAAACCTTTTAGATCATTCGAAATGGATACATGGGTTCACAAGAAATGAAGGGGATGATATTTGGACAACACCCACATCCTTACCCCTTGCTCCCTTACTCTACTTTATTCATTGAATAAAACAACTTTTTCATCTGAATACAGTAATCTTCTCTCTTACTTTTTTTCTCACAATACACAACAATCACTTTGTTCGACACGATACTTGATGCAATCCAAACACCTTAACTAAAATTTATTACTTAATAAGAATAAAGGTAATCCGATTAATTCATGTCCAAACAGACCCGAACATATTAGAGATATTTGGATTTGTACCCCTTGATCGGAAAATGGGTGAGTCACGTTTAAAATGGTACATTCGTTTATCGAGGTGACCATTAGATGCACCGGCTATGCGTAGTGAGGTTTGGGAGGAGCCATGTATTAAAAAGGGAAAAGAGAGAAAAGAAAAACATAGATGATATGTGTTGGCTCAGTTGTCCATTTTTCCATTTATTATTCTATTGAAAGTTCAGTACATCCATCTTGAAATAGCTAACTACTGAAGATGAGAATCCCAAAAACTGACCATATTATTGAAAATTCATACTCCCCTTCCCAAAACAAGTGTCAATTTAGCAATTTGCACATAGATAAAGAAAACCTATAGAGACTTGCCTACCGGCCCTACCCTCATTTAAGGAATATAGGCAAATGTTCCTTGAAATCCTATAAGGACACTTACTTTGGGACAAAAACACCAAGCTAAAATGACACTTCTTTTGGGACAGAGGGAATATTCTTTACTAGGGGAAGTACTAGATGTTTTCCCTGTTCAACCAGACGTTTCCAAGTAAAACTGTATATGGATTATGGGGTTAACTAAGATAAGAAGCACCCATAAAATGAAACAGGACAAAAACTCCTATACAGAATATGCTCTAAATACAGAGGACTCTCCGGGCTAATTCAGCTTCTAAAGAAAGGACAAAAGTCTAGGATTATCAGTTGACTAGTTTGAGTAGTAACTTTCATCAAAGCATCTTATGACGATTAAAAGATAAGGTGTCAGATAGATATACCTGCATGTAAGCCACTGCTTCCGAAACAGAGAATAAAGTGTTGAGGAATTCCCATCTACTCTCCTTCCGAAGGTCTACTAGTTCCCTCCCGTACATTTCGCTATAATCAAAAGAAGATTAGCATTATATGGAATTATTAGCCCAAATTTGTAGCTACAAGCAATCCAGAACTGCTTGAGAAATGTTCTGCACATGCAATCACGGTCAAAGCAGAAAATGATGCAGATTCAGAAACCAGTGAAGTCTTGAATCATCTCATTTACAATACTTCTCAAGTGCATCATCAAATGTTTAAAGTAAGCTATTTATAAAATCACAGATTTAACACAGCTATATGTTCCAATGGCGTCACAAAATGGAAGATGCGAGGGTTTGAGCCAACCTCACTGCCTGAGTAGATAGCATCCTTGTTCCATGCATGGCTCTTTTAACATATCCAAATCGGTCAGGTTTAACCAAGTTGCCTTTATCTTTATCAATTACAAGACCCCTGATCACCTTGAAGAATGAAGAAACATAATGATCCCAGAAAATAGTAAGCTCGCTTTTTAGATCAAACCAAAATAAACACCTTACCAGATCAGGGTCAAAAGAAAGTCCTTCAACAGGAAAACCCATGCTTCTTAAATTGTCCAGGCAATAATCATAAGCCCTTCCTTCCCAGGCCTGTACAAGGACGCAAAAAAATACAAATGCGTCAAAACCTTTAACATGATTGTGAACAATAAGAAAAAATATTGCTTGACATTATCTTGTGCTATGGATGGCCTGCTGGCGAAGATTAATTACCCAAGATGGGGAGTGATGAATGAAAACCAACGTCTCATGCACAGTAGAATTGTGGAAACACGTCAATGCTTTTTCTTTGTTTACCCCTTTTCAAAAAAAATGTTGGGTTATAGGTAGCTTACTCATTTCCCCCAACAGGTTAAACTTTGGGAAAGATAGTAACTCAACATGGTACTGAAGCAAGAGGTCATGGGTTCAAACTTTTGTCTGCATTTCCACCCCCTATATTATGCAAGTGTTGGGCCTCTTTATTGGCTTTGAATGCCCTTTATTTTCCTTTGTGTACCATGTTGGCCAAGCTCTTTGTTTGAGGCTCACACTTGAAGGGGCAAGCCGAAATGTGTTGTGTTTAAATATGTAAATTATCACCTCCCCAAAAAGTCCAACATAAGCTTGTGGAAGAGAAGGTAATTCAACATATATGAAACGGTGGCTTGGCCATATGCAAACAAGATTCCCATCACGATCAAAGTGAATGATATAAGCAAGTTGTTATGTAAGCACGGCATTTGTTGCAAGTCGTTGAAGAGAACTTCACATATTTCAACAGACCCCAAAAGACAAGAAACTATAATAAAGAAGAAGCCCATTCAGCCTTATACTGACTGACCGATACAATCTGCCACACAATTCACTCCAGGTCGCACTCCTATCGGTCTGATTAACCTTTATGATACACGACGTAAAACTATCAGCAGTAAAAATAAACATGGCCACAAATTTCCTGAAAAACTATAATACTAGGCTATTCTTGTTGACAGTCGTATGTCTGGAACAAAAGAAACCACTCTGAATACATGAGTGTGCTGATATCCTTGGTGACTTGGAGAGGTATTCATATTTCATGCCATGATTAAAAAAACAAGGCGGAGCAACCAAAAAGGAGCAGTTACCATAACATTGTAATGCATCAGAGTGTAGTCCATGTCATATCCGATTGCACCAATAGACCTTAAATTCAATGTTCTGCTGCAAAATATCCCACGTGGCGAATGATTTGCAGAATAGGGACCCTACAAACATGAACAGTACATATCTGATTTGACCAGTTTTTAGGAAGACGGTACATAAGTGTACCTTTTAGCTGTTAATTGTAACTTTAATATGAGATTTTTCTCTAGAAGATAGGAGATAATGTGCTCGTGGGGGATTGTAAAGTGCTTGATTCATTAAAAAAATCTCTGTTACAGAAAAAAAAATTATACTTTCTCCGTCTACTACTTAAATTTAGAGGGAATGAGCAAGTGCCTGAATGCCTAAATGCTTGAGCAAGTTTGCAGCCTCTTGAGCTTCCATTCTAGCCACCTCCTCAATTGGCCCCTCCATGACAGCGCCATCCATTCCTGCATTACAGTTCCAAATCCCACTCAACAATTCCACACTAAAAAGAAAAACATTAGGACAAACAGGAACAAGACGTTACCCCCGTTGAGATTCAAGTCGCCTTTGGTGCTCTCACCGAGATAATCTACGTCGGATTCAGTTGAAGAAGTGACTGAGAACAAAGGTGCGTTTCCGTTTCCACTACCTTCAGAAACGGTAGCATTACTGCAGCGGCAGGCCTGTGAATCAAGAGCAGAAAGCTGTAGAAGTTTTGGAGAAGGCATGGAAATAGTATAACGACGCGAGGGAAAAGCAGGTGGCCCCTTCGTTCCCGCCCTAGAGAGCGGAAAACCCCCAACACTGAGAGAGTATACCGCCATTAAAACCTCAGCAAAACCTTAGCAAAGCTTGATACTTTACTCTCCCAATCTCAATGCCCGGGCAGTGTGCACCAAAAGGTAGTTGTGGGGTTCCGGTCCCCCAACCCAACTATGCATGCACCAAAAAATAGACTTAAGTCAACGTTATTATTCGAATGGAAAGCAATACCATCAATAATTTAATGTGATTCTATTTCTATGTCCATTATACAAAGTTATTAATCTATTTATTTTGATAATGGTATTAAATTGATGAGATACAATAATAGGTGATAAGTAATAATATGATGGGAGATGGAGTGCTCGATGGGACGAGGGTGGTAGTGAAGTGTGCGGTGATAATAGCATTGGGGTGGGGTGGGGTGGATGATCGATGGTGTTTCTGCCTTTCTCGTGTGGAGACTGGATGGTGATGGTAAGGTGTGCAGTGAGACGGTGGTGTGGTGTGTTGTAGCAGCCGATGGTGTGGCTTGCAATAGCAAGCGGTGATAAGATGTTAAGTGATGGGCGGTCATAGTATGAAAGGCAGCCATTGGCAGCTCTATTCATTACAAAATGGGTCAACGGACCCCCCAAAAAATCTGTGTATTTTTTTCACTTTTTTTAAAAAAACTATCCATTAATATGAGCCAATTGACTTGCTTAATTTTTGTTAATATTGATTCTTAACCCGTATATATACTTGTATGATCAACTAATTTACTTAAGTGTCATTATTATGTGGTAGATGTATAATTATCCTTAGACCAACGGTCGTTGTAATATCACGATATGGATTGTCGTGCTTTGACATCGTTGAGGTTTTCCCAGTCGCGAGGCAATAATACGGTAGTGATTGAGTGTGATATTTAAGCATGCGTATGATTAATGTTGATCGTCCAAGATTTATGCTTTCCAATGGTAGAAATGAATATCCGAAAATGGTCATCTTAGAATGTACTTGAATTAAACAAAAAGTAATGAAGAAGAAAGGAAAACTATCAATAGTGACGGGAGCTTCCCTCAATAGTGACAGGAAGTATGCAGGATGAAGCATTACAACAATCAGCATTCGAATCAGTTGTGAATAATAAGAATCGAAGTTTCTTAAGTAAGATACAACTTGTATAGATGTTTTATCATTAACTTAACCACCTATAATCGGTTATAACTACTTCTATGCCTATAACCAACTTATGAGTCAAGTGTTTGATCAAAGCCTCAATGAGTTGTTTAATGAACTTATTGCTTCTTCATCATGTTGATTCAATCCTTTTATCTCCGATATATAAAGGAATGTTTTATTCTCAGAATCCTTGCAACGTGTGAACGTAGTGTTCACTTCGAGAAAACATTATATTTCGTGATATAAGAAATAGTCGTTCATACACGACACTCGACAAACAACTGTATGGATACCGTTTATGCAAATGACGTATTTATACGGGAACCATTTCACATGAAATGTTGTAGTCGGTAGCACTTGACTCATTCCGACAATTGGGGGTTGTAACGCATTGCAATCACGGTCGTTAAGTATGAAGGATGCTTTTGTAAATACACTTTATACTTATGGCCAACATATTCGAGAGCTTATCTGGTGACACACATATTGATGACCGCCCGGAATTAAATGCGGTTATGAAGATCAGAAAATAATGATTTAATTATGCTTGCTTCCATCATCTGCGACGGGCCTGACTACATATGGGGAGAGGACAGGGTTTGGAGGAGCTGCCGATAGCTTCTAGTGTTGCCTCGTATTCAGCATTTCTTGTGGAGGTGTCTTCATGATTGTCTTGCCATTGCTCAAGGATTGAGGAGACAGAATATGAGGAATGGTATTTGTTTGGCATGCGAGGAGACGATGGAAACTATGCGTCATGTGGTCTTTGAGTGTGGGATGACGGATAGGATTTGGAGGGCATCGCCGTTTTATAGGGTCTTAGGACGTCTCCGTTTCTCTTCATTTTCTTCATGAGGCTCATGGAGGACCATGGTATTTAGGATACAACGAGATTTGTGTCTTATATGGGAGATTTGGAAGGCGCGATGCTCTGCAGTCTTTGATAATTAGGTTGTTTATGTTTATGCGGTTTGTACGCATTCATTGGAAGCGCCAACAAAGTATATGGAGGCTATGGAGCTTTATCGAGTACAAGCCTCGGCCCAGCACCTGGTGGATAGATGGGTGAAACCGTTGAAGGGGGAGGTAAAGGGCAACATGGACGTGTCAGTCACTCCGGAGGGTGCGGGTGTTGGAATCATTTTCCGTGATACACATTGGGAAGATATACATTCCTTCTCATATCATTTTGACACAGGGACCCGGTGGAGTTCATGGAGCTTAAGCTATTTTCAGGGCTCTCGAGGAGGCGAGGCGTTTGAGGATTCAGTGACTAGTGATTCAAAGTGATTGTTTAGCATGTGTTTCGCGTCTTCGAAGTCTGGTGGAAGATCTCACAGCTCAGGTTTGCTTAGTGTAGAACTATTTGGCTCTCCTGTCTAGTTTTTCTATTACGCTAAGCCCGTAAAGGAGCCCTCAGATTCACGTTGGGCCTCCCCACAGGCCTAATCACGAGTAGGGTCCTCAGCCCCATCAACTGGGCTGGGTACAATCTAGCCGCCTCGTACCATTACGATTTTAATCATTGGCGAGGCAACGGGAGTCGATCAAACATCATCTAGCCCGTACTGGAGGCCAGCCTCCTCGTCCTTCCAGCTCGCCACTTATCAGCTCAGCAAAGCCAGCTAGACTAGATAACAATTTTCAACGGTTACAGGTAGAGAGCTCGCAGAGGCCTCAGCAGTAAGCCTGCTGTCCCGGATTTTTCCAATACAAAACAACAAGTAATAAACCGGTTAACCTCAAGTGCAAGGATCGTAGTATGGAGGCTAATGCCGGGTCGATCTTACGGGGAACTAGACGAATGTGAATCCTAGCTTTTGTTTTCAACTAAACTATTGTCACGAAACTAACCTAAACGAAGAACTAACCTAAACAAATATGCGAGAAAAAGTAACTAGACGAGAGGAGATTAATCCAATGCTAGGCAAGATTGAAAGCGATAAACTAAACTAAACTAAAGTGCGAGAAAAAGTAAACTAAAGCTAAACAATTCAAGTTTCAAGGATTAAATCAAGTTATAACGAGCGAACAAGCAATTGATCCACCTATCCTATCAACATTCAATTCTAATTCGGATTATTTCATGATCTCTATTCAAGTCGTGATTCACCTAATCGAAGGCATAAACTCCTACTCTCATAGACAAGTTCGTTTTCTAATCTTTTATCTTTCGATGTTAAAGATTACGTCTTTCTAACCTAGGCGTGAAATCTTTCAATTTCTAATCTAGAGATTCAATCTAATAACTTTCGTTGTGATTAGATCGAAGATCTATTCTTTCATCACGGTGATCTATCGTTAACATGATTTTCATCAAATAAACAATCATCAAAGCAAGCATCTTTCGATTAAACATGCAATAAGACATACAAAACATGATAAAAGAAACGAACTTGAAATAGATACTCACAGATTAATCACGAATCAAAACTGAATTGTTGAAGGAAGGCTTCACAACGCTTGTTCAAAGAGGGATTAGCCTCTTAGCATCCTTTGAAAGCTTGAAATTGATGAAATAAAGAACATAAATCTAACTATCTAATCTAGATGTTTTATTGCATAAAAACCGGAAAATAAAGGAGTAAAAACGCAGCCAAGCTGCTCCCTAGGGTTTAGGGATCGAATTTATATGATTAGGGTGAAAGAAATCCGCTGCTTATATAGAGTTTCAATGTCGGTCGCTACAAAGTAACCGCTCCGGACGCCCGTTTGAAGATTCCGGACGCTCGTCCACTATTTTCAGCAACAGCATCCAAACTTGTAACGCTCATATCTCGGGCCTCGTAAGTCGGAATGGAGTGATTCAAAATCCTGTAGAATCCTCTCTTCAAGCCCTACAACTCTTCTCTTGAGGTCCAGAGTCAAATCGGTTGTTATCATATCAAGAACTGCGTTGGAAGTTCAGCGCTACCCGGAATCCTCGATTTTCTTCCTCGGACGCTCGTCCAAAGTATCTCGACGTTCGTTCCTTCGGCCTTGAACTTGTGCCGACGTTCGTTCATCCAGCGTCCAAACTCTCTCGTATCAAAATACTTCCCGGACGCCCGTCTCGCTTTATCAAACGCCCGTCCACTCGGACGGGACCCGGACGAACGTCCATATGTCCGTAACTCGATTTCTTGATCTTTATCTCCTCCTTCTTCCATCTTTATCCTTCTTTCCTCGTCTCTTTCTTGATTTAGCTCGAATTATGTCAACATTTGATCATCAATTCAGCCTCCAACATGTACCTACATGACATCAAAAACACCGCAAAACGTAACACAATCCAAATACTCGTAAAACCATAATTAAAACACATACACAACCTCATTTTGCAAATAAACTAATCAAAATCTTACTTGCTTAATAAATCATTTAAACACTCGTTTTCTATGCAAATTATACAAATACGGAGGAAATCATTATCAAATATAACGTTAAAAACCGTATAAAAATACCCTTAACAACTCCCCCACACTTAAACTTTGCTCGTCCCGAGCAAAACAAAACAAGATAAAGGCTCGGAAGGAATATAGACATCTCAACACATATACCACATGGTCAATAAATTAGAAGTTCACCGTCGTGTGTGTGCATAGCCATAGAAAACTTCCACTAAATCCAAACTTGAGGAACTCAAAGTAAAACTAGTTAATACCCCCTCGTAGAATAGTAATAAATGACACTCATAAGGTGCACCTTACAAACGTGACATATCCCGAAAAGAATGATCGAATATATCTAGGGCCTTTCTGAAATACTCAGAGGATACTCCCTACAAGATATCTATCAGTTTATACTGGGGATAAGATTAACGAAAACTAAGCCTTATATTCAATTTCGTACCGATTCTTTAGTTGATTTAACTATTTCACTTTAAACACACATTAGAAGAAGCTATTGCCCTCATAGCAGAATAGGACATTTCGAGATAATACCCTACCTTACTCCAATCATAAGGCAGCTTTTTCTAACTGCGTCGTGAGCTTTTAGTCATCATAGTGGTATAGGACATACGTGGTATACCCTACCTCACTCAAATCATCGACTAGCTTTCGACACACACGAATAATTTCATATTAATTCAACTTTTTCAATTGGACAATAGTTACGTGTACTTATCACATTCAAACTTCTAGATATTCACAAGTATATCATACTTCGGAACTAAATACAAACTATCATTAATCTCACGATACGCACGTAGCACTAAGCACATGACTTATAAGATAATCAAAAATCACTAATCCAAAACGGGGTATAACTTTATAAAAATATCTCATCGTTCACTATGGCTCGTGAAAAATAATTCGGGTGAATCAACTAACTTACGGAACATATGGCATATAAGCATCGATGAATATAACAAACCGAACAAAAACATGCATTGCTCACTCGAGACAAAACAAAAATTTTGAAAATTTAGCTCATTTTAGCATAGAAATAATATCATATGAGCAAATGTGTAGATACATATCGACAAATCCCCTCCCCCACACTTAAATAACAACATGTCCTCATGTTGTGCAGAAAATAAAAGGAAAAGAAAACTTAGCTGTTCGTATGTCGAAAGAGGCAATTCTGGAAATGGTCCGGAGCCAGGTCCAAAAATGTTGAGGAAATCAGTAGACTGTGGACCATCCACCGGAAAACTGACTTCATCTGAAACTCACAAACGCTACCGAAAATACCCTGCACACTTGAAAAGCCAAGAAATACCTCGGGGGATACAAGGGATTAAACCATATCGCGCAAAAGTGATAGAGAGAAAGATAAGAGGAAATCGTAAGCAAAACCACACTTCGACCCTTTATAAGCCTAGGACGGCTGACTGACAAAAACAACACAATCCGAATAAGACTAAAACAACTAGAACAAGAAAAAATAACTAAAGAAAGAAACTAATATAATAAGGGATATCTAGGATGCCTCCTAGTAGCGCTAATGGTTATTGTCGTTAGCTCGACACATTTGAAGCTCAGCCTGGATCAGGCCATTTAACCTTTCTGCCAGCCACTACCTCGTGTAAGCTCGAATCAGTAGTGTGGCCGCAGAAACAGCAGCGAACACATGGGGTTAAATCTTTGAAAGCTCTCCATACCTTTTTAAGTTTCCCCATGGCTGCATTCTTTCTTCTCCGGTTCCTCTGATGACGTTCAAGTTGTCGCTCCCTTTCAAACTCTTCCATATCAGCACTACCTGCTAGAACATCTTCAGATTTAACACAACCGTCATCCTCAGAAAACAAATCGGGTGAAAACTCGTCAAAGTGGTTGACTTCGGAAGTCCCACACCCGAGGATTTCGAGGAATTTAACAATCAAAGGCTTTTCTTTATGTTCACCTATATAGTGCTTGCACCTCTGACCATTAACTCGGAACGGTTGATCACCATAACCTCGTAATTCTAGCACACCTCCGGGAATGATTTGGAGAATCTCGAAAGGACCGGACCAACGTGTCCTCAACTTGCCAGAAACAAATGCAACCCGGAATTGTAGAGTAACACTTGCTCACCGACCTTGAATTCTTTCTTCTTTATCTTGGCATCGTGGAGGAGTTTCATCTTCTCCTTACTAATCCCGGCGCTTTCGTAAGCTTGGAGTCCGAATTCATCCGGCTCGTACATGCAACCGCTGCGGGCGGTGTTTGCCACAGATTGGGAATCGAAGTTAAGAAACTTCGTAGCCCAAGACGCCCCGTGCTCTAGCTCGACAGCAGATGACATGGTTTCCCGTAGACCATTTGATATGGCGATGTACCCATAGGGGTCTTATAGCAAGGCGATTCTATATGCCCAAAGTACATCATCCAACTTCGACTCCAAAGTCTTTTCTATGACTATTCACCGTCTTCTCCAGGATTTTCTTAAGACTCTGGTTGCTTCGCTCAACCTGACCACTAGTCATCGGATGATATGGTGTGCCAGTTTTATGGCGAACACCATACTTCTCGAGGACTTTTTCCAAAGGTCGGTTGCAAAAGTGTGTCCCTTCATCACTGATCAAGGCACGTGGACATCCAAACCTCACAAAGATGTTCTTCTTCAGAAATTTCATGACCGTTTTATGATCATTGTGAGGAGTGGCTATTGCCTCCACCCATTTCGAAACATAGTCAACGCAGACTAAGATATATTTGTTGCCACAAGATGATGGGAATGGTCCCATAAAATCGATGCCCCATACATCAAAGACTTCGCATTCAAGGATGGGTTTCAAAGGCATGTCAAATCGCCTTGTCAAAGCTCCGGTTCTTTGACAACGATCACAAGCTTTACAGAAAGCTTCTGTGTCTTTAAAGATCGTTGGCCAATAAAAACCGGATTGAAAGATCTTCGCAATCGTTTTCCAAGGACCAAAGTGACCACCGTGGGTCCACTATGGCATTGCTCGATTATATCGCGTTGCTCGATTCGGGAACACACCTCCTCAGCAAACCATCTTTGCAAATCTTGAAAAGGTAAGGTTCATCCCAAACGAAATATTTCATATCAGAGAAGAACTTCTTCTTCTCTTGATAAGACATTTCAGGATCAAGGTATTTGGCATGAAGGTAGTTCACAATGGAGGAGTACCATGGAACATCAGGAGAGCGGCCATCGATCAACATGATGTTTTCCAGAGGAAAGTAAAGATCTATATCTTCAGGATCACCCTTTTCCTCACTTATCATCCTAGAGACATGATCCGCCACTACATTCTCACTGCCCTTCTTATCTTTGATTTGAACGTCAAATTCTTGGAGGGTCAGTATCCAACGCAAGAAGCGCGGTTTAGCTTCCTTTTTGGTCAGCGAGATATCGCAAAGCGGCGTGGTCGGTCCACACAATCACTTGAGCACCTAGCAAGTAACTACGAAACTTATCCATAGCAAAGACTACGGCTAACAATTCCTTTTCGGTGGTTGTGTAGTTAACTTGAGAAGGATTCGGTGTGATCGGCATAATAGATAGGTCGGAACTTTCCATTAAGCTTTTGCCCTAAGATCGCACCAACAAAGATAGTCGGATGCATCACACATAAGCTCAAAGGGTAGGTTCCGGGGCCTGGCGATATAAGAATCGGAGCAGAGATCATTCTACTCTTAAGCTCCTCAAACGCGCGCTTGCAATTCTCATCAAAATCAAAAGTAACGTCTTCTTTGAGTAAAGTAGACGGGGCTTGGCCATCTTTGAAAAGTCCCTGGATGAACCTCCTATAGAAGCCGACATGTCCGAGAAAACCTCGGACTTCCCGAACATTCTTAGGATAACTCATCTTCTCAATAGCTTCAACCTTGGCCCTATCTACTTCTATACCTTTGGCGGACACTTTGTGGCCAAGGACTATACCTTCATCTACCATGAAATGGCATTTTTCCCAATTAAGCACTAAGTCCTTTTCCACACATCTTGACAACACCTGATCAAGATTATCGAGGCAATCATCGAAGGATTGACCAAAGATCGAGAAGTCATCCATAAAAATCTCCATGCACTTTTCAACTAGCCCGTCAAAGATTGCCATCATACACCTCTGAAAGGTAGCAGGGGCATTGCATAGACCAAATGGCATCCGCCTGTAGGCGAATGTACCATAAGGGCAAGTGAAAGTGGTCTTCTCTTGGTCAACAGGATCGATGGGTATCTGGAAGTATCCTGAATATCCATCCAGGAAGCAGTAGAATGCGTGCCCCGCTAGACGCTCAAGCATCTGGTCTATGAATGGAAGGGGAAAATGATCTTTCAGTGTGACCTCATTGAGTTTTCTATAGTCAATACAGACCCTATAGCCTGTAACGAGCCTCAATGCTATCTCCTCTCCCTTCTCATTTTTCTCAATCGTAATTCCACCCTTTTTGGGAACCACTTGAGTTGGGGATACCCACTCACTGTCTGCAATGGCGTATATGATACCCATATCTAGAAGCTTGATAATTTCCTTCTTGACTACCTCTTGCATGTGAGGGTTGAGTCTTCTCCGAGGTCGTCTAACTCGTTTTGCACCCTCCTCGCCTTGATCTTGTGCATACAGATGTCGGGAGATATCCCTCGGATATCTCCCACCCGCCATCCAAAGGCTTTCTCATTTTTGCGCAAGACGTTTAGCAAGCTTAAACTCTTCTATTCGAGAGAGCTTGGCGGAGATGATCAAAGGAAGCTTGTCACCTTCTCTCGAAATACATACTTAAGATGTTTAGGCAACGGTTTTCGAACCAAGTCTACGGGGGTTCCTCTAGACTTGATTTAAGATCTCCACTCCTCAACTCAACATCGTTGAGTTTACTTAGCGGCCCTACTGCCAAAGCTTCTTCTCGTAGCTCATCCTCAAAATCAGCTGCTAACTGGTCTAGATTGACCACACCATGATTATTCAGATTATCAATCAATCGCTCATATTCTCGCTTCTACGCCCAAGACTTGCTTATCCATGAAGTCATTGAAGTCATCGACGTCTCCTCATGGAACAGCCGGTTGGAGAACCGGAGGGTACTTGAATAGATTTAGAAACACTATAGCTCACCTCTTGGTCACCAACTCGGATAGTTACTTTCCCACCATCACAATCGATGAGGGCTCTAGTTGTAGATAGGAAAGGTCTTCCAAGAATCGAGGGACGTTTTCATTTTTCTCCATATCTAAGACATACCGTCAACGGGAAAGGTAAACCTACCAACTTGAACCAATACGTCCTTTAGGATCCCCGAGGCTTTCTTTGAAGATCTATCGAACCGCAAGTTCATGGTAGTGGGTTCTAGAAGACTTTGTAAACCCAAATTTGCTTGCAAATAGATAATGGCATCAAGCTTATGGATGCACCCTGGTCACATAAAGAATTTGGAAAGACTAGGCCTCCCATCTGCAATGTGAGCACGAATTTCCCGGGGTCACCTCTTTTGATTGGTAAGTCTGGATAATTGATTATTGAACAATCCTCACCAATTGCGTGATCCATTTCTGGCTAACTTCTTCTTGGAAGATACAACATCCTTGATGAACTTTGTATACTTAGGCATCTCTACCAAGACCTCGGATAATGGCAGATTTACCTGAGTAGTTTTCAAGGTTTAGCACCTTCTCGTACTTTTTGTCTTCAACCAATGGAATGTTGCTCTTCCTTGGAGGAAACGGAAGCTTCTTTAGATCACTCTCGAAAAGATTTTCTTTGAGGATGCGCCGATAGCTTTGTCTTCCAAATCTTTCCACCGAACCGTCTTCTCATTCTTTTTGCTAGTCGGGATCACCACCGACTATCATTTAACTCATCACTCCTCGGGGATCGCCCACCGAGGATCCTCAAATGTTTCACTTCTCGCGGGGAACGCCCCACCGAGGACTTCCAATTGATTCTTTATTCCTCAAGGGATCGCCACTGAGGAATCTCAACTCTTTCTTCTATCGGGGGATCGCCCACCGATTTTCCTCTGCAGCCCAAGGGGATGATGGGTGCTCAACTTCCCCTCCCCGCCTTACCAATGGCAGGAGGGGCTAGTGGTTTCCCTGGAAGCCAGGGGGACCACTCAGCTGAGTGCCACTTCTCAAATTCATTGCACTGGCCTCTTCTCTACCGTATGGAGGTGAAGGTACCAGGTCAGTGCATTGACTGCTGCTTAAATCGGCGTGAGCGACTTGACCGCCTTTTGGGTTTTTCTCAGTAAAACTGGGCCGATGCCCTGGGGATCTTGACGCTAGCTGCTCAGCCAATTGCCCGATTTGTCTCTCAAGATTTTTTATTGTCCTGCTTTGCTCCTCCAACTTGGTTTCGAAATTGTTGGATTGGGAGGGTCCTTGAGAGTTCGATGATTTTGAGGAGTGGCCGATGGACCGATTTGGAAATGTAGAATTAGAATTGGCGAGCCAATTCGATTGAACCTTTGCCGTGGATTGGAAGAATTATAGCTTGGGTTCGATTATAACCGGGTTTCTATTAAAGTTCGAATTAGATTAAATCCCAAAGACCGATTAAACCCTTGGTTTTGGAAACCTGATTCCGCCGCAGAATTGGTTATTGAATCTCTCGATTTGTCCGGCCGAGAAAGCATTGACTTCCGCATTCCGCCCAATCACGGGACGAAGCGAGCCGTGTGCCCCATGCTATCACATACTTGGCATGTGATTGGATTATGCCGTCCATAGTCATGAACAAAGCATTGACTTGCCGAGCGAGAGGGGAAGAAAATTGACATTGGCCTACTCATATGGCGGTCCGACAAAGAAGCTTCACGGTACGGAACTTGAGAGTTCCGTGAAGGTGAAGGAGCCTCGATAACTCGGATTTGAGAAGTTTTGAGAAGTGTCATTTGAGAGGTTGCCATTTGCTTCTGCAACATGGCAACGAGATTTTGCATCGTCACCTCTTCGACCTTGGGAGGCGGAGGAGGTGCTTGAATGGCTTGATAAGAGGGGGCATAATTGTACTTGGCAATGTCCTCGAACAACGCCCACCCCTCATCAGGTGTTTTCTTGAGAAATGCCCCACCAGAGGAACTATTGACCATGCCCTTGGTGAGCTCGGTCAATCCACTGAAGAAAGTATGGACTTGCCTTTGCTTTGGCAAGCTATGATGGGGACACTTTCGCAGGAGAGACTTAAACCTCTTCCACGCCTCAAAGAATGACTCATTTTCCAGCTGACGGAATGTGAAGATTTCGTTCAGACAGTGGGCTGTTTTTGAAGGAGGAAAGTATTGACTTAGAAATTCCTTCTCGAGCTCCGCCCACGTAGTGATGGATTCAGAGGGAGAGAGTGATACCACTCGAGTGCCTCCCCCGTAAGGAAAATGGAAATAGTTTAAGCTTGATGGCGTCCTCACTTACACCTTGGATACGGGTAGTACCGCATATTTGCAAGAATGTGTGTAAGTGAGTGTGGGGGTTTTCGATGGAAAACCATGGAAAATTGATGCATGCCGCATCATCCGAATAAGTCCGGGTTTAAGCTCGAAGTTTGGAGCAGTAATGGTAGGCATGACGATAGCCGGGTTGATGGTGACTGTGCCGGGCATGGCATAGTCGGCCAACGTCCGTCTATCTTCCGTCGCCATTATTACTATTCTTTCGATTTCTCCCGAAAGATATTGCTCAAATTCTTGATCTAGAGCGTTTCCTTCGTCGAAACGAAGTCTCCGCCTATTGGGTCGGACTATGGTCCGCTCGGGGTCGGGGAATAGATTAGTGATCCCTTATGACTACGAGTTTGCATAAACCGAACACCAACTCAAGGTGTTGAGCAAGAAAGGATAGAAAGTGACGAAAGGACAGATCGGACGAGAGGGAAAGGATAACTAAACCTAGAGGAATCAAAAACTACGAAACTTAACTACGAAAAATTTAAAAACGAAAAAACGAGGAAACACTAAAAACGTGTTGAAATCTTCGAGCCCAAAATGGAAGGGAAAACAGTGGATTTTGACCTCGAAAACGGTGTCGGACGGCCTCCGGCCGTCTACCACGTCGTCGGCGTCGGAACGAGCTTTCCGAATTGGGGTCCCGCGCGCCAATCCGACACTCGAGCCGAAAGTTATGGCCAAAATACTATCAAGTGCTAAAACGGACCCTTTTTCCCTAAAATTTGATCGTGAAAGGTGTGGAGTCAGATGATTCAACCTAAGAAACCTACCTACGACACTTACCTACGAAAAACAGAAAACCTAATTGAAATAAAAATAAAAAAAAGCGATGGCGACAGACGGACGGGCGTCCAATTAATCGGACGGGCGTCTTCCCTGGAGGAAGAACCGGACGGGCGTTCGGACTAACCGGACGCTCGTTCGAGAGCGAATAGATAACGAGAATAGAGCGAGACTTGATTTGGACGAGCGTTCGGTGATACCGGACGTCCGTCCGGATCAATACGAGACGTAAAGAACGCAAAACAGAGTATGAAAACAGAAAACAGAGTATCAAACTAATTATCTAACTTAATTTCAAAAGGGAAAGATTTACTACAGGATCAGATTTCTAACAACTAATCTAACTACTAACTAACTAATTATGAACGCAAACAAATAAAATAAATTCTACAAATTAACTATAAAAAAAAAACAAAAACAAAAACAAAAACTAGGCAACCGTCCGGTTCCCCGGCAACGGCGCCACTTTTGTTGGGGAGATTTTGCATCATTAAAACAAAAGAAAATTTATAAAACCTATACTACCATGCAAAACTACCTCCTAACCGGCCGAATACCGGGTAGTTGCTAGTAAAGTTGGCCGAACAACCATGAACAAACCATGATCAAC
Source organism: Gentiana straminea (assembly GCA_036785695.1). NCBI lineage: Eukaryota > Viridiplantae > Streptophyta > Magnoliopsida > Gentianales > Gentianaceae > Gentiana > Gentiana straminea. The sequence goes on from JAVUPR010000226.1 coordinate 181,274, forward strand.
CTCTTCCCAACAACCATCATCTCACCGAAAGAAATAAGATCAACACATATTCATTCACAAGTTATCTTGGATTATTATCTTATCTAAAGAAGCGTTTCCTCTTCCGATTTATCACGCCATTCATTAGTTTACCTTCCGGTCTTAACTAACATCTATACGAAGCAAAGATACAGATTAAATCCTAATCTAACAACCTTATCCCTCAACTTCCGTTTGTTGGAATAATAATTGTTAATCTCTATCATGGAAATCTAACGAATTTATTAACTTCCGTTATCTAAATTCGATTAACATATAGCATCTCGAAACATGAAAGAGAACAAGAATAACGTAATGAAACAAATACATGAAAAATCTCATCTTTCCGGTAACGGTGATATCCCTCAATTCAAATCTAGAAAAATCTTGCAACGAATTAATCAAATTGTGGTTCTCTCGTAAACCTAGAAATTTAACCTACGAACTTCCGTTATGTATAGATTAAAGATCCAATCTTTCCTACGGTGATCTAAACTACACCGACTTCCGTCATACGGTAGCATCAACAAGCAATAATCTTCCGATATAAATTGCACGATACAAATAATCATAGGAAAAGAAACAATTGAACTAAAACTTACAAAATCATCCATGAAAAGAAATAAAAGTGCTGCTGAAAAGAAGCTTCACAAAGCTGTCCATGGCTGCCTTTCATCATGCTCGAACAAGAAAAGAAAAGCGAACGAAATAAAACCTAATCTAACTTGCCACCCCAGCCTCCCAAAAGGGGCTGGGGCGACCTAGGGTTGCTCTCTTATGATTGGGGATCAATAGGAGTCGAAAATATGTCTCCATTAGGGTTGAAATCGCGCTGCTATTTATAGAAAATCCGAGGCGGTTGCTACAGTAACGGTGCCGGACGCCCGTTCACAAGGTCGGACGCCCGTCCACTATTTTCAGCAACAGCATCCAAACTTGTAATGCTCATATCTCAGGCCTCGTAAGTCGGAATGGAGTGATTCAAAATCCTGTAGAATCCTCTCTTCAAGCCCTACAACTCTTCTCTTGAGGTCCAGGGTCAAATCGGTTGTTATCATATCAATAACTGCGTTGCAAGGTCGTCACTACTCGGAATCCTGATTTTCCGACATTTATCTTGCTTGATTTCTTTCCTTATATCTTTCAATCTTCCATAACTTTGATTGATCCTTTCCAAGCACGAATTTGGCTCTCTAAAATCCTCTCTTCCATCATCAATGAGTATCTACAACAATAGGAAAACATACCAAAGCGTAACGTATTTCCAAAATAACATAAAATCATCAATTAAGCACATAAATCATTACGTTTTGAGATTTAACTATTAAAAACATCATTTACTCAATATTTCAATATAAAGCCCTATTTCTATGAAAATAATACATATACGGGGGAAATTGATATAAAATATATCGTTAAAAACACTATAAATTCACCCTAAACAACGTACATTTATATTTTATTATTCCTATCGTCGCGTCTCAAAAGTATAACACTCTCCCCTACATTAGAGGCGGTCACCCGAGATCACTCGAACCCATACCGTCCAAGGTAAACCACACTCCCCAATCGGGCGCGTATCCAAATGGACTCGAGGTGATAGTTACAAACAAAATTCCCGCAAAGAAATTCTATTCATTTATTATTTATAGATATATATATATTTTTATATTTTTCAAACTCTTTGGAAACTCTCGGTCAAATATATTTCTAACACATTCAAGACTCTTAAAGTTTTCAAAACACTAAGGTACCGAGATTCTAACCGTGAGTATAGCACTAGTTCTTAACTTTCATTAATGCTAAATAAGTGTTATCCGTATCAAGTTTAGTTGATCCTAACCGGGGTGTGAGTATTCGTGAGCAACCTCCAGAGCCACCCAAACTAGGGCGACCTTAAGAGATGAGCCAACCTCGGAGTCCGAGACGGATGATGATGTGCCTTTGGTACGGATGCACAGAGTTCGAGAGAGGTGGAGGTTCGTCAGGGCCGATTTGGAGACCGTCGATGCTCCCCGGGAAGAGGAACCGGTTGCACCTAGGCAGCCCCTCCTAGAAAGAAGTCTAAAACCGTTGCCCCGATGCCATTGCCTCGTCGATTCGTGAACCCTAAAGCCCATGCAGTTTATACTAAACATTACTTTTCCAGAAACATGTTGGTTGAGAGGGCTATTTTGGAGGCGAAGGTCGATCCGGGGTTCGTTAAGTTGCTTAAGGATAGGAAATGGGAAGCCTTGATGACAATCCCGACTACCCCGGTGAATAGCTCCCTAGTTCGGGAATTTTATGCAAACCGTTCGGAAACCGACTTGGGGACAAAGGTAGTCGTGGTTCGAGGGGTAGAAGTTCCCTTTACACCGGAGGTGATTAATCGAAATACAACTTAGCGGCTTTCGAGGGTCGGGATTATAAGGAGGAGATTGTGCATAGACGAGAGTTTGGGACGGGATCCTTTGGAGGAGTTGAGATTGAGAGTTTGCCCGGATGTGGCCTCGGACGTTGAGACCGGGAGGAGACCGGAAGGAGTTGGTTACCACGGCCCGGACGGAGGATTGGAAGGTCCGGTGTCGATTCATTCGTAATCGGTTGTTGCCTAAGAACAACTTGACACATTTTCATATAGGTGACCCGGGCATGTTGTATGCGTTGACATTTGGCTTGAATGTGGATGTGGGACGGGCATTGTATGACGAGATCTCGATCAATCGAAGGTTTATACACGGAGCTTGATCGTCCCTCACTTGATCCACGGTTTGTGTCTCGATGCCGGTGTGCCCGAGTTTGGGGCGGATCATAAACCGAAGAACCACAGGCCTATACAAAGGGAAAAGAGTAAGCCCTCGGGACATTCTGAGCCGGAGGCACCTCCGGAGCCTGGTTCATCGGCAACGCCTCGTGCATCCTCCCTTCCTCCTTTATCTCCCGCTGTCAGGATGCGGTTAAGCATGGCCAATAGTTTCCGGGAATGGCTCGGTGAAATTCGGGATACACAGAACAACATTTTGACGATTCTTCAGTGCATCTGTGAGGGCCGGCAGCCGGGGGATGACAGGATCTTCAATCCGAGGTCCGTTGATTTTCTTTTACCGATGAGATTGAGCGGGTCATTGCGGATGCTCTACACGACTACGAGTCATCTTCGGATGAGGAGCAGACTCGACTCGGCGGCTAGGGCCGCGGCACCACCTTCCGGACCCTCCTCCGATCCTCGGTGATGATTCGCGGCACCGAGCCAACCTTGATCTTATTTATCTATTTTCACGTTGGTTGTTTTGTATTGACATTTTTACTTATACGGTTCGTTGTAATTTTGATATTGCTACTATTTATTTTCAATGGATCATGTAAGCCATAAGGCGCGCGTACTTTCATTTCAACTTGTGTTTCAACTTTACGGATGTATTGTGTGCTATCACTTTGCTTTCTCTTTATTTCGATTCTCTTTTCATGTTGGTATGACTCCCCGTTTTCCCCGAGATGGTTCCATGTTGTCTAAGATGTGCGGTATCTACATTGTCACGGTTACGCATTCTTGATATCATTATGAAGGCTCCGGCCTGACCAACGATTCAAGTTTCGATTTAAATCAGCTAAGTCTTTTCCTTTTTCTTTCGTTTTGCACAACATGAGGACATGTTGATTTTTAAGTGTGGGGGAGGGGATTGTTTCGATATGTATCTACACATTGGCTTAATTCGTAATGTTTCTATGCAAATGAGCTAAAATTTTTAAAATTTTCCGACACTGTTGTTTTTGTTTTGTCCCGAGTAGGCAATTCGATTCAATGTTCGCTACTTTTATGATCATTTAAGCTATGTATCATATATTTGGTAAATTAGATGTTTCACACGACACTATTTTTCACGAGCCATAGTGAATGATGAGCTAATTTATAAAGTTATACCCCTTTTGGATTAGTAGTTTTTGATTATCTCGTAAGTCAGCGTGCTTAGTGCTACGTATATATCGTGAGATTTATGATAGTTTGTATTTAGATCCGAAGTATGATATACTGTGAATATCTAAGGTTTGAATGTGATAAGTAACACGTAACCTATTGTCAAAGTGAAAAAGTTGAATTAATATGAAGAATTATTGGGTGTGTCGAAAGCTAGTCGATGATTTGAGTGAGGTAGGGTATACCACGTATGTCCTATACCACTATGATGACTAAAAGCTCACGACGTCGAGAAGAAGTCGCCTTATGATTGGAGTAAGGTAGGGTATTATCTCGAAATGTCCTATTACGCTATGACGGGGCAAGAGCTCATTCGATGTGTGTTTTAAGCGAAAAGTTAAATCAAGGCGATAAAGTGTTATGAAATGTATATAAGACTAAGTTATCGTCTGCCTTATCCCCAGTATAAACTGACAGATATGTTGTAGGGATTGTCCTCTGAGTATTTCAGAAAGGCCCTAGATATATTCGATCATTCTTTTCGGGATATATCACGTTTGTAGGGTGCATCTTATGAGTGTCCTTTATTACTAGTCTACAAGGGGGTATTAGCTAGTTTTGCTTTGAGTTTCTCGAGTTTGGATATAGTGGAAGTTTATTATGGCTATGCACACGCACAAGGGTGAACTTCTGATTTAGTGGATATGTGTTATGCACGTTTAGATGCTGTTTTTCTCTCGAGCCTAACTTTTGTTTTGTTTTGCTCGGGACGAGCAAAAGCTTAAGTGTGGGGGAGTTGTTAAGGGTGAATTTATACGATTTATAACGCTATATTCTACGATATTTTTCCCCGTAATTGTACTAAATTGCATAAGAAACGAGGGTTTAATGGATATATTGAGCAAATGATATTTTAGAAGAGTTAATCGCAAAATAGGTTGATTTATGTGTTTTAATTGTGATTTTATGATTATTGGAGCATTATTACATTTTGCGATGTTTTTATGTGTTATAGGTACATGTTTGAGGCTCAAAAGATGATCAAAGGTTGATTAAGTTCGAGCTAATTGATGATAAAAGAGATAATGAAGAAGTGGGATAGAGATAGAAGAGATAAAGATAAATAAATCAAAATCGATCATATCAAGCGGCGGCCCGAGAATCTCCGTCCGGTGGACGGGCGTACGGTGTAATTGAACGAGCGTCCAGGATGTCATCTTTGATTCGGGAAGTTTGGACGCCGGAGTGGACGCCGTCTGGACGAGCGTCTGGTCATGACTCGGCCCGATTCGAAGTTTTTTTATTGAAGAGTGGACGGGCGTTCAAGGTTTCGGACGGGCGTCCGGTGGCCGACTTAGCGAACCGACTTTGAAATCTATATATAGTCGGTCGTTTTCTCCACAAAAGAGGATCATACACACATCATTCAAAACCCTAAACCTAGGGGCGGCTTTAAGCTGCGTTTTTCATCTTTTTATTCCTATTTTTATGCTCTTAGTTTAGATTAAACATTAGTTACTTTTTATGCCTTTGTTTTCGCAAATTTGAGTTGCCGAGGATGTTCGAGGCTAAAAGCTTCATCAAACGAGTATTGTGAAGCCGTCCAACAATTGTTGATTTCGTTTTCTTCGATTATCTTGTGAGTTTTTAATAAAGGTTGTTTCTTATTCATGCTTATTCATGTTTAATTTGCTTTTATATCGGAAGATATGCATGTGTTGATTGTTTATTGTTGATGGAAGTCTTAATAAACCCTAGATCACCATGAATAAGAATAGTAATTCGAATCTATCATAACGGAAGTTAATAGGTCTGATTACTAGATTATAAACACAAAGTTTGCACCTTTGGTTATTTAACGCGTTAATCTTACATCGGAAGATAGTAGATTGATAGATGAACTTTCTAAGGAATTAGGGTTCATGTTTAGGTAAGGTGAATCACAACTCGAATAAAAGCGCAATATAATCGAGATAGGGAATCAATGCTTGTTGGATAGGTGGATCAATCCTCGTTTGCTCGTTATAAATTTGATTTAAATCCTTAAAAGCTTGAATTTGTCTAGTTAGTTTACTTTTATCCGCACCTTAGATTAGTTAGTTTAAATTGGTTCGCGGCCCGTATCTTTCCTGGCTTTAGATCATCTCTTCGTCCGGTTTTACGTTTTAGTTAAGTTTAATTTACAGTATTCGTTTAGTTTTATCCGTTATTTAGCTTAGTAATCGTGACATAGGTTAGTTAGATAAAAACTAGAAACCACAATCGTTTAGTTCCCCGTAAGATCGACCCGGCATTAACCGCTATTACTACGATCCTTATACTTGAGGTTAACCGGATTATTACTTGTTTATTTTGTGTTGATAAAATCCGTGAGCCACCCAAACTAGACACATGTAAAAATCTATGTAAAAACACTAAGGTACTGGCCATATGACTGGGAACTAGACGAATGTGAATCCTAGCTTTTGTTTTCAACTAAACTATTGTCACGAAACTAACCTAAACGAAGAACTAACCTAAACAAATATGCAGAAAAAGTAACTAGACGAGAGGAGATTAATCCAATGCTAGGCAAGATTGAAAGCGATAAACTAAACTAAACTAAAGTGCAGAAAAAGTAAACTAAAGCTAAACAATTCAAGTTTCAAGGGATTAAATCAAGTTATAACGAGCGAACAAGCAATTGATCCACCTATCCTATCAACATTCAATTCTAATTCGGATTATTTCATGATCTCTATTCAAGTCGTGATTCACCTAATCGAAGGCATAAACTCCTACTCTCATAGACAAGTTCGTTTTCTAATCTTTTATCTTTCGATGTTAAAGATTACGTCTTTCTAACCTAGGCGTGAAATCTTTCAATTTCTAATCTAGAGATTCAATCTAATAACTTTCGTTGTGATTAGATCGAAGATCTATTCTTTCATCACGGTGATCTATCGTTAACATGATTTTCATCAAATAAACAATCATCAAAGCAAGCATCTTTCGATTAAACATGCAATAAGACATACAAAACATGATAAAAGAAACGAACTTGAAATAGATACTCACAGATTAATCACGAATCAAAACTGAATTGTTGAAGGAAGGCTTCACAACGCTTGTTCAAAGAGGGATTAGCCTCTTAGCATCCTTTGAAAGCTTGAAATTGATGAAATAAAGAACATAAATCTAACTATCTAATCTAGATGTTTTATTGCATAAAAACTGGAAAATAAAGGAGTAAAAACGCAGCCAAGCTGCTCCCTAGGGTTTAGGGATCGAATTTATATGATTAGGGTGAAAGAAATCCGCTGCTTATATAGAGTTTCAATGTCGGCCGCTACGGTAACCGCTCCGGACGCCCGTTTGAAGATTCCGGACGCTCGTCCACTATTTTCAGCAACAGCATCCAAACTTGTAACGCTCATATCTCGGGCCTCGTAAGTCGGAATGGAGTGATTCAAAATCCTGTAGAATCCTCTCTTCAAGCCCTACAACTCTTCTCTTGAGGTCCAGAGTCAAATCGGTTGTTATCATATCAAGAACTGCGTTGGAAGTTCAGCGCTACCCGGAATCCCGATTTTCTTCCTCCGGACGCTCGTCCGGTATCTCGAACGTTCGTTCCTTCGGCCTTGAACTTGTGCCGGACGTTCGTTCATCCAGCGTCCAAACTCTCGTATCAAAATACTTCCCGGACGCCCGTCCGCTTTATCAAACGCCCGTCCACTCGGACGGGACCCGGACGAACGTCCATATGTCTTGTAACTCGATTTCTTGATCTTTATCTCCTCCTTCTTCCATCTTTATCCTTCTTTCCTCGTCTCTTTCTTGATTTAGCTCGAATTATGTCAACATTTGATCATCAATTCAGCCTCCAACATGTACCTACATGACATCAAAAACACCGCAAAACGTAACACAATCCAAATACTCGTAAAACCATAATTAAAACACATACACAACCTCATTTTGCAAATAAACTAATCAAAATCTTACTTGCTTAATAAATCATTTAAACACTCGTTTTCTATGCAAATTATACAAATACGGAGGAAATCATTATCAAATATAACGTTAAAAACCGTATAAAAATACCCTTAACACCTGCCTATCACAATCTTGTCCACGACTTCGTACTTTAGCTTATACGTTACTTGTACATTGTAATCTCCAGCTATAGTCCCTATAAATAGCGGCGTCTCCCTTCACTCAACTAGGTATATATAGTTAAAAAAAGCACTATCATTGTATCACCAAAGACTAAATCATATTAACGTAGACCGAAAGGTTCATGCTTAGTGTAAATAGACAAAGGATTGTAAATAGACACGTCTTAGATGCAACTTCAAGTCCATTAAAATGTATTACTTCCGTTCCAAAATATAAGTCTATTTAGTTTTTATTGGGACTATCTTTTCACACAAATGTTGTTTTACACTTACCAGGAGCCGAGAGTGGGCTTCGTTTGGATATTCCACATGCCTGTCATTCTGACCGTAAATGAGTCCGGAGAATATATACTATTCTGGCCAATTTATGGTCAATTCATTATTGACAGCCCATTCGACCTAATTTGAGTCGAATACGATCATTATACCGATTTTATTCTAGTCAGAATTTTGAATGTTTTTCATACTCAATACTGGTCAGAAAGACATTCTGACTAAAATTGAGTACAAAAAACTTTTAATATTCTGTCTAAAATTCAGTCAGAATTAATAGTGGTGCTCTTATATTGTTGTTGTTATCCTGACCCAATTCTAGTCTGAATGTGTAGAGTATTCCGGACTCAATATTGGTCAGAATGATGCTATGACTATGTATAAGTTTGGAAAACTTCAAACATTCTACCTAAAATATGGTCAGAATCAACCAGTGTGGACTCTCAACACGTATATTCTGACCATATTTCAGTATGGATAATGTGTCATATTCTGACCAAACTTTGGTCAGAATGAACGCGCGTAAAATATAAAAAATAAGGGCGAAATTGAAAAAAAAATCTGTGTGGTAAGATAAAAATTTGTGTGAAAAGATATTTCCTTTATTTATTTTGTCTCATAATATAAGTTTATTTAGAAAACCAATGAAGTATTTATTAATTTTTCTTTTTTTATCTCCTCATTTATTACATATTCACCCACTTTTCATGCTTTGATTAATAATAATCAAATGTTAGTTTATAATTTTTATCATAATTAATGACTAATAACAACTTTAACCAATTTTTTTGATCTGTATAAAAAGATCCAAACAGATTTATATTTTGATACAGATATATGGATGTCGTTATTGTTGCAGGTGAAAATCGTGACAAATCTAATTAAAAGAGTATCAAATGGGATATTAAAATAAGATAATGTAAAAAAATAAGAATTTAAATGAAATAATTCATAAATTGATTACGGATTTCTGTTAAAAAAAAGTCGTTATTTCTAATGATGACTAAACAAATCGGCTTACAGATTTTCCAGCATGTCCATCCTAGTCTAGTTGGCGTCTTACCTGGCAACACCATGGCGTAATTTCAGCCGACCGATCAACCTTCACATAATCGTACGGCGTACATAATCTCTGTACGCATGTCAAAAACACGCGGGAACGTGGTAAGAAAACGCGGGCACACGTCCACCGACAAGCTAAACTCCAAACCTCTTAACCAATCAAAAGAAGCCACAAATCAGTTCTTTCGAATAATCCGGTTGCATTTGCCTTTTCTTCGTCAACGATTTTCATTCTTGCAAGTACTTTGGAAAATTCAAGCAAAGCACAACTTTCCGATTCGATTATGGAGGCGTTCGGAAACGTCTCACACCGTCCCATGGCTGTAATTTCTGCTGGATTTACAGATTCTGTTTATCAACGAAAATCCATGAGGATTGAAGTATCGAAAAAGCTATCTTGGAGTGGAGGTATTTCGAATTCTGTGTTTTTGGATAAGGGTCATTTGGAATACTATAATTCTGGTCAATCACAGAAGATCGGGTGTCTAAAAGTTTTTGCTGGATCGAAAACTGAAAAGAAGATGAAGAAAAAGGATATTGAATCAAAGGAGAAGAAGAAGAGGCTTAAGATGCTCAAGGGACTTTCTAGGGACTTGCTCATGTTCTCTAAAACGGGATTCGGATTGGAATCGGGTCATGAAGTTCAACCCGAGTTGATATCGGTAATTAATCATATCTCTTCCTCTTAATTTGCCTTAATTCACCTTGTGCTTTTGTTTTGTCTTGATTGTTGAAACCATTGATCAATCAGCCATGACTTGCTCCAATCAATGCTGTTTGCTTACTGTAATCAATTATTTTAGATGATATGGTTTCTTGCAACTTGATTTAATTTCAGGAAATTTGCTAATTTTAAATATTTTTTCCTTTTACAACAGAAATCCCTTTCATTATGTGATTGTTGACAATGGTTTTGGTAAGTGATGTTCTGATGGTGTCTGGACATTTATTATGCAGGATGCTGTAATGAATTTGCAAGCACAAATGCAACAGTTGCTGAATAGAGAGAATGAACAAATGCTTAAAAGTGAAGCAGATCAAAACCATAATCTTGACAGCGAAATGCTTGCAAGTTGCTCTTCTGAATCAAGTGATTCTGAATGTGATGTTCTGTTAGATTCAGCCATTGATATGCAGCAAGACCCTGTAGTGCTTTTGCAAGGACAGATGCAACAATTACGGATTAAAGAGAAGGAGGTGAAGAAGAAAAGGAAAGAAGAGAGAAAACAAAGAATGAAGGAACTCGATTGTGGCATGGAATCAAGCTCTTCCAGTGAATCAAGTGACAGTGAATGCGAAAAGAATAATCCGAGCTGTTTTCTTTTGCCTGCTGAAAAACAAAGTTTAATTGAATTGCAAGAGATTGTTCCGCAAATGAGTTCGATGTTTGGAACAACTGAGGTTCTTGACGAAGACAACTTGAGTAGTAATAAGGTCAAGGAATTCGGGCAAGGCTGCATCACAGAAATTGTAGAATACACCGTAAAACCGAAGAGTGTGCAAGAATCAACAACAAACAGGGTTGAGGTTTGTATGGGTGGAAAATGCAAGAAATCAGGTGCTTTACTCTTAATGGAGGAATTTCAAAGGCAATTTGGGATTGAAGGAGCTGTCTCGGGTTGCAAATGCATGGGAAAATGTAAGAGTGGCCCAAATGTGAGAGTTCTCAAAAGTGAAAATGGTTTACTTGCTAGTAGTCCACCTACAAGTGTTGGCTTAGGTGATGTGGGCTCAATCGTGGCGAATATTCTTGGGGAATCAGGTTTGCCTGAGGCTATAAAGCCGCCGTTTGTTGAGGTATAAAGCCGCCTTTGGTTGCTTTGTGTTCTGGGCACTTGATTGTATAGACATTTATGTATAATAGCTGAATGCTGGAAGCATATATATATATATAGAAGGGAATAAAGGTGTTCTCTTTGGATATAGGTGGTGTTTACTTCAGCTCAAGAAAGCAAGGTGAGGGTTTGCAGCCCAATATTAAGAGGTAAAACTTGCTTTCAGTGTAAAACGTGTATGTATTCGTTTCAGGTTTCAAAACCACCATGAATTGTGTCTGTTATTGTTTCTTGTTCAGTTGGATTTTAGCCATGTGTTGGCCTAGATGCTGTGTTAGTTATTAAACCTTTGGATGTTGTAAGAGTGTGTTGGGTGTTTTCAATAGTATTCTATCGGCGTTTAATTGTTGTTTGGTATTCCCGAGGCTATCTTTTCGTTTTTTCACGCTTTGTATTCTGATGTTGATAAACACTCGATATTCGAAAAATCCAGGTTTACGTAAATAATAAAATTATTTAATTATATGCATGTCGTATGTTTTTTTTCCGGGTAATAACTCGATATCCGGGAAGATGGCGTCATACCAACCCACAAAGATGGCGTCATACCAACCCAAATCATTCCGAACCAAAACCGATTCAAGCCGACTGGTCTTTAAAAAAGCCATATCGAAAAGGGACCCCGATCCCCGCCGGTACACGATGCACAGGCTGTGCATCAAAACGACACCGTATAGATCCGAAACGACACCGTTTGGTTCCGACTTAAAAAAAATAAAAAAAAATAATCAAAACGGCGTCGTTTCGACCCGAAACTACGCCGTTTCGGATGTACAGCTCGGTACAGCCCCAGCTGTACCGTCGGGGATTTTTTCCTATCGAATAGCTTTACCTCAAAATAAAAGCTTTGGTTTCTAAACAATACCCAAGGGTATAAATGATTTGAGTCGAGTCAAACATTAAGTTTATTAGGTCGAGCATGCTTTAAACTTATGAACTCAGTACGAGCACAAGCTTGACATAACTATCGAACTCTTTATCATGAGCACTTTCGAACTCAAGATGGATTCGTGCTTGTTTTGAGTTAATAAATGCTTATAATTATAAAATAATATTTATTTATTTTTTTGTAAAAAAGTCATATATGAATTCGAGCTTGTTTTGACAAATTTCATTTTCTTTTCTTTTTTCAAAACAAATTTTATGATTTCAATGCATTTTGTGTGGATGAGGTGTGCATGTGCATTATTGGTTTACATCTACTATCATTTTTATTTGTACCCATGATCATAAGTGATTGAAAAGGCAAATTTCCTAAAGCGTTGGGTTTTTGTTCGGACATTATCTATCGGAGCACCACATTTCGGGGAAAATTCGACTTTAAAAGGTTATTTTTGCATTCAATATCTTATGAGTCGTATTTTGATTTTAAATTTAACTCTGACGGGATTGAATGTCTATATGTTGTCCCCAAAAGTAAATTAAATATGCTGTCAATGGGCTGCAAAATTCTCTTCAATCCTGACCCGTCCCGACTCTTGTCCTGACTCGACCCGAATTTATCCGTCTCGATTGTTTCCCGGCCCGAAATTTTGGGTTTTTCCCTGACCTGGCGAAATGAGGGAAGAGTTCGGGTATAAAAGTTTATTCTGTCGGGAATTCCGACCCGACCCGTCTAAAATAATTTTCTTTTTTGAAAAAATTAATATTTTCATTTATAATTTAAAAAAATCTTAAAAACCGTTAAAAAAAAAGTTATTCAAAATAGAGTTTCATTTTCATTCCAGTTTTTTTAAAGCACATCTTCAATATCGTATGTTTTTTCAAATTTCTTGAGAATTCATGTATTCAATTATTATCAAAGGGGAGGCTAATAATCTTATATGTGTAAAAGTAAAAGTGGGAAAAACTGTATCTCATTCCATTAGATAATCCCTTTATATAGGGTCACGGTTACAATGTGAACACAGATTACATTGATGGCAATAAATACCGATTGAACGTTACATAATAACCGAAAGATAATCGTCGTTGGCTTTGACGAAGCGCACATAATAGTATTTTCCTTCAACACTCCCCCTTGTGCCAAGTCAAAGGCGAAATGGTGCATGGATCGTTGCCTCGTTAAAAACCTTGCCAAGTAACAAAACCCGAGTGGGACAAAATAAAACTTGGTCAAAGGGAAAAAAGCACAACGCACCTTTAATCTTTAAGGATAACATGTGTGTATTAGACTCCCCCGAGGTCTATATCTCCCCGATCCTTACACCGATCAAGAAAGCTTTGAAAGCCTTCGCATTCCTATATTTTTCACATGTTCCTCAAATATTGCTTTAGGCGGTGACTTGGTAAACAACCGCCACATTCTCCTCGAGACCTTACTTGATTCACTTGAATCGAGGAGAGCTTGTTGTTGCTTGGTTATAGAAAAACTTTGGTGATATGTGTTTTGTGTTGTCACCCTTGATATAACCAAGCTTCATACGTTCGATGCAAGTCGCATTATCTTCATAAATGCAAGTAGGCTCTTCGGTGGTGGAACTTAAACCACCGGTCCCTCGAATATGTGTAATGATGGACCTTATCCATATACACTCACGAACCGCCTCATGTAGAGCAATAATCTCAGAGTGGTTCGAGGAGGTAGCCACAAGACTTTGCTTGGTTGATCTCCAAGATATCGCCGTGTTCCCAATGGTAAATACATAACCGGTTTGGGAACGACCTTTATGTGGGTCAGATAGATACCCAGCGTCTGCAAACCCAACTAATACATTGTTTGGGGTTTCAGAGTAGGGGGTGGCGATTTCGCTGTCGACATTTTCTTTAGGGGTTGTATTTTCATTTACGGTCCCTCTTGTCTTTGTGTAGGGAAAAAATAGGCCCAAGTCAATGGTTCCTTTTAGGTATCGAAATATGTTTTTAATACCATTCCAATGACGCCGCGTTGGCGCGGAGTGAATCTAGCTAACAAGTTCACCGAGAATGCAATATCCGGTCGAGTACATTGAGCTAAATACAATAATGCGCCTATTGCACTTAAGTAGGGAATTTGACTCCCAATAGCTCTTCGTCATCTTCCTTTGGACGAAATGGATCTTTCTTTATGTCCAAACTTCGACCGATCATGGGAGTGCTAACAGGGTGCACTTTGTCCATATTAAATCGCCCGAGCATCTTTTGGACATATACAGACTGGTGGATAAGTATTCCACAAGCTCGGTGTTCTAGTTCAAGGCCTAGACAAAACCGAGTTTTCCCAAGATCTTTCATCTCAAATTCGGATTTCAAATAGCTCGCGGTTTCTCTTATTTCATTAAGAGTACCTATTATGTTCATATCATCGACATATCTTTGCTACAATTGCAAATCCGGAACTTGTTTTCTTTATGAATACGCGGGGGCATAGTTCATCATTCTTATATCCCTTCCCAATCAAGTAGTCACTTAGGCGGGTATACCACATCCGCCCGGATTGTTTTAATCCGTAAAGTGAGCGTTTCAATCGATTGCAAACGCACTCCGTGGTTTAGAGTCACTTGACTTGGGCAATGAAAGACCATCGAGCACTTTCATGTATATCTACGAATCAAGATCCCCATAGAGATATGCCGTAACCACATCCATGAGTGCATTTCCAATCCTTCGGAAACAACTAAACTAACTAGGTAACGGAAAGTTATTACATCCATTACGGAGAGTATGTCTCCTCATAGTCAATTCCGGGCGTTGTGAGAAACCTTGCGCCACAAGGCGAGCCTTGTACCTTAGGACTTCATTCTTCTCATTACGCTTTCGACAAATACCCATTTATGTCCTACAGGCTTTACACTTGGTGGGGTTAGCACTACCGGACCAAATACTGTCTCTTTGTCGAGAATCTAGTTCTCGCTGGATTGCTTCTTTCCATTGAGGCCAATCGCTCTTTGTTGACATTACGCAACGAGAGCGTGGTTCGACATCATCGTGCTCTATGATTTCTTGAGCAACAAGTATATGCAAATATATCATCAATGTGTATGGAAGATCTTTCCATCAACTCGTATGCACTCTCATAATCCATTGAGATTTCTTTGTTCTCGGAATCAATTCAAACATCGGAGCGTCCTCCGTATTGATTCATGGACATAACTGTAATCAGAGATAATCTCATGAGAGGGATTCTCTACATTGATGATTAATGGGTCGGATTGTGCCTTACTCGCCCTCTTCTTCCTTGGGTGAGTATCAGTCGAACCAAGTGGTCTCCCCCTCTTCCTTTGGGCAGCCACGGCCTCATCCACACCTCCACTAAGTGTGGTCGCAATGCCTTTAGCTACGCATTGTGCCCCTTTTGGGGACTTCTAACCTTGCGGGCACGTTTGCGGTGGTATATGTGATCTTGTCACTTTAGCAATATCGAGAGAACGCATCGGGCATCGAATACGCTACGTTCGAAGATTAAGTATTCTTTGCACTTCACTTTCACTTTGTGAGGTACGGGGATCAAAATGAGGCGAGTGGGGACAAACCACGACAATTCCTGTCGTTCCCTTAGAAAATCCTTTTTCTTATCTCCCCTAACGACGGGAAGACAGTCTCATCAAAGTGACAATCCGCAAATCTTGCGGTAAATAGATCGCCTTTGTCAAAGGTTCCAAATAGCGGATAATAGTTGGGGATTCATATCCAACATAAATACCTAATCGTCTCTCGAGGACCCATTTTAGTGTTGTGGAGGCGCAATAGGCACATATCCGCACAACCAAATATGCGTAAGTGTGAAATATCGGGCTCATATCCGGTAACCAAGCGGTACGCGAGAAAATGGTTGGCTAGCGGTGGGTCCGAAACGAATAAGTAAAGTTTGCGTGCAATATTGCATAACCCTGCGAGATAGAGGCAAGTTGGTGCGCATAACCAATGCCCTGGCCACCATCTGTAGCCTTTTGATGGTGGCTTCTGCGAGACCATTCTGTGTATGCACATGGGGTACAGGATGTTCTACATCAATCCCGATAGACATGCAATAATCATCAAATGCTTTTGATGTGAACTCTCCAGCGTTATCAAGCCTTATAGACTTGATAGGGTGATCAGGGTGGTGAGCCCTTAAACGTATAATCTGTGCTAAGAGTTTTGCAAATGCAGCATTCCTTGTGGACAATAATGCGACATGTGACCCGCGTGTCGGAGGCATCCACCAGAACCATAAAATACTTGAATGGCCCGCATTCTGGATGGATAGGTCCACATATATCACCTTGTATTCTTTGTAAGAATGGAATGTTTTGTTTCATGTCTTTAGCATAGGAAGGTCTCGATCTGTTTTTGCTAAAGAGCGAGGCTTTGCAAAATGATTGGTGTGCCTTGGAAATGGTCAATGAGGAAGAGGGATATAACTCATCCGGTGCTTCGACGACAATGGTCGCTTTGAAACAACACTACTTTGGACACTTTGCATTGTGTCGGATTTTTGTCCCATTTTGTTTTTTCCTCGAAAGAAGGGATGTCCGTGTGAGTTCTTTAAAATACGGATCATCATATCTCGACCAGGGTGTCCTGGCGATCATGCCAAAGCTTTGTATGAGTCGGTGTCCCAAATTTCATTGTTGGTGACAAAGATAGGATTCAATAATCCGAATAGTAGTAATATATAATCCATTAGATTGACTCATAAGCTTTTCTAGTATGCGTTTCCTTCCACATTCATTTGTGGTAATATACAAATATTCGGTTCCATTCTCACGGTGAGTTTCCAAATGATAACCGTTGGCACGAATATCTTTGAAACTTAACAAGGTTCGATTGGCTCTAGGTGCATATAGAGCGTTTGTGACTTTTATCGTTGTGCCGTTAGGCATCAAAAATGTGGCATTTCCTCGCCCTTGTATTACTTGTGATGATCCAATCATCGTAGTCACGAGATGAATTACATGGAATTAACTCGACAAATAATTGTCTATTCCTTAAGATAGTGTGTGTGGTTCCACTATCGCCTAAGCACTCTATTTCTCCTCGATTCATTCCTACATTTAAATTAGATGAGATTAAAAAGTCGAAGACATAACTCATATTCTTTAGAGTTTTTCGATGGAGATAGAATGATATGCTTTTCATCCCGATATATATGTTTATTGTATGGTAGATGTATTGCTTTACACCTTAATAGTGCTATTTTCGAACCATGTATATCTTGGTAAATAAAATCGAATAAAATTCAATACTTCAGAATAAAATCCGAAATTTATTAATAGGCCAACGAAAAACAAAATAAAAGTCTCGTACATCAAAATCCAATTCAACAAACCATTATTCAAATGAACTTTAAGACCAAAATAGTCTAATTAAAAATAAGGCATTCCGCCTTCACAATGTTCTTGGAAAAATAAATAAATAAGCAAAGCAGATCAATCAAAGTCTGGAACATCCATTGACTGAGCAGGGTTCTTGTTGCTATTGAAGTCTGCAATTGTGAGGTTGACATCAGTGTCATTGCCTCCATCTTCCGTATAGTGGGCCTCTTGTTCTCTAGATTCCCTATACCTCTTGTAATTGGTCGCTACTTTGTTACTTGCTCGGCGGGTATTATACCAATGCCCAAGTAACTCCACACCTATAGCAAGGTTCGGCCCAACTCTCTCCCTTTTTTCTTGAGGGTTCTTAGGTGCCTTTTGCACCTTAGCCTTAGGACCACCATGGCCACTAGGACCATCACCACCATTTTCGCGCCATACATTAGGGGGACCTCCACGGCCCATACTACGGCCCCTAGGTCCCTTTCCACGTGGTGCATTGTTTCCACGTGGGTAAGGCTCAAAGCACGTCCAACTCCCTTTTCTTTGGGGTTCTTTCCACCTTTCATCTTGCCATAGTTAACCTCGGGAATTTTCTTTGTCCCGGCGGGTCCGGCATTATTATTCATGAGAACTTGATCATGCCGCTCACCACTTGCAAGATGTTGATCAATTTGTGAAAGGTCGTAATATTTTTCTTGTCGTACTCCGGCTATACCGGTTCGCTAGTATAAGTGCTTTGAAGTAGGAAAAGTGGAAAGAGTCTTACGGATCATATCATCTTACGTGAGTTCCTTTCCACGAATTTGAGACGTGCTCTAAGACGCAACATGTCCTTGTTGAATTGGTCTACCCCTTTGTAGTCAAGCAAGCGGATTTCATTCCACCGAGCAGGCGATTACGGGAGTAAAGTGTCATGAATGTTCCCAAAACGTCCTCAGGGCATCCCACGAGTTCTTTGGGTGTTTTCAAGCGAAGGTACTCCCGGCGTAAGCTAGAGTCAATATGTCGCCTCAAGAACATTAGGGCATTTGCTTTTACTTTAGCGGATGGGTCGTCCTTAGGGTCGGTGGGTGTTTTGATAGTGAGAGTGTAGTCCTTTGCAACAAAGGCCATTTCCACATCCGAAACCCGGCGGTGGTACTCAATTCCTTCCGAGTCCAAGATTTCAAATTCGGGTCGAGTTGTATCACCATCTACATAAACAAGAGTGAAGAGCATATTAATTATGTAGTCATAAGACATCCACAATAATTAATTTCCAAGAGTGTGAATTGGATCACGATGCCATGGTACATAGCGGTCACTCATTTTTTCGATGCTTTGTGAAGATACTTTATCACATTGATTGTTTTGTACTTAGTATATAACGCCTATGAAATTTCTTTATCATAGGATGACATATAATCTTATTTATAAGACAATCAACATATAATTATTATGCTCAATTTGAAATTTCGGGCAAACATAGCACATAACATTTTTCATGGCAACATGCATATACATATCAAATAATATATGTCATGATAATCATAATGTTTCAAGAGATGAATATTTGTTTCAAATAACGTATTCCATATGATCATATACAAACATGCTATTGCACGGACGAGAAAATATGAGAAATATACATATCAATCACTCTCTCGACGCATTAAGGTATCATGAGTACGGGTTTATTTGAGCACAAAAATTGTGCACATATTACACGTATGCAAATGAAGTAAGATGAATCTCTGTACTATTTATTTAATGGGGAGACTTTTTAGGCCTCTCAATTCTCAAATAACCAAATCGGTAATTAAACAAAAAAAAAAAAACAAACAATCGAATTTGGTAAAAACAAGGATATACGGAAATATGCTTAGAAGCATTTTAATTGATGGATCACTATATTATCATTCTAGCAAATTTTTAATGAATGACAAGAAACAATCTCTATCGGCACGTAGGGATATTTTATATATCTTTGTTTAAGCCAACATGTTACACATTTATTATATATTCGATGAGTAAGAACAAGTCCTTAAATAATTTTCAAAACAAAGTGATAATCAAATAATAACACTGTGGATATATACATAATATTTAACTATGAAAGAAAAAATGTATGATTTATTATAATTACGAGCATATACAAATCAACTGTATGCGTATAATACCAAAACCAAAAGAAAAACATGCGATCCAAATATATACATAATCAAAAGATCAGGGTCATTATTGGCCATTGATTGTTTATTAGGAGTGAATCGTTTTTCTTATTTGTTCAATTGTTTATTACTATTTGTTAGAATAAATTTCTGCACTTTATCACAAAACCCAGCAAAACTCATAATTCAACCACAAATTTTAGAGCCACGTAATTTAGAGATGATACAGCATACAAATAATTAAAACATCTAGTAAAAAAAAAAAAATCAATACTATGACTTCTTATTTTTTTTCACATAAAGGAACGCAATATTCTGAGAGCATGGTAATCTGAAACAAAAGGAGCATTGGGTAGAGTTTTTGTGCATACCGTTCACTGGAGAATTGATAGATCTGTTCACCAAAGGGATATATCGGTTCGTGCCACCCGAGGAGCGACGGCGGCGGCGGCGGCGGGCGGCGGGGCCGGGCGGCGGCGAGGGGTCAATTAGGGTTTTTTTTTTTTTTTCTCCGAGCTACGTGCCGATAACGTGTAAAAGTAAAAGTGGGAAAAGCGTATCTCATTCCATTAGATAATCCCTTTATATAGGGTCACGGTTACAATGTGAACACAGATTACATTGATGGCAATAAATACTGATTGAACGTTACATAATAACCGAAAGATAATCGTCATTGGCTTTGACGAAGGCACATAATAGTATTTTCCTTCAACAATATGAGTATTATTTTGTCATTATTTGTTACACACTTTTGTGGACAAAGTTTCTTTTTTTTATTATCGAAACCGGATATTTTATTAAAATTGTGTAAAACTGTACAAGAGAAAAAAAACCCTACAAATTGTACATCAGCTTTGTCTGAAGCAAAAAGCCAAATTAAAACCAGGCCAGTCTAAGTTCTCTCACCCTCCGTACTGCTTCAGAAATAAAGATATTCTTGGGGGGCGTCTCTGCTCCGTGTGGTGGTACTCCTGATTGCGCCAGTACTAAAGGCCCAATACAACCTCATTAAAGAGAAATCTCTAATACACAACAGTATTGTGCTTGTTCATATAAACTTTGAGGCAGTTCTCTAGCCATAGAGGAGTTTCATGCACTGAAAAGAAGAGCGTCCAAAAAAAAATTATGGTGGTTTTTTAAAGTTTATAATACTAATGATTTTTGTGATGAAGGAGTCTGTATTTATGGAAGCGGATCTCTGCGGTACAAGGTGAGCGGTACAAAGTGCTGTGCACAATTTTCATCCGAATTTTGGACGGATCCTTCCAAATTTCGACGGATCCTTCCAAATTTGGACTGGAAGAAAATGAATCAAATTTGGACGGAAAAAATATGAAATGGTGCTCCCGTCCAAATTTAGACGGATCCGTCCAAAATTTAAATGGAAATAGTGCACAGCGATTTGTACCGCTCTCCTTGTACCGTAGAGGATCGGGGTCCTGTATTTATTTACCAGAATAGTCGAAAACAAGTTCTATGAACAGTGTTTGTTCATGGCGCTGCGACTCTTTACTCGTACTATCTCTAAACACGCCGTTCCGTTCACTTTCCGGCCAAATTTCTTATATTCTTCCCTGTCTACACTTTCCGACGCGGACGCGGACGCCGGAGATGATTTCTCCCCACCTTGTACTTCCCTCACCACCGGAAAACCCGAGCTACCGGCGTTTCAACCCTCAACTGACGCCGATTTGATCTCCCAAATCCTCCTTAACCACCACAACCCATTTCACGCCACCGAATCCTCCCTCCAGCTCGACGGCGTAGTTCTGACTCCGTCATTAGTCCACCAAATCCTCCTCCGCCTCCACCACTCTTCCAAAATCGCACTCGCGTTCTTCCAGTATTGCATTAGCCACCATCCTTATTATTCCCATACCACAACAGCTTTTAATCTCCTTATTGATATCATCTGTAAAGTCCGGCAATTCGACGTCGCGTGGCAGCTAATCGTACAAATGGATCAAGCTCAAAACACCAATTCCAAGCCAAATTTCACAACTTTTGCTGTACTCATTCGGAGGCTGATTTCTGCTGGACTAACCAGACAAGCTATACGAACATTTGAAGAAATGCACATTTTCTTGGATGAAGAAAAAGGTTCGAATTCGGATTTTTCTGAAAACCAATTTTGTTTTCTTCTTGATACTTTATGTAAATATGGGTATGTAAAAGTTGCTACTGAGCTGTTCAATAAAGAGAAGAAATCAAG
Source organism: Gentiana straminea (assembly GCA_036785695.1). Taxonomy (NCBI): domain Eukaryota; kingdom Viridiplantae; phylum Streptophyta; class Magnoliopsida; order Gentianales; family Gentianaceae; genus Gentiana; species Gentiana straminea. The sequence continues at coordinate 203,100 of JAVUPR010000226.1, forward strand.
GTTTGGTGGGAATGCGAAAATGTATACAATTATGATATATGGATGGTGTAAGTTGAAGAGAATCGGAATGGCGAGGCGGTTTTTTAACGAGATGGTGGATAATGGAATAGAGCCTAATGTAGTTACATACAATGTATTATTGAATGGAATATGCAGGAGATCAAGTTTGCATCCGGATGAGAGGTTTGAGAAGGTGATTAGGGAAGCAGAACAAGTGTTCGACGAAATGCGTAAGAGAAATGTGGAGCCAGATGTGACTAGCTATTCTATATTGTTACATGTTTACAGCAGAGCCCATAAGCCTGTTTTGTCACTTGAGAAGCTAAAGATGATGAAAGATAAAGGGATTTATCCGAGTGTTGCTACGTATACATCGGTTGTTAAGTGTTTGTGTTCTTGTGGGAGGATTGAGGATGCGGAAATTTTGTTGGATGAGATGGTTCGTAATGGCATAAGCCCTTCAGCTGCGACGTATAATTGCTTCTTTAAGGAGTATATAGGCCGAAAAGACGTGCAAAGCGCGATAAGCCTGTACAACAAGATGAAAGAAGGTGGTGTTTTGTGTTTACCTAGTATGCATACTTATAATATATTGTTGAGGATGTTGATGATGTTTAATAAGAGAGGTCTTGCAATGGAGATATGGCAAGACATGAAGGATACCGGAAACGGGCCGGATCTTGATTCGTATACTACGATGATTCATGGATTGTGTGAGAAACGAAGTGGAGAGAGGCTTGTGAATTGTTTGTGGAGATGATAGAAAAAGGGTATTTACCACAGAAGGTTACGTTTGAGACGTTGTATCGAGGGTTGATTCAATCGGATATGTTGAGAACATGGCGAAGGTTGAAGAAAAAGCTCGATGAAGAATCGATTACGTTCGGTTCTGAATTTGAGAATTATCATCTTAAGCCTTATAGAAGATGATGATATAGAGTTGGTTGATTTAAATGCAGTAAAACCATGGTTGAAACTGAATGGAGTAAATTTATGTTCTCCTTTTGTTGTAGTAATAGTTATTCAATTCATGTAGAAGTTGGGTTTACTTGCCATTGTTTTTTTGTTTCAGGTCTTCGTGTAGAGGTGTAAAGGAGCCGAGTCAAATTGAGTATCAGATTTTGAGTTTGTGTTTATCTACTACACAGACTTCATGGGTATATTCAAATTTTCAAAGGTCGTAGTGATGGTTTAGACTAACTAGAGTGTGGGGGTTTGAATCCTGTATGGAACAACCCCGTTTCAACGGCAGCATAAGTATACTAAACCATTGAGGCACATCGCTCGATTTACATCATCCATTAATCCAAAGAACGGTATGGAGGAGACCCTTTGGTTGGGGTTCAACCATTTTTTGGGCTATTATTTTCATCACAATCAATCTACTCGTGCACCACTCTTCTAAGTCTTCTTGTGCACCACAAATCCTCTGGATATGGCCTAGTGGTGAAGGCATGGGTGCATAATGCAAGCCTTGTACCTAAGCTGGAGGTCAGCGGTTCGATTCCCGTAAATGGGTTGATTTCCGATTGATAACACTCCTTCAGTGTAGAGGTTATAAGAGGCAGCCCATGTTGGATCTACTAGGTTACTAGATTAACATCCCTCACATTCCTGTGGGATCGGGGGTGAGGGGCCCTTACGGTTAGGGTTTAACCGTTTTTTTTTCTTGTGCACCACAACAAAACCGACTTTTCATAGGTGCATTGTGAGAACCGACTTTGATAAAGTCGATTTTAGTTCCTTAACCTATGAAAAAATCGGTTCTCTGTTCCATAACCGACTTTCACATAGTCGGTTTTGCTGTGATGCACTGATAGAGTGGAGCACGAGTAGATTGAGTGTGTCGCAAATAAATCCCCCTTTTTTTTCATCCAACATATTCACAAGACGATCTACAATTCTACATGTTAAACACATATTGAAACACTCATAAGATAAAATGAACACATTCTTATAATCATTATATATATATGTTTACAAGAGATTAAGATACAATAATAATACAGTACCTTGTGATTAGGTTTATCATAAAAGATACCAGAATAAGCAGGAAATTTACAAACCTCCCATCTTTAACTAAATAATGTGATTAAGGACAATAATCTATTTTTTTTATTTATTTTACATTTAAGCAAATATATGATTATAAACATGTATTCAACGATTGAAGCTCGAAGATCGGCTGCATCTCCGTCGCAAATATTCTTCAACCGAAACAGTTCGATGCCTACTGCTACTCGAAAATGTATCATTATCATCATCATTATCCAGATTCATCAAAGCTAGATTTATGAATGGTTTCATGTTTGTTGCAGATTGTTGTGCTTTGAGGGCCTCGAGTTCTTCGGAGTTGTTTGCTTCTTCTTTTGCATATTTCAGTGATTCTGGATCACCTTTGAGGAGTTTGACAACCTTGAATTAAAACACTTGCATTAGTATTATTTTAACAGATTCTTTAATTTACGGACTCAGATTTTATAGAATCTTCTTCTATTCAAAGGTGGAATGTATCAGAATCTCTGCAACATATAGTTTGAAAGAGAATTTCCGTGCCTTGCAAGTAGTGTATATTTTACAGATTTGAACAGAGATTATACTATAGATTGTTTTGGGTGGTGGTGTATTACGTGATACGAGAATGAATTTTGCTCACAAGGCTTGTCAGTATTTCACTAACACATTCTTCATTTTACAGGCTCAGACATTACTTATTCATAGTTTACAGAATCTCTGAACGAGTAGTGTACATTTTTACCCTAAACCCTGAACCCTAAACTAGTGTAGATTTTTATAGATCTAACTAAAGATTTAAATGGTTTTCAGCACGATGCACAAAACACAAGATACGAAAGTGAAATTGCTTACAAGTGTCATTTGAGGGCGTAAGTCCGGTGAGCATCTGATGCAAAAAGCCTAGCAGCCAATACCATTTGCTCCAAAAAATATCAAAGTCATGAGAATCATCAACCAAAGTTGGATCAAGCAAATCAACAAACTTGCCTCCTTTCAAATTTGTTTCTGCCTGAAGGACATTTTTACACAAAATTATACATTAGAGATTCAATATATTTACCGTCAAATCTTATACTGAGGGTAAGTTTGTCCATCTATCAAATTCTTGTCCTTATAAACAAGAAAAAGTTAAATGTGTCATATTTGTCTAATTATGTGTCATTTTAGCTCATTACCCCTGAAAATAATAATTACTAACAATGTGTTATAAAACTAAGAAGATAATGGAGGAAGAACAAGAGGAAATGCAAGTATAGAAGAAGGGAAAATTGCTTGTCTTATTCCAATGATATAAGGGGGTATTTATAGTAGAGATTACAATGTGAACACAATAATCTGAATTAATCACAAATCTACTTAAATCAATCGAATAATAGATAATCCATCAATGATATTATTTCATAACACTCCCCTTGGATATCTATTATTTAAACATACAAAGATATGATATGCCTCATTAAAACCTTACTAAGAGAAAACCCGAGTGGGAAAAAAATCTTAGTTAAGGAAAAAGAGTACATATTTATACGGTTGATTTACTCCCCCGAACCAAGCGTCAATTTCGATATTTCAATTCTTTGCATCCCAATGCTCTTCAATGGTCTTTCAAATGTTGCGATCGACAACTTGTCTTGATAAATAATTATCGGTTGACCGGATCTGTTGCACATCAATCTCCTCATTCTTTTGCAAATCATGAGTAAAGAATAACTTGGGTGAAATATGTTTTGTTAATCTCCATTAATATAGCCTCACTTCAATTGAGATATGCAAGATGCATTGTCTTCATACAATTAAATAATTTCCATTCTCATCTAGACAATGTCTCAATTAATTGTCTCGATCGTAGTTGCATAACGTATATGTCATGTACTATTAACTTTGCTAGAAAAACCCAGTGGAAAAAAAACTAGACAAGGTAAATACTATTAACGTATACGTTTCTATGTGTTGCACTGACTGTCTCATTAAAAACCTTTAACTAAGAAAACCCTTTGGGAAAAACTTGGTTAAAGGAAAAAAGTACAATCATTGGTTTTAAGACCAAATCCACACAAAAGTTTTGAAGTTGTCGCTCTTCCTGACGACAACAATCTTTCAAATGTACGCATTCCATTATTATAAACACTTATTATCCAAAACCGATGTAGGAATAATCTTAGTGAACAAATCTATGAGATTGTCACTTGAGCGTACTTTTGCATATCACTCTCTTTTAGAGTTTATTGGATAGTCGAATGTAGGGGCTAATAAGCGTCATTCCCACTACTAACTTGTGCAACACATGCAACACAATCAACACTGTAATCAGCTAAATAATAAGGGGAAGTAATATAATCGAAATTTGCATGCATATATTTCCACTATCATGCATCGTAATTCCTTAAAATTTATGACATTAACCATGCATTACTTACATATTCCTTTCTCAATAGGAATCTACTCAGCTGGTCATACTACATTCAACATGAATGATAACGACCTTAACCATATGCATGTTGCGATTGTCATATTAATTCATTTCTGAAATCCACCAAGGATTTTCATATCAATATTAATGTCTAACGACCCGTAAATATACCGTCATATAATGTTACTGCCAGATATATTAGTTAGCGGAATATTATATTATCTATAATGGGAGAATATATTTGATCATTAACAAACAAATATTTCCAATTCAAACTCAACCTCAATTGCTTATTTCATTTTTACCTAGTCTGAGTGTTTATGGCACTCTGCGAATGACTTCGTCTTGGATCCGGATATAATAATAGCAATTAAAGAGGCAAATATGTCGTCGACGACTATTATATTTTATTATAATTTCTCCCATAAAATTCATTGCTAATTCGATATTAGCATAAACCAATTCCTTATCAATGTATGGATTGGTTGTTCCGCAACCCCAATATTTAATCATTTGATGCACGTGCAATTTTTGTTTTGGGGTTTTCGTCTACAAGACGAATCTCTTTAAGAGATTTCATGAGTATTTGAATATCAATAATAAATTGATCATTCTTCCGCGGATTTTTATCTTTAACACCGATCGGTCTTCTACGCTTACGGCGTAGAGAAATATCTTTAATCATCTTTGTTGGTGCATTTATAAATAATCACTCATTTAATTTCAATATAGGCATACGGCATATTACTTGTTAAATACTACAAGTAAGATTATTTTCATGATTCGATTAAAAGCGATGCATGGAAGATCGTTTATCTTGTTAAAATTTCTCGGCATTCTTTTATTCTAACATGAGATTTTCTTTATCTCCCCCTAATGCCGAGAATCGATCTTCATCGAACATGTTGCACCGAGCTATACATTGATGCTCTTTTATTCGCTTCATGCGATTTACACATATAAAACATAGTGGTTTCAATTAAATATCTCATTCTATGAGATTTTTGAAAGCAATATCTCTCTTGCGCTTCATGCGTTTAATATATCACTATGTGATTTTAGATTCTTCAAGAATCGTTCAAATTATTTTTCACGTCATATGTCGAGAAATCACTAGAGTGAGACACTGAACTTTTGGTTCATATTCTCCATTTTCTCGGAAAATATTCGATTTATGCAAAATGTGCATAAAATCTACCCTTTGTGGGTTTTATGTCAATGAATAATATATGAACTCATGGTTCATATATGTCAATGTTTGTCATGAGATATAATTACTAATGGACATTCCTTCCCGTATTCTCGGACAACATTTTTAATTTTCACAATCGATATATAGAAAATTTGCAATAACCCGTGAAGGATTCAATTTTTCAATATTAAATCCTCTTATGCGGGTATCAACAAACATTTTTCATGTTTTCAATCGAAGGGATTTAAATAATCACTTACGGAGATTGATATTTCAATATCGATTCATCCATTGTCTCATTTTGATACGACCACAACAAGCGATATCTCCAGAATAATATTATTTTGTCACGTTCGCTTCGTGGAACGGATTGATGCATCTTAGGTTTTAGTGTGGTCGCATCCACATCATTGAATGGACTTGTACTTGTATAACATGATGCATCTTATATAATCTGACACATATATCATTGCATTAATTATGCATATAATATTGGTCACACTCTTTCTAGGAATATACAAGTCTTGTCATTTATAACAAGTTTCTCTGTCTCAATATGATATCCATTTTCACAAATATATCCAATACTCGATAAAATTTCTTCGAGACACGGGAGATCAGAGTACTTTAATTCAAACGATTTTGTATCAATGGCTCTTTCGAGGTATTGTATTCATATAGCACTTGCACGTTTTACATTCAACGTTTCTACCATATTTTCTTCTAAGATATTCTCTTTATTTCGCAATATAACATGCGTTTTCGCACTATCGATGAGACAAATATTGCCATTACCATCTTCATCAATGAATATCATTTTTATGGCTTCCATTTTTCTTTTTCGATCAATAATTTGTTCCACAAAATCATAATTATCACAAGGCATAGTATAAATGAATAACAACCTACATATGATTGAAGAAATAATGATATTGATTACAAAATAAATGACCAATATATAGTCCAGTCATACATGCACATTCATATTAATACCGGATATTAATCAAAACTATATCGGTTATTCGGTTTGAAGAAAAGTGATGCAAATTTAACATATTGTAAACCTTCACATGGCTATTAGCAAAATGTATAGATTAACAAATTACGCTAACCGGACAATGAGTATTCGAGCTAAATATATCTACATTTACTAAAATGGAGCGAGAAATCATCCACTAAAAAACGAGGAAACATACATATTTGTTAAAGAAATACTCATGTTAATCAATCTTACGCCCCTTATTATTATTTTATTTTTATAAGATCGAGAATAAGCTTAATACCACTGATTCATGTGAGTCACCTGATGGGCTCATTTATTCAGACAATGATTGGAAATTTGTTTCTGCATATTTTGAATCAATTTTCCTCTTATCGAGGACGGACGATAGCCCCGCAACTATACGGCATGTCCTTGTCACACATAAACCGAGTCAACACATTCAAATTAACGTCTTATGCCATTGTCTTAAAACAAAATTCTGGGAATTCTCTCACTATAAATAAGAAATATGATCGGGGAAATATCATAATGAATAAGACAATAATAGAGAGTATAAACGGAAAGTAGTATAAATAAATAAAACTCATCTGTAGAAATTTCCTCCGGTGTCATATTAGGTTCAGAGAAATTAATTGGTTCCATTCGGAAAACCACGGTCTGTATAGCAACCACGCCAACAACCTGGAACATTGTGTCGCATTCATTTCAGAATGGACTGCACCAGTTGATAGGGCAGGACATATGATAAGACCAGAATATATCTTCCCTCGATTTCATCACATAATTTCAAATGTGATTTAATAAAAATGATTTGATTATATTCTCGAGTGGTCGAACCTCTTTCAAATTGTTCTATAATTAATACGGATCTCGAACCTTTCAGGTGGTTTCAGTAATATACGGACCGTTAAATACTCAAGGTTCCACAATTTATACGGATCCATAATTTATACGGATCTTTCACCGTTATTGTTCCATGATTCATATGGATCCATAATTCATACGGATCCACGGTTCATTTTTTTTTTAAAATTACATGTCAACGTGAGTATTCGACATGTGTGACATTTATTTATGTGAATTTCATATGCACTTCGTCACTCTTTGACATGTTCGTTTATGTGAATTTCATACTCACTTTTACGAGCTTTGATATTTTCGAATGGACTTCATGTCCATTATATGCTCGTTCAATATATTGATGATCTCCAAATGATCATATATGTATATTTTCAACATTGTCAAAAAGACAAAACGCTATTGCGTTAAATACTTAGCCGTCAAGGCTTCCCATTGAATTGATAGATGTATATTATAATATCATTGAGATTTGATCCATTATAAAATAAATTAAACAAATAAAATTTTACCTCAATACTTTACCTTGGTGTAACATTGGAAGATTTCATCCCAGATTAATTGGTTTTTTTTTTCTCTCGATACACCATCCTCTTGGTCACCATATAAAGACGATGTAATACAATCCATCCCACGCTGAAGCCTTGATGAACATTGTTATTAAGGTTGTGATGGTCGAGAATAAATCGGATTTCATTATTCCTTAAGAATCATGATTTTGGAAACACGACATCATGAATTGGGTAGAGACTCGTGCCGATAACGTGTTATAAAACTAAGAAGATAATGGAGGAAGAACAAGAGGAAATGCGCAAAGTATAGAAGAAGGGAAAATTGCTTGTGTCTTATTCCAATGATATAAGGGGTATTTATAGTAGAGATTCTGATGTGAACACAATAATCTGAATTAATCACAAATCTACTTAAATCAATCAGAATAATAGATAATCCATCAATGATATTATTTCATAACACAATGATCTATTTTTGGAATTGTTTTTTATGAATATTTTTGTAATTTTCTTTGTAAACAAACATAAAATGACAGCTACGGCCCCCCTGAAAAACACCAAAATATAGTTCCAACGGTCGAATATAAATTCTAAAAAGAAATGGTAATTATCTGAAAGCCTCCCCAATTCAAAATAAACGATTTTTGATTTAAATTCTCACTGCAACGGTCATCTTCATTTGTCAAAATTAACAAATTTCTGGGCTTAGTTTTCAATTTCATTTTCTCCTCGTTAATCCGCCGGAGTGCATCTCTTCCTCGATCTTCTCAGCGGGGATATAGGCTTAGGCACGAGAAGAAGACGCCGCAGCTGCTGCTGCATACCTTTTTAATCGAAAGAGAAGGTTGAATAAGATCACATGAAGAAGTTTCGAATGGTGGATTTGTTTGTGATTCTCGTTTGAGATCTCCCTATACGGAACGGAAGTCCCACCGATCTCCCAAACGAAGTGCAATTTGGTCCGCCTGATCCAGTTCGGAAATCACTACCATTCCATCGAATCCTTCGTATCTCTGTTTTGGAGCTAATAAAGCTTTTACTGGAGCAGATGGCCATGATTCCTAAATCAGTGAGTATTTGTTTTGAATGTCGTTCTATTTGTAGTTTTTTTGCAATTCAAAAAGGATTGTCATCTTATTTCTGTGTGCTGGTGTATTTTTCAAGTAGAAAATGTAGTTTTGCTCCGAATACTTTGTGGCCAATGTTGCTCTTGTTGAATTTCCATCTTTTCTGGTTGATAGGTACTTAGGATTCTTCTACCAGTGCTAAAATTAGTCGATTGTGTGCTTAACTAGGGAACTGATTTTGATTATGGAAGTTAATCCTCATTAGTTAATTTACTTAAGGGTAGCTACTTTTCATTAACAAATTCCTAGCAAAATCTCTGAACCGTAAATTTTGGAAATTCGATTGTTTCACTAATTCCAGTTTAGCCTTTCAAATTTCAATAATCAGACTTATGTTGTATCAAATGTCCTAAGTTTATTGGTAGTAAGTGACTTATTTTTCCTGTAAGAGATGTGCAAGTTTAACTGAATTTTCTAAAAATCCCACTTCCCTTGAGAGCTGTGGCTGAGAATGCCCTAGCAATCTGAAAGATGCTCTGTGAACTGAAAATATGGGTCTGATTGGAGTACTTACGATTAGATTTCTAATTCAGTACTTGATTTGCTATAATTTAACTGCTAGATGTGAGTAAATGTGTATTCCTTTAACTGAATTTTCTAAAAATCCCACTTCCCTTGAGAGCTGTGGCTGAGAATGCCCTAGCAATCTGAAAGATGCTCTGTGAACTGAAAATATGGGTCTGATTGGAGTACTTACGATTAGATTTCTAATTCAGTACTTGATTTGCTATAATTTAACTGCTAGATGTGAGTAAATGTGTATTCCTAAGTCATGTTAGACCATTTTGTGATTTTCCTTTCTCAGCATTAAAGCTTTTGAAATTTATGAGTAGCCAACATGCCGAGTTCTGCTTTTTCTTCAATGACTAACTGATCCCATTTGTAGTTTTAAATTTTTATGGCCTTTTTCTTTGAGAAATGCTCAAGAGAAATGCTTTGTTTAGGGCTGTAGGGTAGTACTTGATTTAAGGGTCGTAAATGATGGCTAGGACAGCTATACTCTTTTCTTTTGCTGGATTTTTCCCTCTAGGTTTTGCCAGTAACAGATTATGTTTTGTGTACATTTGTCAAAGCTACTGATGCATGAGGGTTTGTGCTATAGTTTCGAAGTACAGTTTTCCATTTTATAAATTACTTTCCATGAATGAGGTAATCTTATCTGTTTTACTTCACACTTCTTTTGAATATAAATATAATACTTTCTGTGAACAGGAACAGGCTACACCCGTCGTAGCAATGGAGCAGCCAGAACCCACACCTATTCCTCTTCTCAATCGGCGGACAAAAGTGAGGACTAGAGAAGTCGGCTCAAGGTTTATGTCTCCTATGGTTTCTTCAAAATCTGTTCCGAATTCTGCTCCAACTCCCACTCTGGTGCCTGACTGTCAGCATCTAAAATATACGCAAAGATGGCACCATGTGCAAGAACGCGATATATCCACAATCCCCCAAGTAGATGCCCACAAAACGGAAACCACTCAAAACTTAGAATCTTGGCAAAATTGTCAACAAGAACAGGAACAGCATGATATTGGCCCATTATTTCAACTAGATGCCAACAACATGAGAACCACTCAGTCCATTAACAACACTCCTGCAGCAGTGGCATTTGGATCCCATAACCAGTCTAATACTAAAGCAGGCACATCGATATATTCAACAATCAAGAGGTATCAGCCGCGAGCTAAGCCTCTTAAGGAGAATAACGAAGGAGCAAAAACAGAGCAAGAACATCCCAGTGAGATCATTCCGCAGAGTAAAAACATTACCCATGTTGTTGCTAGATGCAAGACACCCTGTCCAAGGCCGGATACTCCGAATGTAGATAGGATTATTCCATCAAGATACAAGGCTAATTCACAAAGTGCTGCAAACCTGAACGGTAAAGGGGCGACTGTTTCTGAGGCTGCGAGGCTATTAAAAGAATCCATTCGAGCTCCTGATCCCTTCAAATCCTCTACAGCTATCAGGAAATCCAATGATGACATGGAAATGCTCTTGCAAAAGAAACTTTCAAGGGCATCAAGGTCCAAGGATGATTCTTCTGGTTCATATACTTCAATTGTTAGAACTAAGTCAGGTGGTTCATGTCCCACTTCTCCACTGTGTAGCAACAAGATGGGAGTCTCCGATGAGCACCCTTCGTTGCAAGAGAACGATTTTCTTGCTAATAACATGTCAACATGGAGCACTTCTGGGAGAAACTCTAGTGACAATTGTAGCGAAAACATCAATGAAATTGACTGCTCAACGATCAGAAACTCCCCTTGCTTTCGTTCTTTGGACTTTCCCGTATCAAGAGGTGAACATGCCTCCTCTTCCTCAATGTATCGTCTTAGAGCTAGCAACAGCTTGACTGCTGCATCTGCTTCCTTCAAACCATCTGGGGGGAACCATCTTGCGCTTCCTCCACACCCTTCATCTATAAAACTCGGTTCAGGAAAGGGGAGGAAGCACCATGAAGATGTACACTTTCTAAAACTGCTTTACAATCATTACCTGAAATGGCGGTTTGCAAATGCAAGAGCCGAAGTCGTGATGTGCTCTCAAGAAATTGAAACCAAGGTTGGCACGTTGTCTTTCATCCTTTAACTTTCTTCTGTTAGTATATTTGCATGTGATTTTTCATCTAATATCATGCGCTTATCACCATATATTAGGCCTGTAACAGAGGGTTATATTGTCTGGCTGAATGTTGCACGTAAGATTTTTAAAAGATTTCTGCTTTGGCTTTGTTTTTTTTGACTTATCAACCATAACCTTGCATCTCCGTGTCAGAGTATTGATGTTCTGGAGTATTAGGGACACTTCTTTGCTTTTGTTCATTTCGGTTACTCTATCATAAATAATCCTTAGTGTTTTGGGACAACATTGTGAGCGGCCAATGTAAACTTATATGCCTCATAATTTCGCATACTTAAGACTCTAATTTGTCTGAATCATCCCTAGATAAGACACATGGTGAGCTTCAATCATCTGGTTTTACTTTTAATATTTCTTAATTTCATGTTCAATGATGATCAATGTTGTGTTCATCTTTGCAGAGACAAGTTCATTCTCTTGGCAGCAAGTTATCGGAAATGCGTGATTCGGTGAGGAGCAAAAGAATCGAGCTCGAGTGTTTGCAGAGATTCAAAGCATTAGCCACTGTAGTTAATTCTCAAGTAAGAGATAGCAAGCTTTAATCTGATTCCCGGCATAAATTGATCTTTCAGTGCAATACTTTTTTGAATATGTTTTTTATCAACCCTTTCTCACCTGATTTAATTCTAGATGCCATATCTCAACCAATGGTCAGCCCTAGAGGAGGATTATTCGACTTCTTTATCAGAAATCGTAAATGCTTTACATAGTTTGTCCCTCAGACTTCCAACCAGTAGTGAAGTTAAGGTTAGCATCGTTTCGTTGTATACTTCGTATTATGCAAATTGTTAGTTAGTCTGCAGTACAGCTTCAACCTAATTATACTCCCTTGCAGGTTGACATTACAGAGTTAGGAGAGGTGTTGAATCAGGCCATACAGATGATGGAAATGATGGCCCTCAATACGAAAAGCTTTTTTGCGAAGGTATAGGAATTCTGTATTCATAAAGTGACCAAGATATTCTTGAATATATAACCTCTACAATACAAAGGAACAACAGTTCTTATACTGAACAATTAGTTTGATAGAGATATATAATGAATAATTAGAATCTTGTCACCGATCTGATCTTACAACTTTTGCATATTAGTCTTTATTGAATATATTGAATATATACATAGTATAGTTTATGTATCATATTGTTACATGTTTTATTTTAGTAAATAGGCCGGTTACATCCTTACAAGGATCACTTATTACTACCCACTCTATAAAGTGTATCATAAGTAGTATTTATTACTTTGTTGCTTTTTCTCTTTCCTAGATAAGCATGCCTTTTACTTTAAGTTCAAGAGTCTTGTAATATGCCTATTTAATTGAGGCTGTTTATTCAAGTAAATAATAAGAGTTAAACTTTTCTCTTAATCATCTTCTTCTTCCTCTCTTTTATCTCTATATGGTAGCAGAGCCCTGATTTTTTCAGGACTTCGATCTTTCAACTCTTTTTTCCTTCCAGCCCTGTTCAAACAAGCATGACAGAGGCTCAATCTTCTTCCTCTTCTACTTCTCTCTTATTTAATGGAGTTGATAATCCATCACTCCAAATCACTTCTAAAAAACTGACTGGACCGAATTATGTTTCATGGTCCCGGTCCGTTTACACTTATGTCTTGGGCGCAGGAAAGAAGGGATACCTCACAGATCTCTCATAGCTCCCACGTACACCAACTCAAAGGAGTTCGACACTTGGGAGATCGAAGATGCAAGTGGTAAGATCATGGCTTATGAATTCAATGATGGAAAAAATAAGCTCAAACTTCTTATATGCAAAATCACCACAAGATCTCGGAAAAAACTCGGAGTCTTTATACTCTAACGAAGGCAACTATGTACAAGTTTATGGGTTGAAACTCAAGCCGAGGAATACGGTTCAATCAAAACTCTATAAATGAGTATTTTAATACTCTAACTAATCGTGGGAAGAATATGATCAACTCACAATCAAGAAATGGAAGTGTACCGAGGATGCATGCATTCATAACAAAGAAGTAGAAAGGGATAGGCTTCTAGACTTCCTGGAGGTCTAGACATCACTTATGAAGCACTAGGAAAGAATCCTTGCCATATCTCCATTTCCATCCATTGATGATGCATTCGCATTCTAAGAAAGGAGGAGTGTAGGAGAGGAGTGATGCCTATAGCCGGTGGCATACTGCCCACTCCAGGAGGAGCCGTCTCAGGCTTTAAAGTCACCGAATCAGCCGCATCATTTCGAAACGTAGGCCGCCAATGCGGCGTACAATAGAAGCAAGAGGAGTGAAAATTGGGCCAATCTCTTATGTGAACACTGCAAAAAGAAGGGTCATATTAAGGAAAAATGTTGGCTTCTACATGGGAAACCACCTCATCTTCTCAAAAATCAACAAGGCAAGACTGAGGGTAGAGGAAAGGAGCTGAACAGGGCCTATAATGTTGCTGAACAGAGGCACGGTTTCTCAGAAGAACAGCTGCACACCCTTCAGATGATGTTCAGTAAACTGCAACCACAGCCCACTGAATCACCTATTGGAGCTGCTGCACATGAAGAACACAAATGGATTGTTGACTCAGGTGCTTCTAGCCATATGACAGGTGATTTTTCTGTTTTTGAAACTTTCACAAGTATTGATTCTTATCACTATGTTACTATAGCTGATGGTTCTTCAAAGAAAGTATTAGGAAAAGGTAGAGTCAAACTTCAAACAAACATTACCCTAAGATGTCCTCTATGTTCCTAATCTCAATTGTAACCTTCTCTCCGTCAAAAGCTTTGTAGAGATAGAAAATGCTCAGCTAACTTTCTGGATACCCATTGTGAGTTTCAGGATCTGGAGTCTATGATGAAGATTGGCAGTGCTAAGAGTACTAAGGGAGGTCTTTATCTATTTCATAGCAAGCTCCTAGAGGAAACAAGTGGATTATTGGCTAGTTTAGATTCTAAATGTAACAAAATTCTTCACTTACATTTTAGACTAGGCCATCCTAATTTTGTATACTTGAAAAAGTTGTATCCTTTGTTATTTTCTGGAGTTTGTATAAACACTTTGAAGTGTGAATTTTGCATCCTTGGTAAACAAACTAGAAATGTTTACAAATCTATTCCCTATACACCCACTGCTCCCTTTACTCTTGTGCACACCGATGTTTGGGGTCCATCTAGTGGTCTCAAATCTATCCAAAAAAACCGTGGTTTGTCACATTCATCGATGACCATTCCAGAACTTCATGGGTCTATTTAATGAACCAAAAATCTGATGTTGCAACCATATTCACAAATTTTTACACCTTTGTTGAAACCCAATTTAAAACCAAAATTCAGATCCTAAGATCAGATAATGGGACTGAATACTTTAACTCTCAACTCTCTCCTTTCCTTACTGAAAAGGGAATTGTCCATCAATCCTCCTGTACAAACACACCTCAACAAAATGGGGTAGCAGAGAGGAAAAATAGACATCTCTTAGAAGTTGCCAGAACCTTGATGTTTACCTATAATGTTCCTATTTTTTACTGGTGCCAAGCTGTTCTAACTGCCACCTACTTGATCAATAGAATGCCTTCTAGACAGTTGAATTTCAGGAACCCCATTAATGTCCTCAAAGGTACCTACCCTGACACAAAACTCCTATCTGATATCTCTCTAAAGATATTTGGCTGCACTGCTTTTGTTCACAATCATAACCCTCAAAGAGGAAAACTTGATCCTAGGTCTGTTAAGACTATCTTCCTTGGTTATTCTCCTACTAAAAGGGGGTACAAATGCTTTGACCCCAAAACACATAAGACCTATGTCACCTTTGATGTCACCTTTATTGAAGATCAGCCGTTCTATGCCAAATCTGAAATCAAATCCCTTGAACAAAACCTTCTTCCAGAGAATACTGTCACCTTGCCCATTAGTGTTGATGATACCATCATGCCTAACTATTCTCCCACTGAAAAACTCACCCATCAACCTGAAAAAGAGGCCATTATCTACACCAGAAACACTTGGAGACCTGAACCTGCTGATGACTCTCTTATCCAGCCTATTCAAGAAACTGAGCACTCATCTACTTTACCTACCTCCTCTGAATCTTGTACTGACCTAACACCTCCCTGTATTGAACCTGAGCTGCCTATTGCCCTTAGGAAAGGTAGGAGAAATTGCACTCAACATCCTATTCAAAAATTTGTGGCCTCTTCGTAAAGTCTCACAACCTTATCAAGCCTTCTTATCTAATATCGACACCCACAATATTCCCAAGTCCATTGAGCATGCCCTAAGTGATCCTAATTGGAAAAACGCCGTCCTTGAAGAACTATCTCGCTTTAGATAAAAATCATACTTGGGATTGTGTTCTTAAACCACGGGGAGTAAGACCGGTGGGGTGTAGATGGCTCTTTACCATCAAACACAACTCGATGGTACCATTACCGTATACAAGGCAAGACTCGGTTGCCAAGGGTTTTACACGGACTCAAGGTATTGACTTTAATGAAACTTTTGCACCCGTGGCTAAATTAAACTCTCGTCAGATATTAATTTCCATTGCCGCCGTTATGAATTGGCCTCTCTATCAACCGGACATAAAAAATGCCTTCTTAAATGGGGATCCGAAAGAGGAAGTTTATATGCACTATCCCCCGGTTTTATGATCAAACCCAATCATGTTCGAAGTTAAACAAGGCTATCTATGGATTAAAGCAATCTCCAAGGGCCTGGTTTGACAGTTTACCAAGGCTATGAAGGAGGCTACATATCATCAAGGGCACAAGTGATCATACCATGTTCTACAAACATGGTCATTCCGGTAGGATAACTATCCTCATTGTATACGTGGATGACATTATCATCACCGGAAACTCGAGGAAGAAATCGCCTCCTTGAAGACCTTTCGAATCAAAGAATTTGAAGTAAAAGACCTAGAGCTCGAAATACTTCCTTGGTATGAAGTTGCAAGATCATCCAAGGGTATTCTACTCACTCAAAGGAAATACACTATGGACTTATTGTCGATTATGGCTTGTTGGGGTGCAAACCGTTAGTACACCTCTTGATAATGTCGTGAACTTTGGGAAAGATGATACCGGGACCGACATTGATGCGTAAAAATATCGAAGCTTATAGGTAGATTAATCTACTTATCGCATACCAGCCGTATATATCATTTGTCGTAAGTACTCTCACCAATTCATGCATTCTCCAAAGGAAATACACTACAATGCTGCTGTCAGACTATTAAGATTTTTGAAAGGGAGCCCAGGAAAGGGTATACTATTCAGAACAGAAGGAAATAAAAGAATTGAAGCATATGTGGATGCTGATTGGGCTGGCTGCAATATTGATAGAAAATCCACCTCTGGATGGTGCATTTATGTCTTTGGTAATCTAGTTTCTTGGAGAAGCAAGAAACAATCTGTTGTGGCTAGAAGTTCGCCGAGGCCGAGTACGGGGCAATTGTCGTTTGTATGTGTGAAATATTATGGGTACGTGCTTATGAGGGAACTAAGACTTGTTATTTCTACTCCTACTTGTCTTTACGGTGATAGTCAATCGCTATTGAAATCACTAAGAACCCTGTACAACATGACAGGACAAAGCATATTGAAATTGATAGACATTTTATCAAAGAGAAGGTGGTGAAGGGACAGATTCTTCTATCTTATATCAACTCAAAAAATCAAGTGGCTGATGTGTTCACCAAAAGTCTACCTAGCACTTCTCTCCTAAAGTGTATTGACAAGCTTGGTCTGCTAGATATCTACATCCCAGCTTGAGGAGGAGTATTGAATATATTGAATATATACATAGTATAGTTTATGTATCATATTGTTACATGTTTTATTTTAGTAAATAGGCCGGTTACATCCTTACAAGGATCACTTATTACTACCCACTCTATAAAGTGTATCATAAGTAGTATTTATTACTTTGTTGCTTTTTCTCTTTCCTAGATAAGCATGCCTTTTACTTTAAGTTCAAGAGTCTTGTAATATGCCTATTTAATTGAGGCTGTTTATTCAAGTAAATAATAAGAGTTAAACTTTTCTCTTAATCATCTTCTTCTTCCTCTCTTTTATCTCTATAGTCTTCATTCAGTTTGGTATCTCAAGCTATTCGAGAAAACTATATTTTTTTCATTTATACATTTTAACATGTCATCGATGAGTGGGCCACCGAACGAGCACAAGCTGTCTTTCGGCAGTAGCATAGGCGAGAGATCCACTCCTTTAGCACCGGGGGCACGTGCCCCGGTGGATTTTTGGGATTTTTTTTGTATTAAAACGATGTAGTTTTGTTGCTAAAAAATATGTATATATATATACCCTTCGTGCCCCCGGTGCCCTCTTTAATTTTCTTTTGTGTGCCCCAATTTCTGGATCCGCCACTGAGCATAGGGCAACAACAAGGTTTGAAACTAAGGTGGTCTAGATATCATGTAAAAGACTAAGCTTTTAAGGATTAGTGTAGTATATTTTTCATTTGTTTAAGAAGTGCATCATAACAATTATCCGTGTTCCTGTATATTGTGGGCTTTGTCCAGAAGCTGACAATTACTACTGTATATTTAACTGCAGGCAGAAGAAATGGAAAGCTTAATATCAGAACTAGCCATGGTCGTTAATGGGGAAAGAGGTCTGATCCATGAATGTGGAGATCAGTTATTCAAGACGCAAACATTGCAGGTGCGTGTTATGTATTCGTAACCATATACTTTCCAAAACCATATACATTTGACCTTCTCCTATATGTTCATAAAATAGTTGATCTGAAGAAGACATAAAACAGAGTGATTTCTTTCTGAAATAAGAGGGAATATATTGCCATATGCCACCCTCTATTCCCCGAGTAAGAATGCTTGGGGATGTTTGTTCTGTAACATATAGAATAGAAGTATCTGCAAATTTTCAAGTTCAAAAAGGAAACCGCATGAGGCAAATGGTCACGTTTTTTTTTGTGTTGTTGTGGCGCTCGTGCATTCACTGTAAATTAAGGCCGGAAAACACACTTAATTACGTGAAACCGCATGAGGCAAATGGTCATTATTATTACCCCTTAATAGTAATGAGATTATAATTCTCAAAATGTCGATTTATGTTTATTCAGGTGGAAGAATGCAGCATGAGGGGACATCTGCTTGGATTACATCATGATAGCAAACTCCAACAACAGAAAGAAGACTAAGAATAGGCTTTCATTAAAAGACCATAATATCCTTTGCCTTAAAGAACTACAAGGGTGATTTTTTTTTGTCTCCCGGGGGCAGAATTGTATATGTGAGTGAGTGCTGCAAACAAGGGTGGTGTTTTCTTTCCTCTATCCATTTGTATAGTTATGGTTCCAAAAGGAAGGAGTCTTGGAGATTCTTGCATGGGAGAAGGGTATGTGTATACAGAGACTGTCGGATGATGAGCTGTCATTTGATTTACACACATGTTATGTTACATACGCGTTGATGAGGTGGTGCAATAGAGATTCTTCTTCATACATGAATATACCGTCCTGCATGCCACCCGGAAAAAAAAGTAAAGGAGGCGAGGCGAGGCGAGGTATGAATTGAATTCGGTTTTGGGCGATGTATCCAACAAGAGAAAGGAAAAGAAGAAACTCCCTGCTAGATTTCTGACTGCACTTCTTATTTATTTTGTTGTTGTTGTTGTTGTTGTTGGTTATATACTGTCCTTGTAACAGTCCATGATGTTGTGTGTGATGATGGTGGTGTACTTATTTGGAAATTCAAATGTGTAATACCCTTTTATAGATATAATAATAGCACTATTGAAGGATCAAACAGAGTATACAATAAATAGATTTCTTTTTTAGCTGAGAAGACTATTTTGTTTGTTTATCACTGTTTTATTTGTTTACCAAAGAAAAATAAAATTACTAAGTGCTTTACCACCATTTCTATGTTGAAATTGTATTCCATTCTACTCCATTTTCCCAATTAATGGTTCCTCCCTTAATTAATCCCCTATACCCCAGTATACCTATTATACATCAAAGAACAAAACTAATAATATGTGTGAGTCTTCCTTTATGAACTTTCTAATGTATTGCTAATGTCACAACTGCTCAGACACGAGTGACGCAACATATTTTTACATCATTGATTATGATGAGTCTACATCATGATCAATGATAGAAAAGTGTCGTGTCATTTGTTGTGTTTGAGCGAGTGATTGTGGCAGCAACATTACCCTACATACATATGTATACAATGTCTATTTTACTTCAAAAACACGATTAAAAATTCGACATGAAAGCGGAAAAGTAAACACGTATCAATAAATGTACGTAACCGGTGAACATACACTAACCACACATAAATAACCATACTCTACATAGTTGGACTCGAACGAACCTCTAGGTCGTGAGACTTCAGTTTAACCACTTAGATTAAGCCTCCTCATTGACAAGTAATGGAGATTGAATTTGAAGTAGTGAAAAATGTTTTTATCCCTTCCCACTTAGGGGCAGATCCAAAAATTTGTTCCAGTGGAGCTACGGAAGACTAAAACTACCTTGTTTAACTACAAAACGACATATTTTAATAACAAAACTATATCGTTTTAATACAAAAAAAAAGAGTAAATAGCAACTTTAGTCCCCTATCTTTCCTAAAAAGGAGGGACTTTGCCCTCATCTTTGATTTTGGTTTGACCGGTCCCTTATCTTTTAAATCTTTTGCAACTTTGGTCCATTTAACTATCAGTCGACAAAAAAATTGACGGACAACCTGTGCGTATCCTTCACGCACTCTTAGAATTTAAAAATATTATTATTTTAATCAATTTCCCAAAAACAATTTTAAAAAAAAAAATCAATAAATTATCTCATTAATGTTATTACCGTATAAGGTGTAAAACAAAACCCTTTTTCACCATTCTTCCTCCCGCGTTTTTCGTTGATCTTTCTCAGTCTTTCATCGTTCTCAACCATAATGTAGCTCGAATTTAGGGGTTTATCCCCAATTTCATCTTCTTTAAATCATTACTCTAATCGTTCATCTTGGAAAACGATTTGGTGATTTGCAATATATATTAGAGATATGATTTAAAGAAAATGAAATTGGGGATAAACCCCTAAATTCGAGCTACATTAAGGATGAGAAAGATGAACGAAAAACGATGGGAAGAAGAATGGTGAAAAAATGTTTTGTTTTACACGCTATATGGCAATAACATTAATGAGATAATTTATTTAATTTTTTATAACATTTTTTTTTGGAAATTGAGTAAAATAATAATATTTTAAAATTCTAACCGCGCGTGAAGGATACTCACATGTTTTCCGTTAATTTTTGTGTTGATTGGTTGTTAAATGAACCAAAGTTTTGCAAAAAGTTTTAAAAGATAAAAGGATTGGCCAAACCAAAATCAAAATTTAAGTAAGTCCTCCTTTTGGAAAAGATAGGATTTAAATCTGCGATTCACTCCAAAAAAAAAAAAATATCCCTGAATCTCAATAGGGTCATGACTCACATGACCCCACCCCAACAAAGGTATATCCGCCCCTTCCCACGACAGAATTAGAATCATCCCCACCATGATATATACAGAACAGTTGAGAGAGACAATGGGTGTTACTTCAATTCTCATCTTTTAAACTTTTCTACATTGAAAGAACATGAAACTTAGAAACCATAGCATTTATCATAATAATAGGTTGCATAGGCAAAGGATCAGATTTTTGATATTTAAAAACTAAAGTGAACGGTCACATATTATCATTAAATAACGAATTATTCAGCTCGAATAACTCAAGATATGAATTATACATACATACTATTTTAATCTACTACTCAACATTCAAACCATAACTTGTTTCCAGTTTTCAGTTGTTTTCTCCCCCTAAGGAACAATTATACATATACATATGTGATCATTGGGCCCTTGTCAAAAAAAAAAAAAAAAAAGGGGGGGGGGGGGGGGGGGGGGGGGTGTTAAAAGATCAGTGTCTAGGGAATTTGATTTTAGGGTGAACCTCAGGGGAGCTACTACAACGTTTCATGAAAGAATCAAGTGTTTTCTGTTTAGCAGGGCTACTATTACTACTGCAATGTTGCTTATTCACTTTTGTTGCTTCCAAATAGCTCTCCTGACCATCCAGCATCTGTTCAATCATGGATATGTGTGTCAGTTCCATGCAATCAATCAACGATAGAGATTTACCAAACAAGATCGATATCGAAATCCATCCACTTAAGGTACATCTGTTGTTGTACTAAGTGGATGGACATGATGTAACCATTTTTACTCTCCTTCGTATATAAAAAAGCGTGTAAGGGGGGGTGAGAGTTGGGATGCATCACATCTATCCACTTCAGGTACAACCGTTGAACTACACGGAGGAACATAATGTAACCGTTTTTACCCTCTTTCAAATAGTAGAGGTTGTACTACACGGATGTACATGATGTAAACCGTTTTTACCCTCTTTCAAATAGTAGAGGTTGTACTACACGGATGTACATAATGTAAACCGTTTTTACCCTCTTTCAAATAGTAGAGGTTGTACTACACGGATGGATATAACGTAAACCGTTTTTACCCTCTTTCAAATAGTAGAGGTTGTACTACACGGATGGATATAACGTAAACCGTTTTTACCCTCTTTCAAATAGTAGAGGTATATAAGGATGAGTTTGATGCATCACATCTATCTACTGGATACGGCTAAAGCTATAACAGTTGTACCATGAAATTTCTCTTTTGCTCTATATATTGAGCTAGATGCTATGACATGTGTTACCTATCACAATATTGATCTGCTGACCTAATCTTCCACAAGAAAATGAAAAAAAGAGAGGTAAATGCAAACCATACCTGTCCTAGATTCTCGAGTTTGCTCCGGACAACATCCCTGAAAAAACCAAATGTGTGTAAATATACTCAGTACACAAGGAAAATATACCACACACCTATAGCTACAAAAAAATTTACGTAATGACATACCATATGATGTCATCAACTGTATCGTTTGCCAGCAAATAGTATATATTGACTGATGATACCTGAATTTTCAGAACAACCTAGTCACTATGCGTTTTTTGTTGCATGAAAAGGTAAAAGAGAAAAATTGATCATTTCGTAAATAAGTCTGTGGAGTAGAGCCTGGCAAGCTAGATAGTACAATCTAATCCTTGCAAGGATTGTACGTTCCAAAAACTGATTGCCAAGGAAAAATGTTATAACCGATGTGTTGTACTCCTTCCGTCCTACATTATAGGTCTTTTTAGAGATTTTGGATGAATGTGGCATTATATGGGGAAAAAAGCCAAAATACCTTTCGACTATCATTGATGCAACAATTGTAACGTAATGAAAAGTGATTGGATTGATAATAAATTGGGAGTAAGATGAAGAAAAAGGAAATGAGTGTGGTATTCCAAAGAGACATGGCAGTCCTCTTTTGGACCACACCGAACTTACCTATGCACTATTTGCACTCCACACTGAATTGGACCTTTGGGAAGTCGATTCTTGACTCAAGAATCTACTTCCCAAAGTTCGATCCGGTGTGGTGTGCAATTAGTGTGGTGCGTCAGTAAAAAACGCGGTGGTGCAAATAAAGGGACAAAAACAAAGGGTTAAAAAGACTTGTATCATAGGACGGATAGTGTACATGGTTACGCAAAATCCAACTAAACCACCCTAGTTCAATGCTGAATGTGTTTCTTCTACCTCATCTCGTGCACACATCTTATGTCAAATTCGACAAAGCATTTCAGCACTAAAAAGGGGAATACATCCCAATCGTTCCGGAAAAGGAGAAGCGGTTGAACGTAACTTAGATATAGATTATTAGGAAGCTTTAAATGCAAAATGATTATATACTTCATCAATAAGGCTTTACCAATTTTGTATCCTAGAAAAAAAACGCTGTTATACTGATAGGAAAACTCAATGAAAGATAGAGACAATCTCCAGAACATAGGTGTTATGTGATGGTGGGCTTGATTACCTGGCCAATTCTATGAGCACGGTCTTCTGCTTGAATTAGGTCTCCTGGGGTCCATGATAACTCTGCAAAGATGACTGTACTTGCTGCTGTTAATGTCAATCCAAAGCCACCAGCTTTGATCGATAGCTGTAAAAAGACACAAATTCGATCACTCTTTATCATGTAAAAAAAGGCGTAATCAGCCAGCCTCGCTGTTTTACTATCTCTGTATTCTACTTGAAGCATACGAAACAAATCTGAGGATTTTTGGCCTAAAAGGGAGACACATGGCTGAGTTACTGATCGAAACCACTACTAGCTTCAAGCCATATGCTAGTACAGAAAGGAAAATACACAGATATAAAACCAACTGGTGCTGGTTTCGAGCTGTCTCGGAATTCAAAAGTAACATAAAGACATACAATTAACCATGTATGCAACTATGCATGTAAATATTTGGAACGGAAATCACATTAAGCATAATTGCATACCACAGCCGCTTTTATGGAGTCTTTTTCCTGGAAATCTTTAACTAAATCCTGCCTGGAAGCAGCAGGGGTACCACCATCGATCCTGATGCAACCAACTTTTTTCTTCTACAGATATAAAATGTATAATGAGGATTTACCGTTTACGTAGATCAAAAGGTGTCCCCAAACAAAAGTTTCGATGCCTTACAAGAAGGAATTCGTGAATTGAATTCATCATTGGCTGATGATAAGCAAATATTATAAACTTGCATCCTGCCTGTGCATCAAAACCAACATTATAAGAATCAATAATGAAAAATCACAGTACCTATGTGGCTAAGTAATTACAGTTTTGACAAAATTCTCAAATCACGAAAACAAACCTTTTTCTTTCTTGAAGCCCTTATTTTAATTTAATGAAAGTTCATAATACGTTTATTTGGATCCATATATATTGTTCTACAAGAGTCCAAAGAATATGTATAAACTAGACTCTCTGCAACACCTCAAAATTTTATTGATATGGTAGTTTATTAATCTCAAGGATCTTAGTTCAAAACACTTATAAATTACATTTTTATTTAATAACGTATGGCGTTAATTGAGATGGTAATTAAAACAGGTATAATAAATTATCTTATTTAAGTAAGCTCTTTTGCTATAGGCAAAAATTGCAAGTAATATGGGAATGCATATGGCTGATCCCACCAAACGGGACGATGCCTGCTGGTGGTTGTTGCTATAAATTTGGATACCTCACTGATAGTTCCTAAGTAGTCGAGTACGGCTGGAATCTTCGCTTCTGCAGAATCATTATAAATCTGGCAACAAAATACATCAATTGTTACATTATTAAGAAAGACAATCCCGCTAATCTACAGAAAAGCGATATTTGACCAATAAAATATTGCAGTTAAAAAAGAAATGCAATTGCCGGAAGCAGAAAGATCTAGAAGATCACGAATATCAAATATAGTGAAAACATACACCACCAATACTACCCAGCAAAGAATGTCAAGTCCTAATGAAATGCAGTGATCTCATATTTCCGGGGCTCTTAAATTCTCGAATATTGGAATGTACAAAAAACAAGAGAAGCATGATAGAACATCAGATTTTTGATAGAAAAAAGTTGCAACACAGGGGCGAATTAAATGAAAGTATGTTTTACAATGCAGCATCGGAATATTGCAGAATATAACCCTAAATATCTAAGACTACATTTAAGGGTTTAAGATGCATAAAATATGCTTGGAGGGGAAGATTTACAGATAGCAATTGAAAATGAATGTGGATCACATCTACATGATGACAACTCTAATTCGTAGTCTTTTCAAACACTATGTTCTTGAACATGTCCATCGACCGTCGTGTTTTTAACGAAGTTTATTAGTTTAATTCATGAACAACAATCATATCACAGTTGCAAATTTGTGGCCATATTTTCAGAAAGTACGCACGTCTAGTCCTTCATTATATTATTCTACGCACAATAAATATCATGCATGGATTGGAATGGATCAATATCATCACAAAATAAGCAGAATAAACGTGACAAGAAAACAAGGAGCATTACATTGCCACCCTCAGTTCCGGAGACATAAAAAATATACCTTATTAATCAAATTCTTCTGAGAAAATTTCAGCGACTCAGCTTCCTCCTTGGTCTGACAGGATTTAATTTTGCCTTTGATGACCTCCAACTGCAAAGAAATATACCATGATTAACTTATTCAGGTTTTACTGTATTAGAAACTAAATTTCAAGATATGCCACACATCTAAAGCATAAGAGATGCCCATCTGAAGGGAAGAGATGACTCGTTATAAACTAAGGAGGGGGCAAATAGCCTCAAAAACATTGAAGCACTATTTGCTGAATATCTGGGCATAATGACAATACACTTCTCAGAAAGAAGAAAACGAGAAATATGAAAGAGTAACAAATGGTAAAGGAAATCCATATCTTAGAAGACAAACCAGAAGTGTTTCCATGCCCAGGAAAACTCAAACCACATAGCGAAATATCTATTGGTTATTATAGGCAATGCAATTTAACAAAGTGAACTAACCTCGCGGAATAAGGCATTGATAGGTCTCATCTCCTTTTCACCTAAATCCATGAACACCTGAAAGAGGAAGAATATTAAGACTAAGCTCAATGCAATAAAAAGAGCTACAATAAACAGCAATAACCTTCAGACTAGATAATGCAACATCAAGGCTGAGGGAATATAGGAAGTTGACGGAAGTTGATTGTACTAATTATACTATACAATGCCTCATTTTTCAACGACAATTAAGCCTCATCCCACTACATGAGATCAGCTATATGAATCCTTTGACACTACTGCGCTTTATCACAATAATAACCTGTCAATGCATGAGAACGTGGACTTCCTTTTTCTAGATGTTCATCAGAACAACTTCTTTGCCCCTCCCCCACCTTTATTTCAGTATGAACGTGTATAAGATCTCACACTCACATAAATAAACACGTGCATCTCAATTGTGCACGCACATGATAAAACCATCTCAGAGAGGTTTTTAACTCGATTGGCATGATTTCCACGAAAAGTGAGCTACTTTGTGCTGGAGCTTCTGAGGTGAAAAAACAGCAGCTCACTAATCCGCTGGGAGTTAATTTACGAGTTCTTCCTATTTGATACTCGGAAGTGCCATCGATTTCTAAAATACTTTCAGTTTCTCAATGCCAAGTGCTGGTGGATAAGGTTAGAAGTAGAGTCTTGACTTGGGCAAATATCAGAAGATTTCATATGAAGGCAGAATACAACTTATTAAAACTGTTCTATTAGCCATGCCTATCTATTGGGCAGTTATGCTCATTTTTACAGAGGAAATTTAAAAGTACTAAAACAATTGAACACAGTGGAGGTGCACTTAATTCCCACAAAGATAAGGTGAGTTGGGCTGAGGTAAGTAATCCAGAGGAGTCAGGGGATGTGGGCTTCTATATTCAGTTCATACATACTTTCCACTGAATCCACAGATCACCATAAAACGATACCTGTTGCCTTCGTTTCATAGGCAGCTCAGAAAGAACATCTTTTTTGAGTCTACGGATCATCACAGTTGCTTTCATCAAGTTATGAAGCTCGTCGTGATTACTTGCACCCTGGTAGACTCCAAACACACCCTAACAGAGTAACGAGGAAGAATCTATAAATCTGATACCCTTCAAAAATAGAATCTATAAATCTGATACCCTTCAAAAATAAATGAGATGTAGTAGAGCAAAAAAAAAATAGTATATTTACTTACACCCTTGCAGTATCGATTTCCGTATTCATGGACATTTTTATACACATCAGGGTATAACGCCTCCAGCTGTGAAGTATACTTTTAGAGCCAGTGAAATTAAAAAATGATACAAAAATGGATGTTAAAATAAAGCCTGTTCCTCTCAAAAAAACAAAAAAAACCTGTTTGAATAGTTCTATCGGTCTTGATAAAGCAGGAGTTCCACTCAACAAGATCACGTATTGGGCACGCTACAATCATCACAGTGTTAAATTATGACCTTGGGCAAAGGGAGAGAGAGAAAGAGACATGGGAGGAAGGAGGAATCGAGGGGGATAGAGAAGGAAACCTGTAAAATGGGAATAGATGCTGTTGTCCTTTTTGCTTGGGCGTTTTTCAAGAAATGTGATTCATCCACAATTACAACCTGAATGACATTGTCAATACAAATTGATGTATATTATAAGGCATTTGCACTGGGAAATTTACAAACAATATAGGGATAAGAGTCAACGGGAAACTTGAGCCACGGACACCCGATACAAGGCAGCCTAGTGCATGGAAGTATGCGACCTATAAGGGTCTAAGGAATGGCCGAGCCAGTTTGGCTTAGTATACACAGCAATACTTTATGTTTCTATAAGAGGTTGTTTCTGTGGCTCAAACCCATGACATCTTGCCACACAGCGATAGCTTTATACTCTTAAGAAAAAATGCACAAGTCACCGCGAGCAATGCATGATT
Source organism: Gentiana straminea (assembly GCA_036785695.1). NCBI lineage: Eukaryota > Viridiplantae > Streptophyta > Magnoliopsida > Gentianales > Gentianaceae > Gentiana > Gentiana straminea. The sequence goes on from JAVUPR010000226.1 coordinate 231,244, forward strand.
GAAGGAATGATTTCTAATTACATTAAAAAAAAAATGTAATCATTAACAAATCCAATCAGAAAACAGCACAGTTTTGACCTTTGGAGTCGGCGTTTGAAGTACCCAGAAGCAACACCCAGTGAAAGTTGTAACAGATTTTTCCGGCTATAGACGTTATACAAGGAAACTACTCACTTCATTTTATGCGAGATTACTTGCCAAAACCATGGTTTTACTTCTGAAATAAAGCAGTCAGAACTAGAAAGCAAGCAAAATGACTAATAAACGATGAGTTTGTACCCAAAAAGAGTCATACTCCAACAAATATATTTTGAGGCAAATCCCCTCATCCTCTCAAACGCAGGCATGGCCTATCATGAAAATTGTTTAAGAAAAAACATTCTCGCCAATAAATGAAAATTTAGACAGGGTGAAGCAATATAAGCGCGTATAAACAAGAGCTTATAGCCATCATTGGTTTTCCAAACAGCGGTAAGAGCAGGTGGAGCTCAAGTGAGAAAATAAAAGGCGTAGGATACCAGTACTTTAAACTGCAGAAGTGCTAACCTTAAACCCTGAAGTCATTAGTAAATCTTGAAACTTAGGGACAATATCATAAGATATGATGTTAAATACACCATCAAGCTGTACACCCCTCTTTGCGTTTGGCGCTTGAATATTAAAACCAGCCTTGTTCGATCGATCAGATTGAGATAAAAGAACCTGTCCAGAAATCCACAAGCAAAATTGCATAAATCCACATGAAAGATGATAATTATCTACCAAAAATGCTTTTTGAAGTTTCTACAAAAGAGGAATATCAAAGTGCATTTCAAACAATGTGATATTGGGAACATTACCTAGGAGAAACACACAACAAAGTCTAGTTCACAGAAAGGATAGGATCATTACATTGCATAATTGGTGCACAATTATCATTCTTAATTTCTCAAATTAACTTGTACCTTAACTATCAGAATAATACATATAATATACTCAAGTTAAAACGCAACTCATGAAATGTTTATCCTAACAAAAGAACCATTCATTACAAGATTTCATAATTCAATTCTAAAATATAACTCAGAGTTGAAGGAAACAACAAAATGAAAATAATATCAAACTGGAAATGTTTGCAAAAACCGTTTTCTCCCTCCGGGGAAAAACCCTTTAAACAATCCTACATATATAAGGATAGAAGGGCATCTTATGTGACAAAATGTATTGCAAACTATTTAATGACTTTGCAACCAGGAAAGAGGAATGAAAATAGAAAGAGAGTTGGCATAAAAAAATCAACTGAAAAAATCAATGTGATGTTGGAAGAACAGTTGATAAAAATCAAGAGCGGAATGGGTGATGAATAGAAGAAAAGTGGTTTATTTTAATGAACTTTGAAATCAAATCATCTTTCAATCGGTAAAATCGACCTTTTCATTTTTACTTGGATTTAGCAGCATAATGAGCTACTGAACGTATATACAACTCAAATATCAAGTACAACATGTCATATCTTCCTTCAGACCTACGGTGTGAAAGAAAGTACTATCTGTAAGTATGTTTAGAGGGGAAATTAAAGCACCATCCTTCCTTTATGAATAAGATTTAGGTAACCTACTAGTATATCGGATGGAGGTATGCTTAGCCATTCATGGATCGTCTGCAGAAAACAAATGAAGATGTTAAATATTGGCGTAAAAGCAAAAGAGATGTCCAAAAAGCAGATTAAACTTACAGAAGCCCAATGTAGCCTTAAAGATGAAGGTGCCAGAACAAGAACTGGCCATGCTTCACGTATACAAGAGGTTACAGCAATAGCCTACAGATATAAACAAACTTATAAGTGAATCTCCTTCTTGGCAAAAGGTGACCAAACAACAAATCTAGTTACTCAATGGCAGCAGCCATGATATCTACAGATCCTTCACTAGGTAAAACAATAAAAGTCTTAATTGATCTTTGATGTACTAAAATGTTTGACCAGATCTAGGGAGAGAAAGAAAAGGAAAAACCAAACATCTACGTTCTTCTACCTAGCTTGCAAAAGCTATTATCAAGCTGATACATGGAATTAAGGACCGAGAACATGTTTTTCTCCCAACAAAAATATGGCCCAGTGAAACAATTCTGTCAAAATATTCCAGAATGTTCAATATAGCAATTACAAAAAAAGGTTAGCATCAACGTAATGCAAAAAAAGATACAAGAATTAATAATGATGATGAAGTTGTCTGGGAATTGTACTTCTCAACAATGTAAAAAATAAGCTGGAATTTCACTTGAATGGAGTTAAAATTCAGGTCATGCACTGTAAAATGCAAGCCAGGGGAGGCAAGACAGAATTCCATGTTTAGCCATTTATCAGCTATTAAAGAGTGAACAGATGGAGAGTTCTATTAAAGGCGAATTTGGAACACCTGTGAAACTAAGAAAGTGGAATTCTTTCCTTCAGAAGCTGCAAAAAAAGGAGAAAAACAAATTGTTGAAGAAGATGATTATTTTATTGTTTCCTAATTCAATACTACTTTTTAGTGTTAATTTAGGATCATTTTATTAATCCCTAATAGGCTTAGGATCTGTCTTAGTACTGTAACTAGAAAACAGTGTGTTCTGTTTTCTAGCCGTTGGTGCACTGTTTGCTTTTTGCTTTATAGCCGTTGGTGGCTATATAAGGATTGTATTCACAACTTATCATCTTAGATAAGTTGTTTAATATTAATAAAAGAGTTTACATCTTCCTCTTCAATCTCCTTATCTATTTCTACTAAATTCTACATGGTATCGGAGCGTTGATCCATCAAAGTTACTCAAATCTTCAAATTTTCTGGAAAAATTCAAATTTCAGGAAATTTTTATCTCTCCGAAAATGGCACATGATTCATCCTCGTTGTTAACTCAAGGGAAGAATCAAGTATGAATTCTTCCTGGAACACCGAGCCATCAATGTTGTCATTCTCCAGTCACACATTTAATGGTGACAACGTCAATCCCGATGAAGTAAGGGGGAGTATTCGAGTCAAAAACCCCTCTCATCACAAAAGGCTATGGTTGCGATATCAAATATAAAGAGAGCGAGGAGAAAGCTACGTTAAAGAGCATCACTCCTACCGTCCATGAAAGCGATACCATGGTCACAACATCTACCGGTGCGCAAAACAACAAACCCGATTGTCAAATTACCAAGGAGCAAATTGTGGGCTTAAAAAGGCTTCTAGCCGCTCATAGTTCACAAGATTATTCTTCCATGCACAATTCGGGTTTGTGTTTTAATGCATATACTTGGAAATTCAATCATTAAGAATCTCGGATTGTTGATTCGGTGCTTCCGGCCACATGGTGGAAATCCGAATTATTTGTGGATATACGAAGTGCAAAAATCTCCATAATATAAGAATTGCATATGGCACTATTTCCGAGTGTATGGAACGGGGGATGTGAAGGCAACGAGAGAATATAACTCGAATAATGTTCTATATGTTCCTAATCCGAAATGCAACCTCCCGTCCGTAAAAAGGATCACAAGAGGACTCAAATTGCACCTTTTCGTTTCATTCTAATGGTTTGTAAATTTCGGGAGTTGAATTCTCGAAGGAGATTGCTAGTGGTAAAACTCACTCGATCTCTATATTCTCAAAACGACCTTCACCGACAAGTTCCTTGATGAGATTCCTAAAGGCCTTGCTAGTTGCAACAGATTCGAAAATTCTTGCAATCAAATTATGATGTTACACTATAGGCGGGACATCCTAATTTTGCCTATATGAAGAAGTTGTATCCTAGTATGTTTAATAAAAAAACGATCGAATTACCTTGTGAAGTGTGTGAATTAGCTAAACATACTAGACTGTTTATCCTACTGGAGGCTATACTCCCTCAAAACCATTTGCCTTGTTACACGGTGATATTTGGGGACCCCTAAGAAGGCCACAACCACCGGAAAAAGATGGTTTGTGAGTTTCATTGATGACCATAGCGGGGTCACTTGGTCATTTCTCTTGAAAGAAAAATCGAAGTAGGAGGAGTGTTCAAACACCTCTACAACATGATAAGTAATCAATTTGGAACCAAAGTCCAAATTCGAAGGCGACAATGGGAAAGAGTATTTTGAAAAAACTCTTTCATCTTTTTTCTACGAGAAAGGGATTGTACATTTGAGTACATGTGTTGATACACCCCAACGAATGGGGTGGCGAGAAAGAAAAAAAGACACTTAATGGAAGTGGCTAGAAGCATTATGTTCACCATGAAAGTCCCAAAATATCTATGGGGTGAAGTTGTCTTGACAAAGCAACTTATCTCATTAATAGAATGCCTTCAAGAGTTCGAATTTCGAACTCCAATGGGGTTCTAAAAGAGCACTATTCGACTCTCATTTATTTGGCAATATCCCTCTAAGAGTGTTTGGATGCACATGTCATGTACATGTCCATGCACAACAGAGAGGAAAACTTGATCCAAGGGCGGTGAAATGCATATTTGTTGGGTATGCACCCACACAAAAGGGCTATAAGTGCTATTGCCCCAATACTAGAAAAATGTACATCACTATGGATGTAACATTTTACGAAAATGTTCCATTCTATACTCCTACAATTCGGGGGAGGGATTCAATGATTATCATCAATCATGGAATATAATTATTCCCGAATTTGAGGGTGATTTGAACCCCACTCCGAATCTCAAAAGAAAAATGATGAGCATAATACTTTCAATCACGAAGGTAGTGATCATCGAATAATCCCTCACAAAGGGATGGTTCGGATGTCATTGTTTATACAAGGAAAAGAAAGGCAATGCATCAAAATCCCGAGATCTCTCGAACATGACATTGAAAGCGAAAATGGATCATCAAGCGATGATGAATCGACAATAAGAGTACTTCCCATGATACCACGAGATAGTGATGAATCGTGGATCATAAGGAAGATGATGATCTACTGTTGCTCAAAGGAAGGGGTTAGAAAGTGTACTACTAACCAAAAGTACACATTTCTATCCCATGATCAGTTGCCTCTTCCACTCCAGGGGTTAGCTTGCAGTTTGGACAGTATTGAAATACCTACTAATGTCCATGATGCTATTAAAACCCCTGAGTGGAACACTGCACTACAAGAGGAAATGAATGCCCTCTTAAAGAGTGAGACATGGAATGTGACTTCCTTACCAAAAGGAAAACGTCCTGTTGGTTGTAAATGGATGTTCACAGTTAAATACAATGCTGATGGATCACTAAATAGGTATAAGGCAAGGCTTGTAGCAAAAGTTTTCACTCAATCCCAAGGGATTGATTACAATGAAACTTTTGCACCTATTGCCAAATTAAATACCATTAGGATTCTCATGAGCATTGTAGTTAACTTGGATTGGCCTTTACATCAACTGGATGTAAAGAATGCCTTCCTTTATGGGGATCTAAAAGAGGAAGTTTATATGCACCTACCACCTGGATTTGAGAATCTAGGCAAACAAGGGAGGTTTGCAAGCTAAACAAGTCTCTCGTATGGCTTAAAACAAAGTCCACAGGGCCTGGTTTTGGCGAGGTTTACAAACTTTGTGAAAAAGAAAGGCTTTCACCAATGTCATAGTGATCATACCTTATTCACAAAGATCGGATCCGGAAAGACCACCGTATTGATTGTATATGTGGATGATATCATCCTCACAGGAGATGATAGTGATGAAATTCAAAGAGCAAAATATACTCTTGCTTCAGAATTTGAAATTAAAGATCTTGGTGAACTAAAGTACTTCTTGGGTATGGAAATTCATAGAACCTCAGAAGGAATTTCCAAATCACAGAGAAAGTACACTCTTGACCTTCTCAAAGAAACAGGAATGTTAGGGTGCAAACCTGCAAACACTCCTGTTGAACCAGGGCTGAAAATTGGAAAGGAGGCAAACAGCCCTCTTGTTGACAAAGGGCAATACCAAAGATTGGTAGGTAAGCTTATCTACTTATCCCACACTAGACACGACATTTGTTTTTCTTTGTAGGTCTAATCGACGTACATGCATCAACCTACTCAAAGACACATGCAAGTAGGCGAAAGAGTGTTGAGATTCCTAAAGAAACATCCTGGACAAGGCCTTATGTTCAAAAAGGGTGAATCAAGGGATGTTAAAGTTTACAACGATGCGACTATCTTTGGGGCAATCAATGATTACGGATCTACATCCGGATATTGCACATATGTATGGGGGAACGACTACATGGAGGAGCAAGAAACGGCATGTAGTGTCCGAAGTAGTGCGAGAATGCGAACTTAGGGCACTTGCTCATGGTGTACGTGAAGGGATATGGATACAAAGAGTTCTATACGAATTGGGGTTCAAGAAAGCTCTACCTATTCAAGTTTTGTGTGATAATACATCGGCCCCGAGTATTGCGAGAAAACCCTACTCACCATGACAAGACAAAGCATGTTGAGGTTGACGGACATTTCCTAAGAGAAAAGGTGGACAATGAAGACATTGCCTTTGTTCATGTCAACTCGAAGATCAAATTGCGACATCCTTACTAAACCAGTCTCTGTCAAGTTTTCAATCATCTTCATAACAAGCTTGGTTGCATTCTTCACAACCAACCTTGAGGGGAGTGTTGAAGAAGATGATTATTTTATTGTTTCCTAATTTAATACTACTTTTTAGTGTTAATTTAGGATCATTTTATTAATCCCTAATAGGCTTAGGATCTGTCTTAGTACTGTAACTAGAAACAGTGTGTTCTGTTTTCTAGCCGTTGGTGCACTGTTTGCTTTTTGCTTTATAGCCGTTGGTGGCTATATAAGGATTGTATTCACAACTTATCATCTTAGATAAGTTGTTTAATATTAATAAAAGAGTTTACATCTTCCTCTTCAATCTCCTTATCTATTTCTACTAAATTCTACACAAATCTAATATGTGATCTGTTTTGCAAGAAAATTTGAAGAAACCGCAAGCATCTAGTAGTACATTGGGATGTTGCAAGAAAACTATGTTCCTCTTTACACTTGTGGAGTAACATAGGTATAGCTCATATAGAAGAACATTCACTCAAGGGAACAGTCACTCCAGGGTTATCTCGTGCCGATTCACTAGACAGAGTATATACCTATGTATACTGAGTCAGACTAAACCTCTCGGCTCTCGGCACAATGGCTAGCACCTCAGTGGTGCCTTCGTCACCTTCTCGAAACATAATTGGCCAGGAGACAAGGTTATAAAAGATTAAATGGTGGCATTTGACTCTACAAACATTAAATGGTCCAACCTGAAGAGTCTTTCCAAGTCCCATCTCATCAGCTAAGAGAACACGTATTCCATGTTGTAGCACAAATCTGAGAAAGAGAGCACAGTAACGGTTTAGAAAAAGCATACATTTTTCTGAAAGAGCATACTTAATATGCGTACTATCTCGTACAAACTTCAAAAATATCAAAACTATATTTCTACAAACCTAATGCCATCTCGCTGAAAAGGAAGAAGCTTTGATTCGATGCTTTCAGGAATGAAACGATACCTGTCTGGAGAAACATGTATAACTTAGAGGGAATACTCCGAAAATCAAAAGCATATGATATTAACAAATTCAATTTGCAATTAGACGTATTGTGATGATAAAGAAACTGACTAGTGATATAAAGATATCTTCCCTGGGAGAAGCAATTTTAGTTCTTTTTCAATTGAATTCATCATAAGATGATAAGAACTTCAATCTAAAGCAGAGAAAATCACCTTGAAGATCAGGAACTGCAGATGCAGCAACAATAGCTCGCCTTACTAAAGGATCCAGATTCTCCAACTAAAATGTCAAACAAAAACACGAATGACAAAATAATTAGACCACCTTGTTAGCAAACAGAAAAAGTATGTATTCAAACCGACAAACAGTGCTAACAATGTAAGGAAGAACATCATCTAAAGTACATGCAACACCATGTTAGCTAAAAAAACCAAATGAGATAAGATGAAGAGTCTGCACCTCCACGTTAGAGCCAGAAATATTGCTAAGAACATCTTCTGCTGATGACAACGATGACACTGGGAACATCCATATTCTGTGCAATTCACATGTGTAACACCAATTGGTTGTTGTCTTTGAGATGTAAAATGGATCAGAGATTTTTTTTCTTCAGAGAATTGAATTTCTAATTGAGGTTTTGGCAGTGTTCTACCAAATGGCGGAGCTTTAATAATCTTTGTCAAAATAATTTGGGGCCGGGGCTTTTGATAAACAGGAAATGAGCGTAATTCCAGCCAAAACAATCCTTGTTGTCAGTTTCAACTTAATGGGAATGGATGGATCCATGGGTATCAACCCCCCCCCCCTGGGTGCAATAATGTCAATCCCAATCCACCCTTTCCTCAAACAGAAGTGTTCATGTCCAAATCCAAACTAACTTCAGTTTCTATCATTCATATTTTGATTCCCCGATTTGAACCAAACCCTTATAAATCACAAAAATAAAGGTAAAGCAAGATCATTGCAAGAAGTGTTGGTGAATTCAAATGCAATAAAATAGAGAATGAGAAGCATGTGAAGAAAATTCCACATTTTAACATACTATCAGGCCACCTAGCATTTTAGGAGGTCAGTGGTTGTGATGATAAGGTTTTAATCTTTCGTGAATTTCAAATAAAAACCAGGCCATGTATAAGAGCAAAACAACAAACTCAACCTTTCTTTCGCATTCCAACTGGATCTGGGCACTTTTCGAACTGCTTCCACTAGTAACTAGCAAAAGATTGAGCGTAAATGTATCAGGTGGACACAGGAGCAAAGGAACTTGACAATGAATAAATCTAGTTCACATAAGATCAAATACCTGATTGTATGGAAATTTTACTGCAATGCTCCCACTAGAGTGTAAGAAAATATTGACACAGAGCTTTGGCTGTTGTGGATGCTTAGAATGTTCCTCTTTGTAAATAATTCAAATAGAAAAAAAAATGAACACCAAAACAAGTGAATTCAGCAGGCACAACCCCTTTGAATAGGAGATATATTGCATTAGAGATCAATGAAATAAAAGAACTAACCAGTCATCCTAGGCTCCATCGATGAAGGGATTATTGTAGGTGTTGTTGCAGTAGTCTGCTTTAAATATGTGGAATTAAACCCAAAATAAGTATTAAAAAAATAGAAGAGCTAAAAAATTAAAATGACATAAATCCTAAGAGAAAGTTGTGACTTTCATTGTTGCACGTAAAAAGTAAAGGTACTTTCAGACCGTCAACCATGCTGTTTAGAGTATTCATTAAGTGAAGCTGGGAAAAAGGTTTAGAATTCTAACAAAGCTGTGACAACTGCAATTGGTATCAGCATAGCGTATAAACATAATAAAAACCTCGCTTATGTCATCAAATAAAGCAATTTACTGGTGTTCTTCATAATGTTAATTATTAAAGAATGTCAACCAAAAAATTCATAAACATGCTTAGCAGTATTTACTAATTATCTATAGGTGATTTGTTTGTAATTTAGGTCTCACGCTATCTTTGGCTTGCCAATATGCAAAAGGTAGGCAAAGGAACATAAGTCCTTTATTTAGGTTGTTTGAATAAGATTGCTAACTTTTTCTTGGTATGATAGAGGAACAGAAAGTGAAAATACATAGAGGCGGTACTTGCGATATTTCTGGTTCCATTGATACACCTCACTTTTCATTCCAGTCTCTATCCATCCTATCCCACTACCTTTCATTCCAGTCGAGAACACTTCAATAAAACCTAGTTCAATATCCCAAAATAGTAAAAATTACAGCTTTATATAAATTATAAAATGGCAGCAGAGTTTGCATTCATTTCAGATTCTTTCAAGCAACCAAATTAAGCTGTGATGCCAACATATCTCTAACCTGTTCCTAGGATTTTGTTCTTTCTCCCTTCAGCTACTGCAACTTGCTGCAATAGCAACTAACCCCCCCCCCCCCCCCCCCCCCAACACACACAAAATTTTCATTTTCAATACATTGATATCTTTGTAAATGAAATCACAGCAACACTTCCACCCCCAAATGCCAGGATATTTCAGCTGATCCCAATTAAAGAAAACACTAGCATTTGCCTATGACTATCTCGCACTCAGAATTCTAAACTAACTTTGAGGAGAGGATGTTAAAAAAAAAAAGTTATGAAACTCTAGTAACATCGCCTGTTAGGTAGAAAAAACAACTCAAAATCGCTAATTTTCAAAACGGAAGCAAGAAAGCTATACAATCAACCAAGAAACAATCTTCAATTTAAAATCAAACAACCTGGGTGGAACGCGCTTCAAGTGCAGTACTGGCATATGAAGAGGTATGAAGATTCTGGCGAGGAGGGTCGTGAGTATAACCGCTTGTACCAACACTAGAAGATGAAGAATTATGCTCGTTAATTCGCTTCATTGCGTCTCTTTCCAGAGAATCCATTTCCTCGACGCTCAATTCCCAGTCGTCAAAATCCATTTTGGATTTTTACTTCCTAAAGGGATACTCCTCCTCAAACTAAAGACACTGCAAGAAAATGAAGAAACCTTGTAAAGTAGTGATCAAAGGAGTGGAGAGAAGCCACAATTTGCTGGTGGATAATTATGAATGAAGGTAGAGAGTAAAGAAAAGGAAACAAGAATCAATTTTCTCCCGCCTTCAGAAAATTCTTTAGCTGTATTCCCTTAAGAGGCTTTTTTTTTTTTTTTTTTTTTTTTTTTTTTTTTTTGAGGTAGGGAATGTGAATATGAGATAGAAGACAGGAGTAAAGCGGAGAACGAGGTTTTTTTTTTTTTTTTTTTTTTTTTTTTACGAGTTTTCTCTTTCTTCTTAAAATTTCTTTGTATAGTATATTCATGCTCAATTAGTTTGACTAATCCGAAATTTAGTTTGGGTCGTGTTTGCAGATCGATAATATTTGACTTATATCATTTTTAATATAATGTCTTATAGAAGAGTTGAATTGGTGACCTCTCTAAGTATTTTTATTTTCAAATCAGATACGATCCGAGTCAAGCTATTGGGTATATCAACGGTTTGAACGTCTTTGAAGTATATGAATTGCTTAAGTTTGGCTAGTCTAATCCGACTTTGAAGTTGGTTAACCAAAACCGGAGTAAATGATCGAGTCGGTGGTTCAACGATATCCTCAACAAAATAGATATTATTAGGCATCGATGTCGGATGAGATGATTTATCCGTGTGAAACATTCTTATGTGTCACGCCTTACATTTATGTGGTACCTACAATAGAGTTTCACATCTCTCATGTTTTGATCAACTAGAAGGGGGCAATGAGGTCTTTCGAGCCTTTGTTGTTTCATTATCGTTAGATTCTGAGTTTTGGGGGTAGTGAGTGGAACCATGTCCCGTGTGGGTTGGTACACTTTCTTGTAGGCATTGTCTTTTGATGTGTGATTTTCAATAAATAATCACTAAATCCTACCGCAATCGCACGGCTTATCGAGTAGTACTTAGGATGTCGATCTCACATGGACTTGTAGTCAATCACCAAACAATTCTCAACCTTTGTTAGCTAGACAAATCAATTTCTTGAAATGGTTTTATTTAAAAGTCCTAAAATTAAAGAAAATATAACTATGAGCCAAGAACTTCGAGATTTAAGTAAAGATCCAATTTAAAAGTATTTACATGATTTCGGAGTCACCACGAAATTACCTATATGACTTATCAAATACCTTTCCCCCAATATATGAATTTCACACTTATAAAGGCAATTATCATTTTTTATCACAAAAACGTTCTTTTGAATTATTTTCGTTATCGTACCTAAATTCAAACTACACTCGGTTTCCCACGATAAAGCATGAGTTTAAATCCTTTAAAGAACCATAATTTCATGTCATCTAGGTCTTTATTAAATTTTCATTCTAATAAAACTCTAGATTTAATTCTTGTTCATAGAATACCAATCAAGCCGTACTTTTTTAGTCACTATTTAATCGAATAATTTCTCTTCGTAAACTGTGATTATTCACCCTCTCGGGTTATTAATTTCAACAATCATACATGAATAGCACAAGAATCAATTTAAAAGTATCAAATTCATAAAACAAAGGAAAGATTGAATTTTTTGCATCATATATTCATATCCGGGTTTATCTTAATCCTAGAAACTGATATCGACGAACGTTCTATATCATGATTCCTAGATTTAACCATATAATTCATAGTTTGATACGAATAAATAAATAAAATGAGAATACAGAGAGAAATAAACCGTAAAAGTATTGCATAAATAATTCAACCTTGAAAAAATCCTTGTTCTTGGAGATAGGAGATGATGATGAAGAAAAGAGGAGCAAACTGGAACACTCTACCAACTAGAACATTTCGTTGGTCTGCAAAAAATCTGAATAGTAATCATACCATGTTTCGTTCCTTCATACCTGGGTGTGATTCTTCCTGCCTTCATGAAACTTGTCATCTTTTCCTCCTTTTCAATGTCTTTTTCTGCTCGGATTCACTATATCTGCAAAATATCAAAGTCACAACAGTAACCTATTCCACAAGATGTAGTTTATCATACGAAAACCACAAAATAGGCATTAAAACAATCCAAAACGATCCAAGAATTATCAAATATGATGGATTTATCATCTTTCAATCATTGACCTTTGCCTGAGCTTATGTGGTCATCAGAGGGCTTTTAGGGACGGTTACACATCACCCGGGAAGTTATTGGGTGGTCTCTCCACATGCACTGAAGTGACCCGTGAGTTGATTGGAGCGCGCGGTTTTCGTTTTAAACATGTATGTAAGCGTGTGCGCCCGATCAATTAACGCGGGGTCGGCTTCGGTGTATATTCCCTCACCACATAATAACTTCCTCACATCCACCCCCACACTTTACACTTTCCCCGTGTTTTCCTTGAGCTATTGTGAGTATATTTTTTTCACATCCGACAAAATTAACTCCTTATAGTGTGTAAAATCGCATTGGGTGGGCCATTGTCTTGTCCAAAGTCTTCAAGGATACAAATCATGAAATAAATTGCCTCACTGATTATTTAAGGTGGCTTCTATCGACACCACAGATTTACTATCGACATCTTTTCTTTTTTCTTTTCATTTACTTTCGGCACTACACATGTATTTTTATTTATTTGTTTTTACTTTTGGCGTCACACTATGAACGTCATTTTTGCAAATGACGTCTTTTTCAAAAATAATGTCAGTGTCACTTTTTTTTACTATATATATATATATATATATATATATATATATATATATATATATATATATATATTTATATATATATATATTTTATTTTTCATTTACTTCAAGATACCACCAAATTACTTTTCGGCATCACGACACGCGCATCAGAGCCACTGACTTTCATTTTCGCTAACATCAATGAGACTGACGTTTTTCACCAATGATACATTTATAAATACTACCTCCGGTCTAAATTATAAGTCATCTTAGAATTTTCACATTGATTAAGAAAGTAGTTAAATGTAATTAATGTAGGGATAAAATGTCTAATACACCCCTTGACTATCATAAATACAACAATTGTGGAGTAAATAAAAGTTGTTGGATTGATATAAATTAGAGGTAAGATAAGGAAAATGTTCATTAATGCTCTCTTGATATTGTGAATGACTTATATTATAGGAACAAAGGAAAAAAGCTAGGATGACTTATATTTTGGACCAGAGGTAGTATAATACCAGTGCCACAGTGCCAGTGACACCCGAAAAAAACATCGGTGACATAGACGTTATGTCGTAAAAAATAATAAAAATATTATTGTCAAAAATAATTTTTTGCGTGCCTAAAACAATTATGGTGCCAATAATAAAAATGTGGTGCCGATAGGAGTCGACTTCAAATATTGCATCGGAATGTGGTCGTGTGGGGCCCTTATCGACAATTTCACTAAGAGTAATGATACATACACAACGATTGTGCAACAACGAGTGACACAATGGTGATATGCATCGTTGATCATAACGTGTCTACTCATGATCAATTTAGACACATTATGATTAATGGTGCAGATCACCATTGTGTCACTCGTTGTAGCACAACCGTTGTGTTCGTAACATTACTCTTTTACTAATTATTTTGTGCACAACAAATGTGTCACAAAGTGCACAACAAAGTGCCACAACAATTTTTTCCACCATTGATTTTTTTGAGGCCCATTTGAATCAATAGGTCCTACATCATAATCAATGGTCCAAAAGTGTGTTGTGGAACTTTGTTGTGCACATTTATTGTGACATTATCACTACTCTTATTTTGTGTTGAGAAATGATTATTCCACAACAAAATCCAAAACAACTTTTTCCACCATTGATTTTTTAGGGCCATTTAAATCAATAGGTCCCATATCATAATCAATAATTCAAAAATGTGTTGTGAAACTTTATTGTGCATATTTGTTGCGGCATTATCACTGTGATTTTCCAATTTTTCTTTTTTTATTTTGATAAATTAATAAACTAGAGGGCGTATTGTCATAAAAGAATTCCGGGGGGTCTTTTAGGAATTTGAAGAAAATGTCAAGACTTAAGACGATAATGGCAACTACCACTCATTCCAGTTTTCTTTCTAAACATATCTTCGAAACAAGAATTTCTTCTCTTATCGCAGTTCTATGATTTAGGCCATGCAAATAAATTTCAACACTACTTTGTTTTGAAGATGGAAACATCAAATGCATTGCTTCGGTCTTGTTTGAGCTTTGGATTACAGATGCCAATTGTTCGTTCCAACTATTGCTCATTCTCTTGGGTCCCATCAGCTGCGGTCAAGGTATTGCAGTTAATTTATCTATTATTGATTTGATTGTACAGCGATTAAGTATTTGTAGAAATGTCTGACTGACTGAAAGTAGCGGATTATTCATCAATGATGTGTTAGCATTGTTTTTCAATTGTGAAATTCAAAATTGGTGTGTTTCCGTTGCATTCCTATCAGAATTCAAGAGAATATGAATGATTGCAGTCGTTTAGATTATTGAAAATTTGAGTATTTTACCTATCAAGTGATATGTATTATGGCTGGTTTATTGTGAATATGATGAAGATTCAATGTGATAAGGCTTAATCCAAAGATGTTTTGTCATGCTGCTTTTTGAAATTTAGTTGTATTCATGTTAAATGACAATGTTTTAGGCTGGTGTGTGGACCTAAGACAACCTTACGCATTTATGTGGGTTTCGTATCAGTCGGTTTACGAGACTGGACTAGGCAGACATTTTGCTATTTAGATTATCACCTCAAATTCTTATGAGTAATTGCCTGATCCCCTGTTAAATCATCCAGGTTTGGAAGTTTGGGATTATGTTATTAGACACACAGACTTGAATCATGAGTAATTTGCACATCACACATCTTGGAAAAAAGTGCATTTGTTAGTTTAAGCATGCCTTTCTGGTTGGGTATTTTTTCATGAAGGGTGATGAACATGTTACTTGACATCATCTTTCGGTATAAATCAGTCTGCTAGAGATGTAATTTCGGGTTTTTGGTTACTTCACCAATGAAAGACCTACTTTGGTATCGGTGAGGATCAAATCATGACGACGTGCTTGATAGAAGACCCACATCTGGCCAAAATGACTGAATAACTAAACTAATTTAGAAGTACCGATGTTTATGTGGGAGTCTACTTTATCCATTTTATTAGCAATGCATCTATTGAAAATTGTCGTCTCCTTTTTGGGTGGTTTTGAGTGTGAGGGGATGTGGGGTGGGGTGGTGGTGGTGGTGGTGGGTTATTCTGTGATTTCATAATGCTTTTGGATTTCTTCGATGCTATCACACCATCTTCCGAAGTCATTGATAGGATTTGAGATTATAAGAGTAGAATGCATCATTTGCTTCTTGTAGTTTTCTATACACAAAGTTTATGCTTTTCGAATGTAGTTCTTGAATACAAATACATGAGAGATTGTCTTGTGCTCAGTGCTGGTTTTGTGGCTAGCTTCATTCAACCCTGTGTGCATGGTGTGAGCGTATCAAGAAGAAGTTAGGTCAATTTGAAATCGGGGAATTGTTCGCTAATACAAAACATTGGCAGCAGGAAAGTGTTGGTTTAATTGTGGTTCCTTAGCCTAAGATGGTACCCGTGATTGACGGCTTTAGTTTCAACTTCTAAAATGCAGAATTATACTCACTATGTTTTCCGAACAAAAGAGTGAGAAACAAAGAAGAAACATACCGACATGTGTGTGAGGAGGACCTAACAATATAGACGTGAACAGCAAACCGAAAATTGAATACGTTGTCTTACCCAAGAAAACAGAGTATTCATTTTAGTGCAAGAAAGAAGAGTATCTGACCTTTAAGTTTCTTTGATATGATTATTATTCTTAAATAGCATTGCTTTAGATTATTAACCTGACAAAAATCCTCTCTTTTTTTTCAAGCATCTCACTTTGGACCTTTGATTAAAGAATGTAGGAACATAAAAATCTTTAAAGTTTGTAAGTGCTGATATTATACTGATATTAGATGTTTTTCTTAACTATGTCACAGCCCAAGTTAAATTTACAACGGAGAAGTGCCGAAATCCATGGCTCTCGTCGTCTTGAATGCAGAGCATCTTCAGTTTCCAATCATCTTCTTCAATTATCTCCAATAAAGCTGCCCATATCGGATACTGCCACTTCAGGAGACCAAACAACATTAATGAAAAGGTTAACAATATTGATAGATTTAGACCCTTCAACCGCAAGAACTGCCATCACAATCCTGAGCCCATTACTTCCGGCTTTTGCTTTTCTGTTCGTCGTGAGAATCGTTATGTCTTGGTACCCGAAGCTACCAGTTGGAAAGTTCCCATACGTGTTAGCGTATGCACCTACAGAGCCACTTCTTAAACCGACGAGGAAGTTGATTCCGCCTGTTGGAGGAGTTGATGTGACACCTGTAGTTTGGTTTGGATTGTTAACCTTCGTAAACGAAATATTGGTTGGTCCTCAAGGGCTTTTGGTCCTTTTGTCTCAACAGGTTAGTTAAATTCATAATTTCTTCAAATTCTGGTTGCTTTATTATGTATTTACATTACATGATGAATATGAAATGATTCTCTCAATGTTTAGATTTTCGTACAGAACTCCGAATAGGGTATGCGTGGGAAATTCTATGTAGAGGTATAAACCAGCATTCGATATATGTTCTTTTGATTTTGTAGGGGAATCACAGGGCAAGAGAGTTCTAATAATGATAAAACTGGTAAAAAATGATATGTTCTTTTGTATTTAGGTCAAAAATCTCGTTTTAGCCGACTTAGCCACTTATGCACATGGGCACGAGCTTGAATATATTAGGCGTGTGCATCTCGAAACGAATTCCCACTCCTTACAAACATGGGCGTAGACCCGGGCCTTTGGGTCAGAGGCTTGTGCCTCTAGAGACAACGAAATTGACAGACTGACACATCTTCAGTAATTCAACAGTATCTCTACGTTTTGAACTCAGATTTTTCGGTGGTACAAGTTCTTTTTGGAAAGCGCATTCAAAGATCTACAACTCTCATGAGGATTTCGAATCCTAATTATGCCTCTAAAGTGGATCGAATCTTACTTGTAGTTAGAGTATAAGTAAAAGATTTGAAATCCCAGCTTCAAGCTCGTGCTCATCGAGATCAACTTTTCATCGCTAATTTCTCTCCTTATAGGGGTTTTAGGAGAGATTTTATGGTACAACGGTTGTAGGAAGGTTATACCAAGTGGCATATATTAGAGCCTCTCATTTTTACTCTTTTTCACATAATACACTTTTATCGTGTGTGAGAGGTTAGAAATGAGTGGTTGTAATATATGCCACTTGGTAAAACCTTCCTACAACGGTTGTATTTTAAAATTTCACGGGTTTTAGTGGAACTTATATTCTGCAGTGAAGCATCTAAAACACCGAGCGTAACCCCGAAGATGAAAGATTACCTCAAAACCTACTAAAACCCACCAAAACGCATATAATTTTATAGTTTACCAAATAGGGGACAAATTATATGCTAAGGAATGAATCATGTGCTCTGAGGTAAAAAAAAAACCAATGCAAATTAATCAAATTAAGGTTGAAAAGGGGTCGTAAATGTGTCGGATGGAATCGTAAAATTGACCTACATCAACTACTCGGCAATGTATCTTTTCAAACTTGCTTTGGCCACCGACAGTCCCGGATCACATTATTGTACTTGCATACCATACTGAACGCCGTCGTTTGAGGAAACTCCCCACCATTAAAGACTCACGAGCAACTTATCAAAAGGTCATTTGACTTATTCATATCCAAAAACATCAAAAATGATCTGAGAATTCCTAGAGAGATCACGGTTCAGACCTCCTCCGATGCGTGCCTTGTTAAAAGAGCATAAGTGTTTTTTTTCGTGGAAATGAGAATCGAACATTTGTTTTCACCAAGAAGTGTAATGACTTTTATCACCGGGCCAAATTCAATTCCACCTTTCAACTTTTTACATTAATTTTCTTTAGTTATCATATGATTCATTTCTTTTTAGTCATACTTCTATGGGTATTCTTCCTATTGATATCAGTGTGAAGATTTCAAAAAAAGAAAAAGAAAAGAGAAAAAACACTAGAATGATACCCTTCTGATTTTTTTTTACTGTAGATAAAGCCATGATAAAATTTGATTTTGTTTTTCATTTTCTTGAATATAGATGAAAAAAGAGGGTAAGAAATGTGGCAATATTTTTATGCATATTTTGGGGAGAACTAACCAAATGGTTGTGTTAATGACAATATGTTTTATATAAGAATGTGTTAACGATTTCACTAGATGATCGATTTCTTCGTCAACCAACTGGATCACATACATCTGATGAAATATTACATGATCACAAATTCTACCCGTATTTTAAGGTGATTAGAATAGAATTTTAATTTATTTATAGAAATGAATATAGAATACTTCCAAGTAACTCTTCACCAGGATTGTGTTGGTGCAATTGACGGGAAACATATTAGAGTACTATTGACGTCAACTAAAGACACACCTCGAATTTGTGGTAAGAAAGGCATCCCTACACAAAATGTTATGCATATTCGGTCAACCTACTATTTACATATGTATTGTCATGTTGGGAAAGAACTGCTTCGGATTCACGAATTATAAAAAATGCTCTTAAATGAGAAAAGAGATGATCAATATCCCCACCGATACATAATACATTCTACCAAATTTGTAGATTTCATTTATCTATTCTTTACTTTAATTGACACTTATTTTTAAAATAGGAAAAATACTACCTTGTTGATGCCGGCTACATGCTAAGAAGTGGACTACTTCCTTTCCCCTTTATTGTGGTGAACGGTATAATTTAAAAGAATATTCTTCAACAATCCCCCAAAAATCCAGAAGAGTTATTTAATCTACGACACACATCATTACGAAACACTATAAAAAGAGCTATTGTAGTTATCAAAAGACGCTTTTAAGATTATAGGCAGAAATTGAGAACATGTTTACTCATCTGACACTATGTCAAACACCTAATAGCTTGTTGCATCATGTATAACTTTCTTATGGGTGTAGACCATGTGAGGTCGATGAAGAATTGTCCAGCAGATCTATACCTTGACGATATAACACCAACCAACGAGACCATGGATGTAGATGAAAATGTTAGTTTCAGTGAAAATCTTATAGACACCATAACTGCTAAAACGTAGCATGATTATGTAACTCATGTAGATTTGCAACAAACACCTTAATCATGGATGTGTTTGTTCCGAATCTACATGTGTTACATAATAATGCCAAATTTCAGCAACTACGTACGGTGTCCATAAGATTTTCAACGAGACAAGCATCTTCATCTGCCTCTATGGTTTCGTTAGTTGGTGTTATATCGTCAAGGTGCATAGGTTTGTTCGACAATTCTTCATCGACATTAGCAATTAGTTCTTCATCAGGATCTATACCCATAAAAAAGTTATGTATGATGAAACAAGCTATAAAAAAAATCTGACATCAGGTGAATAAACATGTTCGACATTATTGCCTATAATTAGAGCGTCTACCTCTTGATATAGCGTTTCGTAATGACGCGTGTCATCCCCTGGATATGGCCTAGTGGTGAGGAGCTGGGGTGTTGTAATGACAGTCCGGACCCTAAGCTGGAGGTCAGAGGTTCGATTCCCGTAAAAGGGGTTGATTTCCGATGGCTAAAACTTCAGTGATGGGGAACTAAGACAGCCCTTGACTCTAAGCTCTAGGCTTCTGATTAACCTCTCCTCGCATTCCTGTGGGATCGGGGGCGAGGGGGCCCTCACGGTTAGGGTTTAACCGTTTTTCGTAATGACGCGTGTCGTAGGTCAAATAACGCTATTGGATTGTTTTGGTGGATTTGTTGAAGAACATTCTTTCAAATGATACTAGTTCACTATCGTAAGGGGCAAGTAGTCCATTTCTTAGCAGGTAGCCACTGGTAGTATTTTCCTATTTCAAAAAAAACGTGTCAATTAAAACAAGAATAAAAAAATGAAATCTACAAATTTTCTAGTGTTGATAATGTACCGGTAGCAATATTAAACTTATATTCTCGTTCAAGATCATTTTTATAATTCGTGAATCTGAATCAATTCATTCCCAACCTGGCAATGCCTATGTAAATTGTAGGCTAACGAACATGCAACCAAGAAATTTTGTAAGGTCGCATTTCCTACCATGAAACCAATGAGCATTTTTAGTCGACATCAATACTCTAATGCGTGTCCTGTCAGTTACACCAACACAATGCTAGAGAATAATTACTTAGAATCATTTCATATTTCATTTTTATATATAAATAAATAAGAATTCAACTCTAGCCCCCTTAAAATATAGGTAGAATCTGTGATCATGTAATATTTCACCAAGTGTGTGTGATCAATCAGGTTGACGAATAGATCAATCAGGTTGACGAATAGATCGATCATCTGGTGAAATCATTGTTCTTAAGAACAGTATGAAAATGACGATTTATTGTTTCATTTGATTGGTGAAATAAAACAACCATTCAACTGCTTCATATTTAGTGGATTGAATAACATTATTAGTTCACAGAATTTCACATAATTTTTCAAAAGCTCCTTCCTCCTACGAATGAGATGCATACCGCTTTTATCATTTATAAGTTGATTAATTAATTTATACCTCACACGTTGTCTATGGACACGTGAACTACAACTAAGTCGTACAACATTGTTATGCCTATTTTTTCCCGCAAACCACCAAATATGCGGTAAAACATACTGCAATAAACACAACCATTTGGTTACTCCACCCCAAATTATGTATAGAAATATTGCCACCTTTCTCACAAATTTTCATCTAAACTCAAGAAAATGAAGAAAAATACTAGCCGGATTAGGTATACATCGAAAACTGCGTTTATAAATTTTTCAACCAATTGTATTCGGTATAACCAACAGACGACCATTGTGCTTAAATTCCGAAACTTGCCTAGCACGGATATAGCTTTACTAAATCGGGCAGTTTGTGAGAAAGAGGTTGAAATTGCTCTTTCTGACATGACATATAAAGTGGCGGGGCCAGATGGGTTGCCTCCAATTTTCTTTAAGAGATGTTGGTCGGTTGTTGGAGAATCAGTCTTTCTTTCATGGCGAATGCTTTCAAAATTGGAAAAATTGATCTGAATCTCAATGAGACCATGATCACCCTCATTGCTAAAGTGGATAGTCCGGGAATCCCCTTTCCATTACCGGCCTATAGCACAAATGTGGCGGTTAAGCCGATCTCTAAAGTCCTGGCAAATCGATTAAAGCTAGTTATTGGTTCCATTGTCACCACGACCCAAACAACTTTTATTCTGGATAGAGGCAATACTGGCAACATAATCATTGCTCAAGAAATACTACACCACTTCCGATAAAAGCAAGGAAAACTTGGCTATATGATGGTAAAGATTGATTTTGAGAAGACATATGACAAAGTCTACTGGCATTTCTTAGAGAAGATTCTTCGGAGTATTGGTCTCTCACCACTCTTGTTCATATGGTGATGTTCTCATTATCATCCTTAAGGTTATCGGCCCCGTGGCAGTAGATTACCAGAGTTTCAACTGGCTAGGGGTCAACATCACGGAGACCTCTAGCATTGAGGAGGCGGTGGAAGAAGGCCTTTGGAAACCAGTCAAAATTTCCCAAAGAAGTCCCCCCTCTATCCCATGTATCTTTTGCGGATGATTTTTACTTTTTGGAGAGGCCACAACTTTCCGAGCACATGTCATGGAAAGCATTCTCGGGGATTTCTACAAGTGCTCGGCACAAAAAATTAACGCCAACTTGGTTTGTTGTTGTCGCCAACTTACATATAAATCATAATGATGAGCTAGGAACAGTGACGGACCGAGCGTACAAAGGGGGTGGATGGCCCCCACTGGATTTTCAGTTTTTTTTTTCTGTGTGCAGCTTTTCAGTAAAAAAACAAAATAATTTTACCCTAGTACCTCCATTCCATCGTTTTACCTTATATTTTCATTCCAAAAATCAGATGTGCTCGCACCTCCTGCCCTCTTCAGCGGCTTACATTCACCATTTCAATTCACCTTGTTCTTGTTTCATTAATACTTCCAAAAAGCAGTACATTACCTTTTACAAGTTAATAGAATCCATACATTACCTGCTACAATTTTACTTCCTTCTCCTAATCGTCTCCCCGACCCGATTTACATTCATCGGCTTCTTGTTTTTTGTGGGAACTACTCTAATCTGTCGGCTTTTATCAGTTTGTGCCCCCACTGAACTTTTTTCCTGGGTCCGTCAGTGTCTAGGAAGATACTTGGGAGTCCATTTGGCTAACTCGAGGAAGACGAAAAATTCCTATCATCTTATAGGTGAAAAGATGAAGAAAAAACTAGCCTCCTGGAAAGCAACCTTACTATCCACTGCACGTAGATCCATTTTAATCCAGAGTTCGCTTTCGACTGTTGCATGTTATCGCGTACAAGTTCATTCACAAACTTCCTAGCCTCTATGAATATTTGTGTGGAAACTCAAGGGCCAACTTAGAGCGAATTTCTTGCTATGACAACAAGGAAATGAATCTCTTAAGGTTTCATCCTTTTTTATGAGCCGTCATATTACAACAATGGCCATATGCCATTTATGCGATGCTGCAGAGGAGACGATTTTGCATGCGATTAGGGACTGCAACTGGGCATTGCAGATTTGTAGGATGATTCTCCCTCGGACTGCAACTGGGCATTGCAGATTTGGAGGATGTTTCTTTCAAAGGAAGTAGCGAGAGCAAATGCTTTACGCCTCGCGTGGTGTTTACACTAGTGATAATGGCTTTTTTGGAGGCTGTTTCTAGTAGCCAGTAGTGGCTTGATTCCACATTGTTAAGTTCTTGTCTTGGCCTTTGCTAATAAAATGGATCGCTTCTTAAATAAAAAAAACTATTTGAATCATGGCTATATCTACATTTAAAAAATCAAAATGGTATTATTCTGGTGTAATCCTTTTGTTTTGTTTTATGAAACCATCACAATAAATGACTATGAAGAGATGAATCACTAAAGAAAAATAACTAAAAAATCATGTCAAAGCCGAAAGAAAAAATTAGACGAAAATTCAAAATATATATTCTTTGGGTAAAAATAGTTTGTTTTGTATACCTCTATTTTTAATTCTTACGAAAATAAACCCGTCAAAATAGTTTGTTTTGTATACCTCTATCTTTAAGAAGATTCACTTAATTCTCACACCGATGCTAAGTTGGTTGATCGGGTATTGGAATCCCCATTGGGAAACATATACAAAGCTATGGAGAACTTTCAATTCTCGTCAACGGTTGTGCACCAGTTATCTGATCGGTGTATTAGGATAGAGAGGATGGATGAGCTTAGATTTCGTTTCAAAGACAGTGTATGTCGTTTCGGGAGGGTAGAGTTTGCCTTGATCATGGGTTTATATTTCGGTGTAGTAGAGCCAGACATACGGTCTGTTGAAGAGCGGAACCGTAGTAGTTTGACTGAATGCGAAAATCATGTTACTGGTGATGTTGATGGCTCCATTCAATGTAGAAGTAAGTCATATTACGATAGGTATGTTACAGAAGGCGTTGATGGACGCCACAAATGCCGAGATTGTATATAAACTTGGCCTGATATATTTGATTGAGTCAGTGTTGCATGGTAAGGCGTTGAATTCAAACGTCTCTCCTTTTGTATTTCACATGGTGGACGATATACCGCGTTTTCTCCATTATTCATGGGGTTCATATTTTTGGGACATTACATTGAAGAACTTTAAGGGGAAACGAGACGGATTGACGAGTCATATAGGTAGAAAGATCAAACCGATGAAAGTCGTTGCATGTATGATTAACGCATTTTTAGTTTGGGCCTACGAGACACAAACAAAATTCAAACATATTTGGAGCCTAAGATGGAGACCGCGTTGCAAAAATACATCTCACTGTTAAGCCTATATCCTCTTACGAGTTTTGGGTGACGGCTCGAAAACGAAGAAATCTAAAGTGGATCTAGATAAGATGACATGGGATTGCCGGAAGCTCAACATAAACGGAATACCGTGTGAGCATGCATACGCTGCATTAGCCGATCGTCAATCCACTTTAACTGATCGTCAATTCAACATCCGGCAATCCCATGTCATCTTATCTAGATCCACTTTAGATTTCTTCGTTTTCGAGCCCGTCACCCAAAACTCGTAAGAGGATATAGGCTTAGCAGTGAGATACCTACCGCGCTCAATATATTTTTGCAACACAGCCTCCATCTTAGGCACCAAATATGTTTGAATTCTGTTTGCGTCTCGTAGGCCCACACAAAAAATGCGTTAAACATACATGCAACAACTTTCATTGGTTTAATCTTTCTACCTATATGACTCGTCAATCCGTCTCGTTTCCCCTTTAAGTTCTTCAATGTAATGTCCCAAAAATATAAACCCCATTAATAATGGAGAAAACGCGGTATATTATCCACCATGTTAAATACAAAAGGAGAGACGTTTGAATTCAACGTCTTCCCATGCAAAACTGACTCAATCAAATATATTAGGCCAAGTTTTTGTGCAATCTCGGCATCTGTGGCGTCCATCAACGCCTTCTGTAACATACCAATCGTAATAGGGCTTACTTCTACATGGAATGGAGCCATCGCCATATCAACATCACCAGTAACATGATTTTCGCATTCAATCAAACTACTACGTTCTGCTCTTCAACAGACCGCATGTTTGGCTCTAAAACACCGAAATATAAACCCGTGATCAAGGCAAACTCTACCCTCCCGAAACGACATACACTGTCTCCGAAAAGAAATCTAAGCTCAACCTCTCTATCCGAATACACCGATCTGATAAGCAACTGGTGCATAACCGTTGACGAGAATTGAAAGTTCTCCATAACTTTGTATATGTTTGCCAATGGGGATTCCAATACCCAATCAACCAACTTGGCATCGGTGTGAGAATTAAGTGCATCTGTAAGTATTTGGAACTGCGGTTATCCCCCTTATATACGTATTTTATTTGGTATCTATCTTCCGGACGAATGACCCATGTACCAGCATTCACCGCATCTATGTGTGAGATCACGTTAGCCACCAAAAAATGAAATGACAAAGGGCACTGGATCACAGCAACAAAGTTCTCACACTAAGGTAGCAAATACTGAGAAAAGGGACTTGTTTGATTCTGGGTTCGATTCGGGTTGAACATTTTACGATAGCAAACAAAGTAAAGCATCCACGTACCATCGAAGCATAAGGCAAAATGCATAATTAAAAAAACAACATAGTTAAAAACATTTGTACTCCATTAATAACATGTCAAAGACCTTCTCGAAGCAAATGTATTAACAGAGCATGATACTTATTTAGAGGCTAAATTACAATTTTAGTCCTCTAACTAGACACGTTTTTCGAATTTGGTCCTGGTTTTTCTCCGGCGACAATTTTAGTCCTGTAAGTGGTTTTTTTTTTTGCAAAAATAGTCTTGAACGCCGGAAAGACCACTTACAGGACTAAAATTGTCGCCGGAAAAGACCAATTTTAGTCCTGTAAGTGGTCTTTCCGGTGTTCAGGACTATTTTTGCAAAAAAAGACCACTTAGAGGACTAAAATTGTCGCCAGAGAAAAACCAGGACCAAAATCGAAAAACATGTCTAGTTACAGGACCAAAATTGTAATTTAGCCCTTATTTTAGAATACAATTCCAACACTTAAATTAAAGAGTGTACAAACGTATTAACAGATCATCCTATTATTCACTCAATAACCATCCCTAAGAAAATGTGTTGAACGATAATAGGTGTTTTGCCCAATATTAACCCTGTTCTGTAGCCCAATATTAACAGATCATCCTGATAAAGCTGATACTGAACCAAGGTCTCCTAAAAAGGCCGGCAAATCCCCTAAGAAAGCTGCTGCTTAGGTAGTTTAGGTTTTTTTTTTGTTACTAAATTCGCATAATCATTTGAACAAATTAATTTCTATACCAATTATACGAGAATTCAAAACGAGAAAACGACTTGCAGAAAAACGGTCATGAACCGGCGACAACATCATCAAATTCTTTCTTCTAAATTCCTCTCAAAATTTAATGAAACTACACTGCAAAAAATACACCTATTAAATCGGAAAAAAATAGAGTTTTTTTTTGTTAAAAATGATAATTTGAACATAGAAATATGCAAAGAGTACACTGAAATTTTTTTTCGCGTAAAAAGGACATGTCCTTATTCCACTGTCATAGCGAAACATTAGATTTGAGGCCAGTTCCACTGCAGCAAATAGTGGATTTGAGGTTATGAACAGTGAATTTGTCCTTATCACCAAATTTATATTTTCACTGTCCTGATTCCTATTTTTCCCTTTTTTATCCTTTTAAACCATTACCCAAAAAATGTTTTGTTACCTTAATCAATTTGGCTTGTCCTCTTTAATTAATTGCTATATTGATTTGAGAAACATAATCAGTACACCACTCCAGATTTGATGAGGAAATGGAAGGGTTTTTGCAGATGAACGACGACAGAAAGAGTTTTTGATCGACGATGGTTTTTTTTCCCAATCACGACGATGTAAGTGAAAAAAAATATAATTCGGCCCCAAAATAAATAAAAAAATTGTCGGACAATTGCAAAAAAAAAAAAAAAAATGCAGGACGGGAATTTTTAGCCCGGCCGAGTGAGAAAAGTTGCTCAGGACGTGTTATTTTAGTCCGGCCTCAATGAAAAATAACTCGGCCTCAATGAAAAATAACCCAACCTCATGACAATATATCCTGGCCTGAAAGCCAAATTGCCCGTCCTACCGAGTATTTTGACAGGGTTATGCTTTTAAGAATTAAAAACAGGGGTATATAAAACAAACTATTTTTACTCAAAGGTTTATATTTTCAATTCCCCAAAAAAACTATTATGTTCCTTTTTTCTTTGAACACTCCAATATAGCTAAAGCTTATAAAACGAATGAACTTTAAATTTTGATGTAGATAACCTAATATTTGATAGCCTTTAAAGGAACCACATTAAATCTAGGTAGTCACCATAACAATTTTTAAAAATAGACATGTATTTGAGTGCCTTTAAAAAAAATGATAGATTTAGTGTGATGACTTAAAAGACCATTTTATAAATATAAGTCTAGCAACTAGCTAGACGTAATACAAAATGGACCAAAACAGAGTGCAAGCAATACCGATTAAAATCTAACTAAAAATCGAGCAAAGCAACAAACTACCCATAATAGCCAATCAGACTTATCTCAAATTGTTAAGCGGAAGTCCTAAGACTAAGAAGTCTTGGGTTCAAGCCCCACCATATGGGTGTGGGTGATTTTATTGTCCTTATGGTAATTTCGTTGCTTAAAAAAAGAAAAGAAATTACCCATAATATATTCCTTGTACAACCGGAGAAAGAAAAAGGAAAAAAAAAAAAAAAAAGAACACAGAGTACACATATTTATTAATCAAATAACCACTTGATCAATCTTAGTGAAAAAAAAAAAACACTTGATCAATAACAAATCTTCAACACTATACAAAAGAGACACATAACCGGAAGAAAAAAAACGCTATACAAAGTTAAACTCTTTTCACGTCTAAAAAAATCTAAATTTTTTCTCTAGTTTTATCATTTAATTTTTTCATTAATTGACTGAGACTCAATTTAAACAGGATGTTAATTGGTTTACGGACCAAATTTCAGTCAAAAAATATCAATTATGTTTTTGACCGGCCGATGTTGGGTCTAGAATAAAACAACACTCTAACTCAAATTCGATCAGGATAAAAATTATTTTCTAAATCAAATTCGGTTGGCAGGAAAATTTCAGTCAGAAAGTATCGATTGTTCAATATAGTCTAGAAAAAACCTACTTCCTGACTCAAATTCGATATTCTATCAGGATAAAAATTATTTTTTGACTCAAAATCGGTGAGTATAACGTCGATGTATGAAATATAACCCGAAAAAATAATCCATTTTTTTTACACTCTACCCATGCATCAGATTGCACGACTCTGATCTACCGATGAATCACACCGCACCTAATTATATTCAATATTGTGAAGAAAATTCAGCATCGACCTTGAAAATATCGGTTGATGCTTTCAGTATTGATTTTCACAAATCGATTCTAAAAAAACGATTTCACCATTAGGCAAGATATAGCTATAGATCGGATGTGAAGCAAATAATACACTCTATTTCTTTTTTTTTTTTTTAGAAGTAAAAAGATCAATTTTTGTCAACAAAAAAAAATTCAAATAAATAAAAGAGTACAGAAAAATTGATCGATACCTTAACTACTCTACCACCGAGAGCCAACGATTTCTTTCTCAAAGAATTTTCATCACCATTTTTGCTTGAGCTTTCCTCGCTGCTAGTTGAATCGTTAAGGCTGCTCGTACTATTAATCTGATGAGTGTGAGGAAAGAATGAGGCTAGTGACGAATGATTTGGAGATTTTTTTGAGGGGTTTATATGCGAAAATATGAAAAACCCTATAGGCGCACGGGAGTACTAAAAAGTCGAAAAAGTCCTGTGTAAAAAAAAAGGCGGCAGGAGGTAAAGGGGAAAAACAAAATATGGGCTTTCAAGAAATACCCCATTGAAGTGAACCATCTGAATAGCGGGGATTCTAAGTAACCCACTGGTGGGTTTTGTGTTGTTTATTCTGGTGGGTTTTGTGTATCCCAATTGAGGCTTCGATTCAAGGCATGTGCACGACAACTGTTTGACGAAATTCCTGTTTGAATGCGTTACATATTTCATCAAATCGACTACAAAGTGTTGTTATCTACGGAGGGAAAATAAACCAGAATCGGCATTCCAGAGATGCAAGAGTCAAATCATACAACAGTAATAGAAAAGAGCAGTGATGAGCTGGAAGGGTTGTTGGAGTTTCTTCCTCCGGTTGATTTTTGCTGTGTATATGGTTCCAGTCTCCATCCTAACAATTCTACTAAACAGGTTTCTTACTTCTTGTCTTTCATCCTTTGATAACAGTGAAAAGAGAGGCATTTGAATGCATCTTTTTATTTAGAACAAATGTTGGGATGCATCTCCTTTTTTTGTGTGTGTCTGGTTAGCTCTGTTTGGTAGTGTGGTTTAAGTTAGGATTTAGTTACAATATGTTACATTTGCTTGGTGTGTTTTTATTCTTGCAGACGTCCATGATTGATTACATTCTTGGGGTGTCAGATCCTGAACGATGGCATTCCGAGGTTGGCCTTTGGTTTGAGTTTGAATGAACTCTAAGCATTTCCAGAGGTGTTCTTTCTTTTTTTATTTTTTTGGCAGCGGAAAAATTGATATATAGTTTTCTGTCTAGAATTTGAAGACGAATCCAACGCATTATGCACCCTGGATGAACTTGGGTGGAGGAAAGCTGGTGTTCCTGTCTCTCTTCATTTTTATCCTCTTTGCATTGTTTTATTGTTTCTTGTTCTGTCACTATAATGGTATCATCTGTGGTGTTTCAGATTTCGAACATAGCAGATAACGTTGGTGTTGGTGTGCACTTCAACCCATTCGTAACAGTGAATAAAAAGGTATTTTTTATTGAATGTTTTTTTTAATACATGTTTTGCTATGTAAAAAAATTGCATTTTTGCAAATTTTAATGCTTTAATTTATGTTATATTTAAAATTATCACCTTTGGTTAACTTGGCAGATGTTCAAGTATGGAGTTGTTCGAATGAATGACCTGATTGATGATATAATAGGATGGAAGAGGTTCTATCTCAGTGGTCGCTTGCAGAAGCCGGTATGCCTAACCTGAATGTTCTTCTTCTTCTTCTAATTTTTTAATCTTTTTTTCTTGCTAATGATTTATCTGTGTTTATTATATGTCCTCATAATTGCCAAGCAAGAAAGAATATTAAACTTTGTGAATATGCGGGCTTATGCTGAACGATTGTTATTATAATAGAATGGATCCCCTGTTTTGTTAAAAAAGAGTTTTAGGAATGGATTCTTGATAAACATGTTGAAGCAACAGACTTGAGCACAATTGACGATAATAAATAATAACTTTTAAACCATGTAAAATATAGATATAATGCTCCGCGAAAGGAATTTAAATGCGATTGCCCTGTGACCTGACGATTTTACAATTCTACGGACGTGTCATTTTTTGACAATCAACCTTTTTACCCAAACCTGATATTCAAGTAGAGAACTTTCCTATGGAATACCGATCTTGGGATGTTGATTGATTTCTTAGGGTCATGTCCTATGGTCATGAGTCGATGCAATCACAGGTTGATAAAAATATCCAGCCACCTCTATCAGATTCTTATGATCTTGTTCATCATGTGTTTAACCAAAATTTTCAGCCACGTGTGTCAGATTCCAAAGTTTTCCCATTCAATGATTTGAGGACCAGATTCCAAAGATTTCCCATTCTTAAGAAAAATACTTCCTTAATTATTTTTTTCTCCACATCCTCAAGTAGAAATACAAGAAAGATAAGTCTGCATACAGAATGCCTAAATGACCCGGGCATTTCCTGTATTATGCATTGTCGGAATGCTTCCATGCATTGGCCTTTTAATTATATATTATTCCTCGTTTAAAAAAAATAAAAATTATTCCTTACAGTTTGTAAAAGTTTTGACAGCTTTTGCGAGGGTTACTTGGCCAAGGTTTTATTTAATGGCCCAAGAACCGGAAGTCATATACCATTAATTGCTTCAGTTAGTAATCTTTTTAGCTAGTCTGGTTGATTTGTATTTGCTCATTCATGTTGCAAGACATTATCATGCCCCTTCTGTTACTGGCTAGGTAAATGTTATTGTGGACAATGGGGGGATTCAAAGCCTGAACTATGCAAATCTAAGAGCTGCCACTTCTGCTGCTTTACTTCTATTGCCTTCAACGTTCACGGAGGTTTGTATTTTCTGTAATCTCCAACGATCGTTAAGAATATACTAGTGACTGTTTTCAAAATGATATGCTTGCAGGAGGAGTTTTATGCCACAATATGTAGGCTCTCCTATATGGGTGATTTACGAATGCTTTTTGCCGAGGATAAAAACAAAGTAAGTTGGTTTAATTCAACAGCTTAGCAAGTGTTGTTTCTCATCATGGTACTTGTTATTCTGGAAGTTTATACGTTCATCTTCCCCTTCTCTTTCTCTCTCATGCATTTCTTCCTATTGAGTAGAACGTTTGTGGGGACGTGTTGAGTTTTCTTTTGAGAGTCGAGATGTGTTCAGTATGATTCAGTGAACTTATGCAGAATTCTAAGTGGTTGGTTCTTGTTTAAGCGAGCCCATCCGAAGCTTGTGTTTTGCTACATCGAGTATTTGCTTCATGCTGATGTTGCTGTTTGTTAAGGTATTGATTTGCTGAGCATAGCTATATATATCTTTTTGTCTTAACACTATTTTCTTTGTTATGCATATCTATTATAGGTGTCAAAGATTGTGCAAGGGCAATTCGATTTATTTCAGACAATGTATAAACCATTGCTGAAAGAATACGCGTTGAAAGATTTGTTGCAATCTTCTAGCTCTAACAGTGATAGAAAGGCAAGTATTTATCAGGTTGGTACATTTATCTCAGCTTTCCCAGTAAAATCATTTGTGCATCTGAATCATGTTTATTATTTTCAAATGGATTATACAAACTGAACGGATTGGAAGTCAACTCATGTTTCTTTCTGTACAAAAAACATATTGGAAAATTCAGCCGTAGAGGGCTCTTTTTTTGTGTAGTTTACAGCCAAAAGTTGATGGTCAATTTGCTTAAAAATAGCTGTTGGTGTCTTTTGGATGAATAATCAGCTAATGGGAAACTGGTAGTTTTATTTTTTTTAGTCTGTGAAGTTATATGCTGCATTCATGATTCTACATTCGAGTCAAATGTGCCAATGGTGTTGTGTGTTTGTTGTGTGTGTGTTTTCAATGACAACATCTACATTTTGATGATAACCGGGGGTATCATTCCAAGTAATTGAATGTTTTAAATAGCTTGTATTCTCCTGATATGTCTCACTTATTAAGATGCCTTATTAAACTGTTGAAATAAGGACTGTGGAGTATCTGCTGCTTCTGCTCTCGTCTCTCATCTTCCGTTGCCTATCAGAAGTCAACTGGAGATGAAACTCGGAGGGAACAAAAGGCTGAATGGATTTGGTAAGTTCCGTATTAGATTATATTATTTACGTTATTTTGTATTTCCGATTATAGCCTTGTTGGCACTCTATATAAACCCATTGTACACACATTATTCCTGAATGACAATTGCTTTTGTTATTCACACAAATCTATCATGGTATCAGAGACTCTGATCCCTAAACAAATTTTTCCCTAGTCGTCCTCCTTCTCTTCATCGCCGCGCCAAGCGCTGCTGCCGCCGATCACAAGCGACCGTTATGGCCAATTCCATTGCCTCCTCCGCCACATACGGTGCTCCTGTGTTGCTTCTCTCTCGGCCGCCACTGCGTCACCTCTCTTAACCCGGCGGTCAACGCCCCGATCAAGCTCGATGGCAAAAATTTCACGGCTTGGAAGCTTCAATTGACCACCTTACTCATAGGTCATGGACTCGTGGGTTATGTGACCGGCGCTACACCCAAACCGCCACCCACAATTTCCACTTGCCGCCGGCACCGTCACCCCAATCCGGATTATTTACACTTTGGATACGAGCGGGATGCATTGACCCATAACTTGCTTTTGGGTTCGGTTGACAAGGACTATATGGTTACGATTCAACATACGACCGATTCGAAACATGCTTGGGACACTCTTCTTGATACGTATGGGAAACGAGTAAGGGTCGTGTCGGACATCTCGGTGCGTTTACATTCTATTGCTAAAGGTACAATGTCAATCTCTCGGTATTTCTTGCCATTAAAGCATTGCGGATGATTTAGCTTCTCTAGATGCTAAAGTGCCTGATGATGAATTAGTTGAAATCATTTTGAAAAATCTTGGTAGTGACTATAAGGACCTTGTGAGTGCTATTCAAGCTCGTGATGATACTATTGCTATGCCATTGTTACATGAAAAATTGTTAATGCATGAAGCGTCGCTTGCACAAGGTCAGTCTGTTACACCCCCTGCGTATACTGCTTTCCCTGCCTACCATCAACCCCGCCCTATGCATGTTTCTCCCAATCCACCCTATTACCCCTATTCCCGACCACCTCGGCCCCCCGACCCCTCGTACCGCAACCCCCCCCCCCACCCGAGAGCCCGACCGCCTCCCCTTCCTCCACCCACTCCTCCGAGGGTACCCCTACTCGTAACTCCAAAGGCTATCAAGGCTTTGTCAACTCTGTGGTGTTCGGGGTCATGTTGCTACTTTGCACCAACTTATCCCCTACAACAACCTTCCCCGTCCACCCCGCAACCAAGCCAGCTCACGGCCTCCTCACCCTCCCCACGCTCATGTTGCTCAGCATGCTTCCTCCAGTTATCCTGTGCAATACTCTGATCCCTCTGCTCCTTGGATGCTTGATAGTGGTGCTTCTCACCACATGACGCAGGAGCTCAGCCTGCTCTCTCTTCACTCCCCTTATCAAGGTACGGATCGTATAGTCATTGGTGATGGTAGCTCCTTGGCTATCACTCACATTGGCTCTACCTCTCTCTCTTCTTTTAAATTGAATCATGTCCTTTGTGTTCCTTCTCTTTCTCGCAATCTGCTTTCGGTCCAAAAGTTTTGTAGTGATAATTCTGTATCTATTGAATTCTTACCTGACTCGTTTTTGGTGAAGGATTTGAAGACGGTCAAATGCCTCCACCAGGGACAAGTCAGTGATGGGGCCTATCTGTGGTCTTCCAAAGCTCTCTTTGCCTTCTCTGCGTCCAAAGCCTCTGCTGCTACCTGGCATCGTCGCTGCGGCCATCCAGCTTTTCCTGTCATTCAAAATCTTGCAAAGAATAATTTTTTAGAATTATCTTGTTTCTTCTACTCATTGTGATTCTGTCTTTGTAATAAGAGTCATCGGCTCCACTTTTTACGATTCGACATTATGTACCGTTAAACCTTTGGAGGTCATTTATTCGGATGTTTGGACATCCCAGAGTTTATTCGGTTGATGGTTTCAAGTATTATGTTTTATTTGTTGATCATTTTACTCGCTTCGTGTGGCTATACCCATTAGCTTATAAATCGGATGTTTATTCCACCTTTGTCAAATTTAAATCATATGTCGAAAAATTGTTGGATACTCACTATTAAAACTCTTTACTCGACAATGGAACCGAGTATGTTAAGCTGCGCCCCTTCCTTGCTACCCATGGCATCTCTCACTTCACATCCCCCGCATACACACCTCGGCACAATGGTATCTACGAACGCCGTCATCGCACATCGAAGCGCCTTAACCCTCCTTTCTCGTACCTCGCGTGCCGATCACCTATTGGTCTATCTTTGTCGGTCGTTGTCCCAATCTATCTCATCAATC
This sequence comes from Gentiana straminea, assembly GCA_036785695.1. Lineage (NCBI taxonomy): Eukaryota > Viridiplantae > Streptophyta > Magnoliopsida > Gentianales > Gentianaceae > Gentiana > Gentiana straminea. The sequence continues at coordinate 266,083 of JAVUPR010000226.1, forward strand.
GCATGCCTACCAAAAATCTTGACATGCTCTCTCCTCACCTTAAACTCTTCTCGGAACCTCTAATTATTCCAAACTTCGAGTCTTTGGGTGTACGTGTTATCCGTGGCTTAAACCGTATAATAGTCACAAACTTGAGTCTTCTTAAACCTTGCGTCTTCCTTGGCTACTCTCTGCTCAAAGTGCCTACCTTTGCTATGATCTATCTGCGTCCCGTTGTATACATCCCGCGATGTTCGCTTTGTGGAGGATATATTCCCCTTTGCTACCATTCCTGCAGACCCTTACGTACCCCTCTGTCGCGTTATTACCCCACGAGTACTATGAACCCGGCTTGTTCCGGTCCATCACCCTCCCCTCACGGCAACCCCCCCGACCGAGAGCACAAGTGCCCAACCCGTGAGCCCCTCCCTCCCGTCCGATAGCTCTTCTTTTCTCATCTCCTGTTCCCTCATCCCTTTCCTCGGCGAGTAATTCCACCTCCGCTCCTCCGCCCCTCCCCCCCACCACCACAACATTCATGACAACTCGCTCTCGCAACCACATCTACAAACCGCGTACCATCTTCAACCTTCAAGCTCGGTTACAAAACCGCTACCTTGAAACCGAGCCCTCTGCCTTAGCGAGGCCTTGCGGTGTCCGCGGTGGTGTGTTGCGATGTCGACGAGTATAGTGCGCTTCTTCGCAATGATACGTGGTCCACTAGTTCCCCCGTCGTCGATTTGAATATTGTTGGTTGTAAGTGGGTGTTCAGAATTAAGCGAAAACCGGGGCTCGATTGACAAGTACAAGGCTCGCCTGGTTGCCAAAGGATTTACCCAACGGCCTGGTTTGGATTACTTTGAGACCTTTAGTCCTGTCGTTAAGCCCGTTACGATTCGCATTGTTCTTAGTATTGCGGTTTCCATGGGTTGGTGCCTTCGCCAACTCGATGTCAATAATGCCTTCTGCGGGGGACAGGCGAAGATGTCATATGAGTCAACCGCACTGGGTTCGAGGATGCTACAAAACCTACATTTGTGTGTAAGCTTCGTAAGGCAATTTATGGCCTTAGCGGACACCTCGTGCACTGGTACCGTGAGCTCAAAACTTTTCTTCTTACTATGGGTTTTGTTAATTCGGTTGCCGATTCGTATTTGTTTGTTTGTCGCACGTCCACAAGTATTACTATGCGCTTGGTCTATGTCGATGACATTATTGTTACGGGTAGCTCGCGGCGAGTTCGGGGTATTATTGATCGGCTTGGCTCTGGGTTCTCTATTAAGGACCTAGGTCTCTTATCGTATTTCTTGGGGGTTGAGGTGACACACTCTGCTCGGGCATGCTCTCACGCAAACCCGGTACACTCGTGAGTTCTTGTCTCGGGTTCATATGGAGGAATCCAAGCCGGTCTCACGCTATACTGCGATGCCTTTTACGGTGATCTGTTGTCTCTCGCTTTTTTCCAACCCTACTCGGTACCGTCAAATCTTGGGGGCTTTACGGTATTTATGTTTTACACGGATTGATATTCGGTTCGCCGTTAATAAGGTGGCTCGGTTTATGCATGCACCGGCGAGTACCATTGGATGTTAGTCAAACGTGTGTTGCGTTACTTGTACGGCACCGCCCTTGTATGGGTGCGGTTATATCGAATTCGCCATTGGCTCTGCATGCTTTCTCGATTCGATTGGGGGGGGGGGGGGGGGGAATAGGGAAGGCTGGTTATACTTCCACCTCTGCGTATATCGTATTTTTGGGTAGGAATGCGATTTCTGGAGCTCCCGAGAAGCGGACCTCGGTCTCTCGTTCGTCCACCGAAGGCGAATATAGATGTGTTGCGACCTTGCGGCAGGGATTGCTTGGCTGACCCACCTGCTTTCAGATCTTGGTTTTTCGGTTCAGACTACACCAGTGATCTTCTGTGATAATTTAGGTGCTCTTCGGTTAAGTGACAATCCAGTGTTTCACTCGCGCATGAAGCATGTTGCTATCGATTATCACTTCATTCGTGAGCATGTTGAGAGAGGACTTGTTCGCGTTGCTCATGTAGCTACTGCGATCGGTGGTGATGTTCTCACCAAGCCGCTGCCACGTTTATCCTTTTCTACTTTCGTTTCCAAGCTTGGACTTCGCTCGACTCCGTCCGCTTGAGGGAGCGTATTAGATTATATTATTTACGTTATTTTGTATTTCCGATTATAGCCTTGTTGGCTCTCTATATAAACCCATTGTACACACATTATTCCTGAATGACAATTGCTTTTGTTATTCACACAAATCTATCATTCTGTCATTTTCTTTTATATGATTTATTGCATTGTCACGGTAATTAACTGCTTCGTATTGAAATATACACTAGGCCTAAATGATACAACTCTTCGTTAGATACTGTGTAAACGGGATGCTTCCATCTTTGAGTGTCTCTTTTTATTACAATTTAGAAATTCTTGGAGGGTATACTGCAATTGGTCTAATGTTTGAAGTGTATTTATTATATACATTGTTTTGTATAGACCAAAACAAAGGTGAATTGATAATCAAGTCAAAAGAACAGGCAGCAGAAGGCTTGAAGAAAATCTTAAGGCATAAAGTTAGGGTTTCAAGCGCGAGGCAAGCTGTTGCGGGGCTATTGACCGTTGGAGTTTTTCGTGGAGCTCGATATCTTGCAAACAAAATGCAGAAGGCCTGGAATTCTAAGAATTGATCTCAACACTTTGGGATGTTAGGATCTAAAATTTTGGACCCTAATGACTTATAAGACATGTGGAAAGTTGTTAGCTTTCACACCTTTGTTAAAATGATATGGTTTTTGCCTTCCTCTAGCTAGAATAGATTTCTGATTTTGTGTTGACCAAAACACAGGCACTAATTTCTGTTTTCTCCACAATGCTGTTGTATAGCATAACTTAATCATTTGAGATAACTAATTTTATTTATTTATTTATATAAGATGTCCTTTCAGTTTTTAAGATCTTCGATCTTAAGTTGATCGATACACTTCGTAAGACAAATCGTTGTCTTACTCGTTCCTCTTGTGAGAGGTTATGAGAAGTACGTAAGTGATTGAAGAGATATAGGTGCGAAGCCACTCTTAGTATGTGAGCCTACCTTACGGTGAACACTCACTGGGAAATATCAGTTCTGAAATTCATTAGCATTTTGAGAAGAAGTCTATCAACCAGAATCAACATCAACAATCACTCGATCTTGTCACCACAACCACTAGTATCGCACACCATACCACTCTCGTCACAACGGCCACGGCCACGGCCACCACAACCACCGTTATCGCAACCTCACATCATCCGCTACAACTCACCACCGCATGCCCCACCACCATACACCCGCCACACTCGTCATCATGCATGTCCATCACCCACCGTGTCACTTGGCACATGTTATAGAAACTCACATATTTCATTACATTGCATGCCAAACATAGTAATGGAATCACATCATTCCATTCCATTCCATCAGTTCCATACCACTTTGTAACATTCCAGCAATCCAAACGCACCGTAGGAGTTGTATGTGAATGTGCATTCAATTGGTCATTGGATAGGTACTAGTTAAACCATTATATACTACCAGTTCTGAAAAAGCTCAACAGCTAGAACTGCACACTATGCATGAGGGACCATACACTAGTTTCCGGTGGGTGTTAGAGCGGTCAGAAGTGCCCGTTTGCAGGTCACATAATAGCATGACGATTAGTATCACATTACATTGCAATCATTTTACAATTCATTTCAATTCAATGCCCTGCCCTCCAGGGCTTACATGAGAGGGGTCCTTCCGTTCTAGGTCATACGAAGGCATAGTACTCAAGCTTTGGTAAGTCATGTATTGAATACATGTGTGTGCATGCCTATGTATGTATGTATGGACACACACACACACACACACACACACACACACACACACACACATATATATATATATATATATATATATATATATATATATGCAAGGGCGGCTCCACCCTTGCGAAGGTGGTGCGGCCGACACGCTAAAATAAAAAAATGTGTATAAACAGTAGATAATTTTTTTATAAACAAGTATGTATGTGAAATTGACTCCCTTCTTTTTATGTATTGACCTCATGTTTTCGTCTATTACCTTATAATTACATGTATAGAATTGAATATATAAATATATGTGTGATACAGAAAAAAATTGATAAATTTCTGACCCATATCAAAAATCCTGCGGTCGCTCCTGTATATATGTATACACTATATCTCTTTAATTTTTTTGACATAATTAATCCCGTGAAATGTGTAGAAAAAGAAGAAAAAAAAAGTTAAGTGGTTAATCAAAGCAAAACGGATTATTAAAAAAATATTTAGAAAAGGGACCGGTCAAACTAAAGTTGAAGGATACGAATAGATCACAAATTTTAAGTATAAAATGAGATTATTTTCTCTATTACCTCCATGGTAGAACTTCCCTGTTAGAGTATTCACTATAGTCACAAGAAAAATAAACACAGAAGTGATAAAAAAAAACTGACAATTTAATGGTAGTTTCTTCCAATAAAAAGCTGACACAAAAAAATATCAATAATATATTTTAAGCATCAAAATAAATGAATTAACAGGTTTTATTATTATTATTTTTTTATTTTGTAAAAGTGAAAAAGAATTAAATATCAATTTATTTGCATATGGTGTGAAGATGAATGTGGACAGAAACACCGACATTTCAATCTGGGCACCGTGCGCCGCGCGTATCCAACATATTTCCGACACGACACGCGACCGACACGTGTCTGACATGTGTCGGCTGATTAAAGTAATATTATTTAAAAATATCCGACACGGCGCCGACACTCCCCGACACTCTTGAACCCAATTTTTCAATTTGGTTTTTTTTTCTTTCTTTATTTAAGTTTTCTTCAATGAAAACATTAAAATACACGATATCCATCTTGATTGTAATTTAATAAATAATAAGCTGTATTAAGTTTATACGTTGCTTTTTGATGAACAACCATTTTTACGTAATATTTTGAAAGTCAATCACGATTTTGTTTTTACTTTTGGTACCGTATAAAGATCGAATATCTATTGTTGATATTCGTTGAGTTTATGTATTACGTATCTTATTTTGTCTAGCTTTTTTGATTTTTATGATTTTTAATAAATTGAATCATTTTTATATATATATATATATATATATATATATATATATATATATATATATATATATATACACACACACACACACACACACACACACACACACACACACATATATATATATATATATATACACACACACACACACACACACACACACATATATCCGTGTCATGTCGTACGGCGTATGGCCGGCCCTATGCTAAGGCCACCGAGACGAACCCGAGTCGCCGTAGCGTCTGAACGTTTATACCACATGTAAGGGACATATATAGATTAATTTCAACACTCTCAACGCAAACAACATAACGTATATCGGTATATATAATTTCAATGCTATAAAGCCCTTCCCGCCTCCACTTTAATTTTCTCCACAAAATCCATCTAAGAACGCAAAGTTCAAGGTACGGGGACCTATCTGGACATGCCATCAATTTCCATAAATCTAGTTTGTACTTCTCAAGGCAGTTTCTTTCGAGCAGCAAGAAGCGGTTTTTGATACACTTCAGATTCTTCTGGGCGATGGGTCTAGCAAGTATCTAGGGATGCCATTTGTGGTTGGTCGAAACAAGCGCCAGGTGTTTGAGTTTCTGAGAGATAGGTTATGTAAGAAGGCGGCAGGCTAGAAGGATAAACTGCTTTCCCCGGCTGGGAAGGATGTCTTCATTAAATCGGCCCTACAGGCCATTCCCACGTATATCATGCATTGCTTCAAGATTCCCACTACTGATTTGGGAACTGGAAAAGATGACCAGGGGTTTCTTTTGGGGTGACACGGAGTCAGGACGGCGAATTCATTGAAAGAGTTGGGAGGCATGTTGTCTGCCAAAAAATCTGGGCGGTCTGGGATTCAGGGATTTAGAGTGCTTTAATTTGACCTTGCTGGCCAACCAGTCGTGGCGGATCTTGTCCACTCTGGGGTCGTTGGCAGCCCAGGTACTTCATGCAAAATACTTTGAGGAGGGCACCAACTTGTCGGCTAGACTGGGCTCCCGGCCATCCTTTATGTGGCGTAGTACTTTGGAGGGAAGAGATTTATTACTCAGTGGGATGCGATGGAGAGTGGGGGATAGGGAGTCCATCTTTCTATTTCATGATGGGTGGAAGGAACGGCGGCCATCCTTCTTATACCTTATGCTGGTCACCCACTCCCCACTGATGCTAAGGTTTCATCTTTATTTATCCCATAGACGCGTACTTGGGACGCCCCTCGAATCCGTGATTTATTCCACCCATGGTAGTCAGATGCTATTCTGGCCACTTCAATTGCCTCAGGGACTCATCCGAATTGGCGGATATGGGATGATGACCGCATGGGCACATACACGGTCAAGTCTGGGTACATTCTAGCACTCTCGCTTTACCGGCCATCACTGGTGGCTTGGCTGGGGACTTCAGGTGGGGTGGATCGGGTCTGGTGGTGATGTTGGCAGCTCCCGGTCCAGCCTCGTATTCAGCATTTTTCTAGAGATGCCTTCATGACTGCTTGGAAATCGGCCAGGGTCTCATGCGACGCAATTTGGGGACAGGTACCTGCTTCGCATGCGGGGAGACAGTGGAGACCCTACGATATGTCTTGTTTGAGTGTGAGATGGCAGACATGATCTGGCGGTGCTCCCCTTTCTACGAGGTTTTAGAGTATCTCCGCACGTCCTCCTTTGTGGAGTTCTTTATGCGTCTCTTAGTGGAGCAGGGGATACCAGAGATAGTGTGTGTTGTGGGGGATCTGGAAAGCGTGGTGTTTGGCGGGGTTTGATGGCCAGGCAGTTTATGTGTCGGCGGTATGTGCGCGTTCTTTGGCAGCGACAACTGAGTTTACGGAGGCCCTGGCGGCCTATCGGGTGTAAGGGACGCCTGATGTGATTCAACAAGTTGATGCATTTAGCGATGTTTATCCCTATTTCTCATACATTTATTGATGTTCTCGTATGAATTTGAGTCATTAGTTGCTTAGTTTCACCCATACGTGTAGATATTAATTATTATAAAAAATATCGTGTTTTGATTAGTTTTGTACCGGTTATAGTAACCGGAGCGTCGTGTCGGGTTTACGCTTGGTATGTTTTTATTGTATTGCAGGATTATAGATTAACCAAGACCCTGAGTGACGCCACATGTTGAGATAAACACATATTTTGATGGCTAGAAGAGTGTGCCGGAAGATTATGGGTTCAAACGGATCATTTGTCTTTTGTGTTTCTATCATAGCATACATTCACCGGACATTTGACCCAGCTTAGATACATTTTATGGAGAATAAATCTTAATGATAGTTGTAGATCAAGAAACGATATTTTCAACACAAATTGAATCACATCAATCGGAGCTCTACAACTCATGTTATGACGATTTTACTGAGCTGCTGTGAAATCGGCGCACGCCAACTTATTGTGGAGCACGCCGGACGTCACTGTAGCTATTCAGAGAGTTTCACTCCAATATTGGCGCATGCCACACCTTTTGTGACGCACGCCAAGCGTCAAGAAAATTGATTTTCAGCAATATAAACCCCTTTTGGATCGAATTTATCAATATTCAACCCCAACTTCATCTCGTCCATTTTTTCCTCTCATTGTAGGCACACCCACGCCCCAAGGGGCTCTCCTCGCCAAATTTATTTAAAAATTAACTCTTGATTGTGATTGTAATATTACGGATTCTTAGTTTAACTTCTACTACTTTGTTGGAGCAAGATTTACATTTGTTTGTTAAACTCAATTGAAGGGTTTGAAGCTTGAATGAAGGTCATCAATTTCGAGTTGATTGCTTGATCTTGGTAAAATCCCTACCTTTACTTTTATTCAAGATTTCTTATAGATATGAATGTTAGTCTTGATATGTTGATGTTTGTAGTCATGAGTGCCTAGTTTTCTACTAGCCAAGATAATGTTGTTGTGATAGTTTTTAATCTCTATTGGTTGATTGAGAATGTTAGTTTGTATCTCATAGTTTCATGTGTTGTTGTTATCTTTCCTATTTTCATTGTATTTCTTGTTGGTGTTGGATTGATCACCTAGAACTTACACACACACACACACACACACACACACACACACACACACACACACACACACACACACACTTAGTTGAGACCGAAAGGAGATTCTTGGTGTGAGAGAAGGAATAGGAAAACCGGAAGGTAAAATTGACCTTAATTGGCATTCGATTTCTTATCTGGGGAGTATTGACATTGTCATTGCACTCAAGAACTTAATCATGTTGAATAATTAGGTCTAGGGTTCTTAGACCACGGAGGAGGCATAGAGTAGTTTCATTCACTCGTATGAGGTGAAACTACTAGCTTAGGAGTGCACCGGTAACACACAATTGAACACCATTTGAAGGTTGGTAGGTAGATCATTCCTATGACACTAGTAGAGATTGGCTTGATCATTGCACTGTCTTGGCTAGGCTTTTTATCACTTTATCACCCTTTGTAGTAGTAGATTTCTAGAAACATTACTTTCTTGTTAATTTGCGACTTAGATCAAGATAATAATAGCTTTTCGGTGTTCAACCTCACAATCCTCATGGATACGACCTTGACCACTAAACTAGACTATAATTGACCCGGTACACTGCCGGTTAGATTGGACATCTAGAAAAGTCTGATCAACGCCACAGCATTTGGTGGATTCTTGGCTTCGCCCGCCACAAGGGGTAGTAAAGTGTAATGTTGATGCTGTGGTGAGAGAGGATAAATCTGATATTGGGCTTGATTTTCGAGACCCCGCAGGGGAAGTCTTACACGCCGTGGGCTATCCCTTTGACATGGGAGGTCGGCTGGAGTATATGGAGCTTAAGGGCAATTACTTGCCACTGGTGGAGGCGCAACGACTGCATTGCGGCGGGTGGAGGTGGAAAGTGGCTGTCTGGCTTGTGTTCAATGACTTCGACAGCCTATGGAGGACATCATTGCTCAGGTTGTCTTCTGAGGGATTTCTTAGCTCTACTCCCTAGTTTTGACTCTATTTCTTTCTCGTTTGTTCGCCGTACTGGCAATGTACCTGCGCACCTTCTTGCGCGTCATTCTTTGTCTTTATTTGAAATAACTTCTTGGGGCAGTTTTTCCCCTGGAGATGTTTTAGCCGCATGTTTTGCGGACGTTAATTAATAAAATCCTTTGTTTTTTATAAAAAAATTTACTCTATATATGTCGCTTGTGGTGTGTATCAATAAATTTATGTTTTTTTATAATAATTTTTTATCATCAAATATCATCTTGTGACGTTTTCTAACTACCATTAACCCCTAGCGACCGGTATCCTTATATCATATACTAGGTGCGCGCTATCGGTCAGTACCTGGATCAACTATCAAGGGAACCGTCCATCTACTTCCTCTTTTGAGGAAGAAGTAGACTCCATCTTTGTGACTTATATTCTTGGATACCGATCCTCGAGTGACTATAAAATGGTCGGGATTAAGGAAAGCACTACTTAGCCAATCATACTGTCAAATCAAACGTCACCCCTGAAAAAGCATGAGTCTATAATCATATCAGTATTAAGATTCAATCAATAAATGACCATCTTTTGATTCAATTAGAATCTCTCGTTACGGACATAGTACGAGATCATCATATCGAATCGGTCCAGTCCTATGTGAACCCTTTTCACGTATAAGTGCATCCACAGTGTCCAACAGTGACGAACCGAATCAGGCGGTCACACTTTCAGTGTTATAGGACTCTAATGGTGGTTTGACTGTGAGATCCTGAACTCTAGTCAATTATGAAACAAGTCAATTAACCAGGGACCATATATTTAAGGTAGTTCACATTAAACTCAATCCTTCGTACATAACACTTATGCACTGATCGAGCTTTAAGATTACATAACAAACTCACAACTAGTTTCTTGCAGTGTAATTTATATATATATGCAATTAAGCAAATAATAGATTAACAAAAAAATAATTATTTTATTTAATTAAAGCAATACATTATTGGTTTTTCAGGTACCATGCCTAACAAAATCAAACTAAAAACAATCATCAGGATGCCAAACTAGGATTAAATCTCGAGACCTACTAACATTCTTGGAAAGAAACACATTAGATAGGGGGGATGTGAGGTGAGGACTGGTATTGCCCTCATGGACCCACTTGTTCATCGGATGCCAAATTTCATAAGCTACTTCCCAAGAACGATAACACCACTCATCCTCTCCAAACGGCCGGGTGTCCTGCATATGAAGGTTTTCTTTAAAGCAAAAAGGTTTTTATTAGATGTCTCTAGCAAGATGCTAGGGAAAAAAAGTACAAGATTTTGAGCTGCAAAAAGAAAACAGAAACAACAGCGAGTAAAAGAAAAGCGACAACATCAGCAACATAAAAACAAAAGACCGCTGCTTCCAAGAACTAACATGAACACAAGGAGATTAAAGCTATCCACCATTACAACCCAACTGAGGATTCAGATGCCATTGAGTCCAGTTGCAGGAGAACTTTTTTCCTCTAGCATTGAACCACAAGAAAGACGTTTGTTTAATATCAGAAAAGATTGCGTTCTGATTAAACTCACCACCATTGAAAATGATTTTGTTCCTTGTTTTCCATAAACACCAACACACCGTGCATTTGATTGCATTCCAAACCACCTTTTGCGCAGACATTACTTTGAATATATGAATCATATCAACTTGTTCATCCAGAAGATCCAAAGCCGTGGATGCAGAAGGACCTCTAATTCCACACCATGCGTAAATGTTCGACCACAAGGACCGCGAGTGAGTACACCACACGAATAAATGATCTTGAGACTCCTCAAAAAGATGTCAAAAGACACAAGAATTCACCGGTACAGAAATATTTCTCTTGATCAAATTAACATGGGGCAGACAATTTAGCTTGATTCTCCATATGAAGAAATCAACTTTAGAAGGTAGGAGTCGATTTCTAACAAACATACAACCACCTTTGGCTCTAAATGGAGAACATGGATTATAGCTTGCATTCAAACAGCTTGGATTTCTGTCTTAATCAATGGCTCTCCCACGGCTCTTCTTGTTTGTGGCAGAAATGCTGAATATTTTGTTGAAGGAAGCCATCGATAAGAATGTTTTTAAGGGGGTTCAAGTGGGGCAAAAGAGTAAATTGATTGGAATTAATGTTGACCCTGTGGAAGTTCTTGACCTTGCGAATAGGCTTGGATGTGTAGTTGGACAAATTCAGTTTCGTTATCTTGGCCTCCCTCTCGGTCAGAATATGGCTTTATCGAACGCTTGGTCCCCGGTTCTCGAGAAAATCAAGCTAAAATTGACAGACTGGAAATCTTTTGTCATCTCGTTCGGTGGTAGACAGGTTCTTGTGAAGTCGGCTTTGGGCAACATACCACTTTTCTTTTTCTCACTTTTTCAGGCTCCGAAAAAAGTCATTAGTGAGATTGAAAGTATTGGGGTGGGGGTGGGAATAATAAGAAATTGTGTTGGATTGCTTGGGATAGGCTTACGAGAGGTAAGGAGTTCGGGGGGTTAGGGTTGGGTAGTCTGTCAATTCAAAATGTAGCTTTGTTAGGTAAGTGGTTTTGGAGATTTAAGGTGCAACCGGAGGCTTTGTGGGTGAAAATCATTAAGGAACTTTATGATGATGATGGTGGCTTTTTTGAGAATTATAGAGGGAGCTTTCGGGGGAGGATTTGGAGAGGCATTCTAAATATTTGTAGGAATTTTGAGAGATGGGGAGTTGATCTTCTTTCTTCAGTAGTGTGGCGTCTTGGTGAGGGTGTTTTGATTAGATTTTGGCATGATCCGTGGTTAGGAAATTCTGCATATGAAGTAATGATGACACCTCACCTTGTTGATGTTCATCATCAAGATGAATAGGTGATCAATAAACAACTATGAACACGATGTTCTTCAAATGAACATTTGAAAAGTAACGAAAGCGGGTGAAGGTCGCTTCCAAAATCTCCGAACTAAGGTAGTATTCGGGTAGACATAATCTCATACTGGAGTTGGAATGATGATGAAGTTCATGTCTTTAATAAATTCGCAAAGAACAAATCGACCGTAGCCGAGTCGATCCTAAGCAAATTTGACCGCAGCACAGTTGATTCTGAGCAAACTCAACTGCAGCAGAGTCGATTATAAGAAATGCGACTTTGTTAGTGATGATTGTCACTCAATAAATGGACTTACAATCGATCTTTGGGAAGTCGATTGTAACGATTTTAAAAAAAAGTGGAATTTATCTAGGCAATACAAAATTGTGATTTTTTTTTTCTCCAATCCTCTCTAAATCCAAAATTTTCAATCCAATATTGTACAAAAACCTCTTTGAATCTTAAAAAAATTGTATTTTAAAGATATATAAAGAAAAACACAGAGCAAACAACAAGAAAAACTCAAAGATCCATGGGAAAACTAGAAGAGAATCATAGATGGGTGGACGCCGGCACCTAAGGCCGTCCCCGTCAAGATTCTTCAACAGAGGTGCGGCTCAAGAATAGTTCAATATCCTGCAAACTGATAAAATTATTTCATAACATATATATTTTGGGGGGAAGGGGCCACAAGGACAAAAAAATTAGTAAATGGGTCTGGAAGGACAAAAGTAACATTTTCATGATTACTGAGGACAAAAATCAATTGATTGTTCTTTACTGATTGTTCTTCACGTGTTAATGTTACTTTGTGTTTCAAAATTGTTACTTCATATTTATTTTATTCCACATTTGTTACTTCATATTTATTACTTCATAACTGTTACTTTTGTCCTGATTAAATTACAGTGTCCTTCTATCCCGATTTTTAGATAATTTTGTCCTTCTGGACAAAAATCTATATATTTTGAAATAAAAAACGAAATATAATGACTTTTCCCACACATCGCAAGAAATAATTCCCAATCACTATAAATTGTACTCCAATGTACCATAACAATTGGCACAATAATTGTTTGTCAAACAAATATATTGAGTTCATATAACTATATATATACATTTCTCGATCTACAAGAAACTTATGGCCAAGTTAGCATGCTTTATTATGTTCTTTTGCTTCATTCTCTTTACAGAGGGAGGTAAACCTATGGATATAATTGAATTTCTTTACTTAGATGTAATGAAGCGTTTAAGATGATAATTATCTATCTCGATCTCCAATAGCTTAAGCTTTTGGAAGGGATGATAATTCGAAATGGTATCATAGCGGGATATCATGGGATCGGATGTTGCTGTCAACGCTGTCTTCCCATTTATATTGTGCAAGTGTCGGGTCTCTTTGTTGGTCTTATGTGCCCTTTATATGCCTTTGTGTGCTTGGCCCAGCCTAGTTATAGGCTCACACTTGAGGGATCGAGCGTGTTGAAATCTTTAATTAAGATGTTAATTATTTACCCTTATGTGTGTTGGGTAGTGTATCGTGTGTAAAGTGATTTACGGAACAGCTCCGTAATTTACAGATTAAATTACGGATCTGTTCCGTAAATCACTCCACACACGATACACTACCCACCAAGCTTAAGACAAATTGCTCCGGTATGGTGCCCACGGTAGTAGCAACTGTCTCCCAAGATACAACGACTTTACGTCTCGGATTTAGAGGCACTTCAAAAATCCGAGCTCCGGCGAACTTACAGAGTGCTCCAACTTCTCTTCGACTCAAAATCTAGATCTATATGACAGACTCTTTTTGTGGTGGAAAAGAGAGGAGAAAAATTGATGAATAAACTTTCATCCATGAGGTTCTTTATATAGTGGAGATGAGGAACCAATGCTCAAATATGATTGGCCGAGACACATCATCAAACTTTTCCCCTTGGAAAAGTAATGGCCGACTTCTCCCTCAAGGAAAGAAGCTAGGCGCCCCTTTATTCCTCACGCCATGTGTGATTAAATCCCGCAATTTGATTGGTCGGATGACGCATCTTTGAATTCTAATTGGTCGAATGACTCAACGAATTCTGATTGGTCGAATGACACAATCACATCCCAAAATTAATTTATGGTAAATTTCATTAAGAAATTTTGTCCAAAAAATTAATAGTAACACCCAAACCGAGCTCGAGCTCGACCTCGAGCTCGCGCGCACGTGTGGAATAATCTAAGTCCTCCCTCATGCACAAAAGTGCCTTGCCCCTTGGGGCACGTCTATAAGAGTATACACTAGCTTTTATTACTTGAGCTCACAAGCCTCAAGTTACCTATGTGGGAGAATGGGGTGAGGTCCTCCCTTCAACACTCATCTCCTACATATTTTCTATCAACTTTAGCCATTAATTTCTCATTCACCCGACATCCGAATCGAGCGATTCAAAAGCCCATCATCAACTATTCCGTATGGAGTATTTAATGATATCATTAACTCTCGATGATATACATCGGAGCCTATCCGTAAATCGCGCTAAAGTTGACTATTCAACCCTTTAAAAATGGCTTTTTCTCCAACAATGTGTCATTTATATGCCTTTGTGTGACATGTTTGCGCGTGTTGAAGTGTTCAAGATTGTTATTATTTACCCTTATGTGCCCTTTATATGCCCTAGTGTGTCATGTTAGTTATAGGCTCACACTTAAGAGAACGTTTTAAAGTGTTTAAAAGGTTACCTCAACAAAAACTTTTGTTAGTAATTCAACAAGATGTGAAATATTTCAACTTTGTGTATATCTTTGTTCACTGTTTGTCAAAGTATACGACTCATTAATTAATGTATGTCAAATAATAATCAAGGCGAAGCCAACAACAAGGTTATGAGCAACCACAATTGTTTCGTTCAACATGAACTTTTGACATCTTTTTATTTACACGTGCCAACAAATTTTCCATGTTATCAATTAGTTATTGAATTACAAATAATTAATGAACTCTTTTTTAATTTTTTAATTTTTTATTTTTTATTTTTAACCTTGCAGCAAAATCCACTTATGAAAAATCCCTCTCAAGGAAATTAGAGTTTAACCCACGAGCACTTGTTACTGAAGCGGATTGCAATGCACAATCATGTGATCTAACATCTTCGGTCGATACTTGTCAGTTGGGTTGTTAACTTGTTATTGTGGTGTAGCTAAATGTTCTGTTGTGGTAGCTTCAAACAACGGAGAAGATGATGAATACTCGACGATATCTTCAAGAAAATTAATGTATGAATCTCGAAAACTTCATGATGAAGAGTTTTGCAATCGGATCACTTGTGATGCTGATCCTCGAGCGGAGGACTACAACTGCCCAGACAAATGTTTCTGTGGTATAGTCGTCAAATGCACTCTGCAGATACCATCTCATTATTTAATCACAACATTTGAATCATTCGTGTGTTACAACGCACTTCCACATCACGATTTTCATTCCGAGTTAATAATGTAAAAGTACGTTATGACGAAAGTTGTGATCCGATGGTACGTTGTCCGTGATTGTGTGAGGACAATAAAACCCCCCAAATTAAACATATGTACCATTTTCTTTCAAGAAATCACCTGCTAGATATATATTGAATCATTACATGTTTCAGTACTGTACTTTTTTTTTTCCATCATTGATCAGAGTGTAAGATCCATTAACAGATACAAGCAACTACTTTCTCTTGTTTCTTGATTCCATTTAATTTATCAAAGATAATCCGTGATAGTAAATAAAAAAGATTTGATTTCCGCTATGTTCTTAATTGATTTCCCTACATTAGGCGTTCCATCTGAAATGTAGCCACCTCCTCCTCATGAATCAAAGATCTGATCCATAAGGGGAAACTATCAACCAAGAAGGCTGGAGTAACGAGCTTTTTGGCAAAAGCAGCAACATTATGACTTATAATATTCAAACTTCTATTAATATGTACAATGCGACAAAAAGCAAAACAATTCACGAGGTGTAGAATATCTCTCACGACCACCAGAACCGTTGGTAAAAATACCGGTTTAGTTAATTAATTTTGACACATAATATGAACATCACATTAACACATGATCAAAACAGAGAAGACGATTGAACAAAAACGACAAAACGAAATGAGTAAATGCGAAAACTTTCTTGTTAGAAAAAGTGACTTGACCTCTCAGCAGGGCAAGTCAGCTGTGCAAAGTCAGCAGGGGCAATGTCAGCAGGCGCAATACCAGCAGGGTAATTTCAGCAGGGGCAATGCTAGCAGGGCAATGTCAGCAGGGCAAATATCAACAGCTATGTGTGGTGGAGTCAGCAGAGTTCACATCTGGGGTATTTTAGTCAATCAACTAGTATTTAGTTATGGCGGTTAGGCCTAGGGTTCTGTGACTATAAATACTCATCTGTTGTAACCTAGAATATTTTGCAGTGGCGTCAGCAGCAATTGCATATGCAATTGCAGAGTCTGTAGAATCTCCAGTGATAATTTTATCTCCTCGTTTCTGCCGTGGACTAGTCGGCATATTGCCGGAAACCACGTTAAATTCTGTGTTATTGTTTCTTGTGTGATTTATGCTTTCTCGTTTATTCTTGATTATTGCAATCCGTTTCAATCCCTGACGGTCCTGTTATAACAAACTGGTATCAGAGTGACAAGGTTATCATCAGGGAATCCGAGGTTTTGTTTGGGAACCATCTGTTTGAACAAAAAATTATCTTCACCAAGACCTTCACCGGTGCTAGGATTTTCTGATAAAAGTTCAGTTCTTTGGCGAGAACAAGATGTCTGGGTTAGATGTAGAGATTGGTAAATTCACATGAATGAACAATTTCAATCTGCGGCAAATCAAGATCCGTGTTCTGTTGAAGAAACTAGGGCTCTGGGCTCCATTGACAAAATCGGTGGATGCAGGAAACGCTAAGATGGCCAATCTGGAGAAGAAAGCACATTCAATGATTTTGTTGTGCTTGTCTGATGATGTTATCACTGAAGTTGCTGAAGAGGATTCAGAAGCAGGGCTGTGGCTGAAGCTTGAGAGTCTGTATATGACAAAGTCGTTGACCAACAAGTTGCTAATGAAGCAATGTCTGTTTGGTTTAAAGATGCATGAAGGGATGCCTCTCAGAGATCATCTGGTCAATTTGAACACAATATTGCTTGATTTAAGAGTATTGGTGTTAAGATCGAAGATGAGGATGCATCTCTAATTTTATTGGTATCACTGCCAGCATCATATGAGAATTTTGTGTAGTCTTTTATTGTTGGAAGAAACATAGTGTCATTCGAGGATGTAAGGGCATCTCTCCATAATCAAGAGCTAAGGCATAATGCAGCTGGCACAGGTACAGACAACCATGCTTTGGTTTGGTTGTTAGTAGCATTTGCAAAGGGAATGCAAATGCGGTCGAATCGAATGCGGAGTGTTGGCAAGCGGTGGAGCTTTAGGTCCATACTCGGCGAGTTTGTAGAACTCACCGAGAACGATCAACACTAATCTGGCACTTGGTTGTGCATCTGAACTTGAAGAATCAAGAGATGAATCTGGTGGAACCAAAATCTGGGGGTCGGCTGAGTGAAGGCACGCGATCTAGTACCGGTGAGTGAAGGTCGGTTGTGTAGAGTGGAGTGTACAAGTACGAGAAGTCCGCGAGAAAAGTCGGGTGATTCTATCTATCCGTAGAGTGGCATCTCCGTTGAATACGTTGAACATGTACGTGTTGGTTCTACATACGTGTACGGAAGCCTCGGTGAGTGAAGTCGGTGAGCATACGAGTGAACATGTTTGAGGTGGAGTTCTCATACGGAGTTAAGTCTCATACGGAGGAGTCTAACCTAAAGTTTGTTTTGTTCACATCTAGTCAGCTCAGAATTTGAATCTGAATCTGCAATCTGTTTGGTTGAAGTTGAATCTGAAGAACTTAGTTGAGTGTGCTCAGCTGAGGTGATTACATTTGAATCTGGTGATCAAGTCTGAATCTGTTGATCATATCTGTTCTCAACTCAATCAAGTCTGAATCTATTAACAGGAGAGGATCTCATCTAAATCTGGGAGGTTCTCATATGAAGTTGGTTTCTTCTCTGGAGTTAACTCTCATCTGGAGGAATCACACATGAAGCTGTTAAGTCTGAAGAAAGAGGAGGAATCTGGTATAGTACATCTGGCATTGACGAATGCATCTGGTACATTACATCTGGTTATACATCTGTTTGAATGAGAGTTCAAGTCAAGGTGTAGATTGTTGCAAAAAGTGACTTGCAAAGTCAGTAAGGGTATGCCAGCAGGGGCAATGTCAGCTGGGCAATGTCAGCAGGCCCAATGCCAGCAGGGTAATTTCAGCAGGGGCAATGCCAGCAGGGCAAAAATCAGCAGGTTATGTCTGGTGGAGTCAACAGAGTTCACATCCGGGGTATTTTAGTCAATCAACTAGTATTTAGTTATGGCGTCTAGGTCTAGTGTTTTGTGACTATAAATACTCATCTGTTGTAACCTAGAATATTTTGCAGTGGCGTCAGCAGCAATTGCATATGCAATTGCAGAGTCTGTAAAATCTCCAGTGATAATATAATCTCCTCGTTTCTGCCCGTGGACTAGTCGGCATATTGCCGGAAACCATGTTAAATTCTGTGTTATTGTTTTTTGTGTGATTATGCGTTTCTCGTTTATTCTTGATGATTGCAATCTGTTTCAATCCCTGACAGTCCTGTTATAACAGCACTCTGTCCTGAAGACGGTATTGCACCGATTATGTGTCCACGGTTATCGTAATCGTCTCCCAAGATACAACAATCATTTCCTTATGTTCGGCTGACATTTAACGGAATCAGAAGCGACGAACCGAGCCTAGTTTATTGATGGCCAAAATAGTGACGGTCCAACTTTAACCGGCAGTGTTCCGAGTCGGATGCACTATAGTAGCAAGCAAGGTCGATCCCACGAGGAATCAATCGAGTACCAAAGTCATTTTCATACTTAGTTTAGGTCAACCAAGAGTGGAACATATGATACTTAACACTAAAACGTAATATAAACTAAAGATAATAAGGAGGAAGGCATAGTCAAACCATGATCCAATTGATTAGTTTCACCCCTCTAATCGACTTATTGGGAAGGCGTATAACCAACCTACCAATCAATCATACTCTCGATGTGTTTGTGGGTGCAATCTCCAATAGTGGTGTGTAGACGCCAATGCAACAACCTACCACCCCATGCCCGGTTCAACAGTCCACCTTTAAGGATTTAACTGACCAAAGCATGATTAACGCTCTAGAGACGCTCAACTCATGTTGAAAACCTCACTCAAAAAACTGAATCTAAACAACTCATTCCATTTTACTTGGCGATTCCAATACCCCTTTTCCCACATCATCTCGCAAAATACATATATAAAGACATTGTGTGGAATCATGAATCAAGTGATCAAATCAATTCAAGCATTAAGCACAAGTTTTAGAACACAAACTCATCAAAAGAGTCAACTTTAACAACTACCCATTCCCAATTTCATCAATTAGAGGAGGATTTCATCAATTTTCACATGATTTAGCTATGTAAGGATTTAGCTACTCATTATGATGAAAGAAACAAGAATCAAACATAAAATTAAAGCCATAAAACTGAAAAGGAGCTTGAATTAAGTACCAAAATATAGGAAATCTGAAGTTGCATCAATCTTTATCCAAACCATTGTCACTTGGGGAAGAAGACCTCAAAACACCAACAAGAAAGATAGAATCTATGTTAAATTGTGTTTAATCTAAAAGAAAGAGTGAAAGATAAGTTAATCTAAGGTAGAAAAGGGATGAAAAACGACCTAAGAGTATCTAAGTGAGTCTAATTATGAGTGGATATAGAATGGGGTGAAAAAATCCTTTTAAATCCTCTAAAAACGCAGCAGAATTCTGTCAGAACGGGAAATGCGCGCGCATTGAGTAGCAGAAAAATCAGCATTGACAGGCCTTCAGTAATTTCGCGATATCTTTGCGTGCACAGCTCCGATTTGAGTGATTCAAGTTGCGTTGGAAAGATCATTCAAATATATACAACTTTGATGAAGACAACAAGTCTGGAATATACATTCAACATGGAGCAATTTGCAGATAAATTGAATGTAAGGCGAAAACACCAACTACATTTGATCCGTTTCCATTCCCGGGCTTCGGTTATGCCTCTCTAAGCCTCATGCCTTGTCTCCCGGGGCTCATAAGTCACCTAGATCCTACATCACAACATTCAAACACATAGCGAACATAATTTCACAAGATAACTAGCGTTCAAATATGGTCAAAAACACCGTAAAATGCCGATGTTTCCCATCTGACGGTTCACCTCTATGTGCGCGTGCAACGTGATTTTATCCTATAATCAGTCTATAAGTACCCAAAATGAGCCCAAAGTGTCGTAAACGGGGACTAAAACATAAACCGAAGCATAGTAAAGTTGACACTCATCATTTATAATCTCTTTCTTATGACTTCGAAAAATGCAAAAGTATAAATCATATGAATGAATGAATTTTGCAGAGCTTTGAAAGTGCATATATTTTTCAGAAATTCGATCTTGTAAAATATTCTATATCTTTTTTATTACGTGAGAGCTTGTTTATATAGAGAAGAAGTACCACTCTGAGTTTGGGTTGTATCCCCAACTTGAATTGATGCAACCCAACAACCGAACTAATGTACCCCATTTGAGGTTGTAACTTTTCAGCTAAAGAAGAAACCATGTGCTTCATGTCCATTCAATTTATTCATTATTAATTAAATTAATTAATTTCATTCATTTTCTCTCCAACAAGAACATCAAATGTGGTGCCATCTTCGACTGAATAATCTGACAGAGAACGACGGAATCAGTTTTAATGACCAAATTGCTCCACCCCTTGTCCCTCGCTATCAGCAAAGACCAACAAACGACCACCGCTTCAGATCTAAGAGCTGACCCCAAATTGAGGAATGATCTTCCCCAAATTTCTACCAAATTGTATTTTTTGTCGAAAACAACAACACCACCTCCAGATGCTCTCGAGAGATCGATCCATGCAGTATCGATCAGTTTGCAAAATGGTAGCCTGCTGAGAAATCAAAGATGCATAATCAGAAAAAGACGATCCATTATGCTGGGAATACAACCCAGAATCCTGATCACAACAAATGCAGAAGAGCAAAAGTCATTACCAATTTAGCATGGACACACTCCCTCCAATCTTTGTCAGCCAAGATAATAACATCAGATAGGTCAATGAAGACCTAGGCATTTCTAGATTTCCAAATTTGCCAGAAAATAAAAATGGTATACTCAAGATTACATTTGAAAGAGTTGAGATTATCATCATTCACAAGTCACAACAGCGGCCCACCAAGAAGTGAAAACTATAGTAGGATCATCAAAATGATGCCAAAAAACCGAAGTTGAGCTCCATCTATCTTTTGCTCTGGGATAAGAGAAGATGCTCAAAAGTCACAACATGAGCGATAAAAACAACAATTAGGAGAGACATGAGCAAACCTCAACCTATCAAAAATATTACCCCTATCAGAAGCCAACAAGTTGCTTTTAAGCTTAAAAAAAGAAAGCATATGCAGACGGGAGAAAATCCCATTGGTGAGTATTTAGGAAGCATCACTAAAGTTGAAGATGATCAAGTTCACTCTTATTGGCATTTCATCAAACACCTTTCCAAAAAGTTAGTTGTCAGTTTGTTAGGTGGTTATTAGCGGTTACCAAGCTAGTTACACTCCTATATAAGTAGCATGAAGCCATATAATGAAGATTATGAAGTTGTAAACTGATACAATTCATAATACGATTGAATTTTCTTTCTTCAAAACTTGTGTCACTGTTCTTTTGAAGAATGTTACCGTTCTTCAACATTTTCTGATTTTCTGCGTTTTCTTTCTATTGAATTCACCAAATCTTCTAGTTTGATGAATTCCACATGGTATCAAAGCACTTTCTGGACGCTTCCTAAAGTCATTTTCACGCTATTTTTGATTCTTATCAGAGTTCTTGGCTGTTTCTTGAAGGAATCTTTGCTTGTTTGCTTGTATTCCTGCGTTTCTGCTGGTGCATCATGGATTTGGGAGCCCAAAATCAAGTTATTTTGCCAGGAAATTATCTTTATTTGCATCCAAATGAGAATCCTACGCTAATCTTGGTTCAACCTCTGCTCAATAATACGAATTATCACCCTTGGAGCCATTCCATGAAAATGGCATTGATCACTAAGAACAAAATGGGATTCATAGATGGTACGATCACTCCACCCCCAGTAAATTCTCTAGAATTCCAAGTTTTGTTGCATTGCAATACCTTTGTGAAAACTTGGATATTGAATTCTGTTGTTCCTACCATTGCTCAAAGTGTAATGTATAGGGAAACAGCTAGAAAAATTTGGTTGGATTTACAATCAAGATTCTCTAGATTAGATGTTTTTCGGTTGGGAGACCTGTTAGAATAGGTTCATGCTCTTAAGCAGGGTGATTTGGATATAACTAGCTATTTCACTAAACTCAAGACACTATAGGATGAGATTGCTATTATGAAGCCAGAACTTGTTTGTTCTTGTGTCCCTAGATGTCATTGTGATGTCCTTAAGACGTTCAATGGATATGCTGAGAGAGAAAAGGTTGTAAAATTCCTAAGGGGTCTGAATTCTGAATATTCTCAAGTGCTAACACAACCACAACTTATGGTCCATGTTCATGATCTTGATACTATTTTTGCTATGGACTTGAAACTGGAAGATCAAAAGGAATCTGATGCAAGATTCCCAGAAGCTACAGTTCTTTATAATAGGGCATTTAATCCCAATCCATCTAATGTTAGTTCAGTAAATCCACAGAATGCTGGCTGTCAACAAAGTATAACTAAAACAGCTAATGGAACATCTAATTTCAAGAAGAATTTTGGAAACACTGACAGGCAGGAAAGTCCAGTGTACTTTTTGTTGATCCACAGGCCATACAGTGGAGAAATGTTACAAGAAACATGGTTTTCCACCTGGTTTGAAGCCTAAAAGTAGGGCCAATATGGTTGAATCTGTTTTAGAGGATCAAGAAGCAAATTCTGGGAGCTCCGTGCCTCATAATTCAGAAACAGAAAGGTATACTTTGAATAAAGCTCAATTTCAGCAATTGATGAAGTTACTAGATGGACATCAGACAATTTCTTGTGATCATATGGCAAATCAAGCCACTTCTCTAACAGCAAACTTTACTCCTGCTGCTGATACCTCAGGTTTTTCTAAACCTAATAGTTCATCTAACTGGATTATAGACTATGGTGCTACTGATCATATAGTCAGTAATACCAATGATCTACAATCTAGAAGATCTGTTTCTGACATGTTTGTAGGTTTACCCTTACAGATGTCTTGTATATACCAGCTTTTAACTTTAATCTAATTTCTTTGGCGAAGTTGACTGCTAATCCTGACTTATATGTCATATTTGATCATGGTTCTTGTCTGATTCAGGAGAAGAAGCTTGGGACTCATATTGGATCAGCTAGAAAGTCTAGAGGATGGTATGTGTTGGATGCTCAAAAGCCTTTGATTAATAATGCTGCTCTAGTATATGTTCAGTCTAGTATTGCAAATGAACAAGTCTGGCATTACAGACTTGGACATTTGTCCAATAGATGACTTTTTGATTTGAATTGTATGATTCTAGTTGCATACTTAGTCAAACAGTGTGTCATATCTGTCAACTAGCCAAACAAAAGAGGAATTCATTTTCTTTAAGCACATCATCTGTACAGAATGCTTTTGATCTTGTTCACTTTGATATATGGGGTCCATACGGACAGAAAATTGTACCTGGTCATTCCTACTTTCTTACTATAGTTGATGATTGTACTAGATTTACATGGATCCACTTGTTAAAAGCTAAATCTGAAGTTAGACAACTTGTCCAATCTTTTGTTCAGTATGCTTTTGTTCAATTTAATAAATGTGTTAAGATCATAAGATCAGATAATGGAGCTGAGTTTGACATGCTTGAGTATTATGCTGAAAGGGAATAATACATCAAAAATCTCGTGTGGATACTCCATAACAAAATGGTATAGTGGAGAGGAAACACCAGCATATCATTAATGTTGCTAGGGCTTTGAAATTTCAGTCTAGCATGCCTTTGTCCTATTGGGGTTATTGTGTGATGCATGCTATGTTTCTGATCAATCTTACTCCCTCACTTGTAATTAGAAATAACACACCTAATTTCTTGTTGTATGGTACATTTTGATTATAGTCAGCTTAGATTATTTGGATCTCTTGTTTATGCATGTACACCAGCATATAATAGGCCAAAGTTTGAACCTAGGGCTAGAAAGTGTGTCTATCTGGGGGTACCTAAGTTCACCAAAGGTTACATTCTATTAGACACACAAACATTTCCTTTATATAATAAGCATATAGATACACAACAGAAACCAGTTCCCCTACCAATTCCATATAATGGTGAAACAGATGCACTACCAGTCCATGTAACAGATCATATACTAGAATCCGAAGTTCCAGTTGTTCCAGCTCCACCTCTTTTTGTTGAAACAAGGAGATCAAGTAGACAAAGACATGCACCAACTTATCTTAAGGAGTATGTTGTTCCCAACAGAAGATCACCACATTCCATTAACAATGTGGTCATATATGACAATATAACCAGCAACTATCATAAGTTTGTATGTGTAACAGCTAATATTCAAGAACCTAAGATATACAATCAAGCTATTAAACATGATTGTTGGAAAGAGGCTATGCAGAAAGAATTGGATGCATTGCAAGCAACCAAAACATGGGAATTGTCACTCTACCACCTAGAAAGTCCACTAGTGGGTGTAAGTGGGTATATAAAGTCAAGTACCATGCTGATGGTTCTATAGAAAGGTATAAGGCTAGACTAGTAGCCAAAGGATATACACAGACTTATGGAATTGATTACCAGGAAACCTTTTCTCCTGTGGCAAAGGTTACAACTATTAGGACATTAGTTTCTTTAGCAGCTTCTCAAAAATGGCACCTCCACCAAATGGTTGTCAATAATGCTTTCCTTCATGGAGAATTAGATGAGGAAGTCTACATGGATCTGCCTTTTGGTTTTCAAACTGACAGACCAAATTAAGTGTGCAAGCTGACCAAGTCCTTATATGGATTGAAACAAGCCAGTAGACAATGGAACTATAAACTAACTGAGGCCTTGACAGCAATTGGTTTTACTCAATCAGCACATGATCACAGCCTATTCACAAGGGGTAAAAGACAAGACTTCATAGCACTCCGTGTATATGTAGATGATATAATAGCAGCTAGCTCATCCATGTCACCTATTGATGAGGTTAAACAAGTATTACATAAGAAGTTCCAAATTAAGGACATTGGCAATCTCAAATATTTTCTAGGAGTTGAAGTTTCAAGATCTGACAAAGGTATTTACATCAATCAAAGGAAATACACACTGAATCTACTAGAAGAATATGGTTTTTCAGAAGCCAAACCTACTAGCACACCAATGCACTCAAAGCAGAAACTATCCATTGGAGATTTTGAACCTTTACTAGACAATACTCTCTACAGAACCATTGTTGGGAAGTTAATGTACCTATCGTTCACTAGGCCTGATATAGCCTATGTTGTACAACAGCTTAGTCATTTTTTATCTCATCCAACAGTAAACCACATGCAAGCAGTACATAGAGTATTAAGGTACTTGAAAATCAATCTTGGACAAGGCATCCTTTTTGAAGCTAATAATGACTTGGTACTCAAAGGCTAACATAGACTCAGACTGGACAGGATGTGAGGATTCTAGGAAATCTATCTCAGGTTATATTATGTTTCTTGGTACAACACCTATATCATGGAAGTTCAAAAAGCAAAGTACAATTGCTAAGAGCTCTTCTGAGGCAGAATACAGGGCCATGGCCAATGCTACTTGTGAGCTACATTGGCTGGTTTACATCATGAAGGATCTGCACATACCCGTTTCACTACCTATTCTACTTTTCTATGATAATGCCAGTGCCATTCACATAGAAAAGAAGCTAATTTTTCATAAAAGAACCAAGCATATTGAGCTTAACTATCATATCATAAGGGCCAAGGTTCAATCAGGTTTCTTAAAAGCAATGCCTGTCAAAAAAACAAATCAACTAGCTGATATTCTAACAAAACCACTGGATGCTCCCCTGTTCAACTATTTCTTATCAATTTTGGCAGTCTTCTCAGTCTTTACATCAACTAAGAGTTGAACACAGCATCACTAAAGTTGATGATGATCAAGTTCAAGCTTCAAGTAGCTTCAGCTTGAGGGGGTATTGAGGAACATCATTAAAGTTGAAGATGATCAAGTTTACTCTTATTGGCATTTCATCAAACACCTTTCCAAAAAGTTAGTTGACAGTTTGTTAGGCGGTTATTAGCGGTTACCAAGCTAGTTACACTCCTATATAAGTAGCATGAAGCCATAGAAGGAAGATTATCAAGTTGTAAACTAATACAATTCATAATACGATTGAATTTTCTTTCTTCAAAACTAGTGTCACTGTTCTTATTGAAGAATGTCACTGTTCTTCAACATTTTCTGATTTTCTGCGTTTCCTTTCTATTTGAATTCACCAAATCTTCTAGTTTGATGAATTCCACAGTGAGAGCCTCCACACAAGAGAGTCCTTGCCATCACAATAACTTAAAGGTAAAGAGAGAATGTGATGCACATCCACAAGCCAAAAAATGTCTCTAAGCTTCCAAAATCTCTGAACTAAGGTCGTATTCTGGTAGATAGAATCTCATTTTGGAGTTGGATTGATGATGAAGTTCATTGTCTTTCATAAATTTGCCAAGAACAAATCAACCGTAGCAGAGTCGATTGTAACGCCCCCAGATCCCAAGTCTGGAAGCGTTAAGTGAGCCAAAAAGGATTCGGTCAACTGCTAGACCATCATTCTCACTTGGTTAAAAGGGCTAACCCGAGTTGAAAACATATTTATGTCTCACACTTATAAGGTGGTAATGCTACTCCACATTCCCAGTGTGAGATATCACATTCTCCCATCCTTATAAGCAACTGGCATCCTTGCCAGGGTTTGTCCAGACTTATCCCTACCAGAGGACTCTAAAGGTGTCCGGCATTTAGTTCCGTTTGGTAGTCGGCTCTGATACCAATTGTAACGCCCCTAGACCCCAGGCCTGGTAGTGCTAAGTGAGCCATAAAGAATCCGGTCAACCGCCTGGACTCGTCGTCATCGCTTGGTCTAAAAGGGCTAATCCGAGTTGACAAGACATTTATATCTTACACTTATAAGGTGGTAATGCTACTCGTGATAAAATGACGTGTGACTTATGTATAATGTTAGATTAATTTAATGTTATACGTGTCAGACGTTTTTTTCCGGATAACAAATCGGTATCCGGAAACAGAGCATAACATCAATCCTAAGCAAATTCGACCGTAGCTGAGTCGATTCTGAGCAAACTCAACTGTAGCATAGTCGATTCTAAGAAATGCGACTTTGTTAGAGCCGATTGTGACTCAATAAATCGACTTACAATCGATCTTTGGGAAGTTGATTGTAACGACTTTAAAAATGTTGGATTTATCTAGGCGACAAAATCGTGATTTTTATTCCAGTCCACTCTAAATCCAATAATTTCAATTCAAAAACCTCTTTAAATGTTCAAAAAATGTATTTTAAAGACATATGAAGAAAAAGACAGAGCATACAGCACGAAAAACACAAAGATCCACGGAAAACTAGAAGAATCATAGGGGCGGACGCCGGCAGCTAAAGCCGTCCTCGTCAAGATTCTTCAACATAGCTGCGGCTCAAGAATAGTTCAATATCCTGCAAATTGATTAAATTATTTCATACAGAGCCGGCCCAATGTGTAGGCAGGTGAGGCGTTGGCCGAAGGCCCAACCGTCTCGGAGGCCCGAAATTACATAGTTTGCAAGAAAAAAATCCGTGTAGATCGAATATCATCTAACCTAATATAATGTGTTAAATTTTATTTTACTTGAATATATAATGGCCCAAATTTTTTTATACTTGAATTGATAAAGACCAATTACTTTTATACAAGGACTAAATTATAGACATACAACACATATGTATTCATAATACAATTTTTTTTGGGTTGGAAAAAAGACACATGAGAAAAAAAAACATATGTATAAAGAAAAAAACAAACTTCGAACTAAAAGACCTAAATATGCTAGAAAAAAGAATTTTTTACTATTGCGCAGGTATGTTTTGAGGCTATCAATGAATTGAATTTTGTATATACTGATGTTAAAAGCGCGATGTTGAAATAATATTTTGTAAATTTGTTTTCATAAAAATTAAAAAAAACTTTGAATTAAAAGACCTAATTTGATGACTTCGCTGAGAGCCTAAAAATTTTCAGGACCAGCCATGATTATTTTTTTTTTTTTTTTTTTTTTTTTGAGAAGGCCATGATTTCATACAATATATTCTCTATTTTAGGAAAAATTAGGGAAAAGTCCACATTTCCCTCATTAATTAAGCTTTAATCCAGTCTTATTTTTTTAATTGCAATAAAGACAAAATTTTTTTAGCTGGACCAAAATGCCCATATCATATATTGAAGCCTGCAAACCCTAGCTCTTCAATCGAGGAAGCTCACCTGCTATGCTGCGGAAATCAAATGTAGAATCAAATCAAATGCTGAAAAAAAGTGACAAAATCCACAGCAACAACGCTTTCCTTTATTTCGCTCCTTCTTTTGTTCTTCCAGAAATTGGTTCGTATTTTGCTCGACGGAAATTAATTAATTCAACATTTTGGCTGGTACCATTTCAGAGAATTAGTTGAATTTATTAACTTATCAAACTTTTTTTTTGCTTTGCTTGCATCGTTTTTATTATTGCTATTCAATTTCATTAGTTGGTATTCCTGATTTTGAGTTCGTTGAAGTGGATTAGGTGATTGTGCTTTTTACTTGCTCAATTGATACTTAGTTTCATCTTTTCACAGGATTACGCAATCAACATAATTGTTTTCTTGCTTATCGTTAATCTAATTTTTTCCAGAATTAACTCGTCTTTACAACTGGAACTTAGCGTGAGGAAAAAATTAAAAGTTTGGGGATATTCTTTGGTATTTTATAGACTGTGAATTTCAATTTTTGAAATAGCTTATTAATTTCTGCAATTTAGATGATTATTATGGTAAGACATAATTATGTTTGACACTTTCAACTCACCAGCTCATACTTGGTAACGTTTACACTACTGAATTTTAAAGTAATTGAAGCAGATATTTGGGACATATTTGAGCTGATTTCAAAGTCTCATTTTGAGGTATTTTTAGAGTTGCATTAGAGCAGGTTTTCAGCAAGTATTTTACGCTGCACTTTGAACATAGCATTGGGAGTAAATTTAGTTGTAACGCAGCCTTGAACTGAGCTAAAAATGAGGTTACACGGGCTGCGTATTTGATGACAACGGTGTTAGGTTTTATGCCCGAAAGACAATTTGTAATTGTTTTATTTCAATAAATGACAGAATTTATTTCATCTTATTTATTCGCATTTATTGCCAATATTAATACACTACAGAAAACCCTAAGTATATTGATTATGTAATCACAACTCAGTGTATGGCTATACACACGAGGATTGAGTTTGTGAAATATACTTAAAATTAACTTAGTCCGTAGCGTTTATTAATCGGAGTACGGGTCTCTAAATTAATTTGCTATTAATGCGCCCAGAACACTTTACGGTGTGGCAGTCTTATCCGGACTGTCGGTAATAGGGTACCTAGTGGGGCATTTATATGTGATGATAATTATATAGGGCTGGACCGATTTGATTTGAGTTCTCGATATAATTCCGTAATCGAGAAGTCTTATTGAATCACAAGATGATCATATATGGATTAATCTTAATCCTGAGGTGATCACAGACGACTGCTTAGACTAGGGTAGAGTTTGATGTGTTAGTAAGGATCACTTCGCAGTATGTGGTCCAACACTTCTCGTTGGCTCTATCCGGGATGAGTGAGTAGTCTGTGTTATCACGAATATGGAATCCATTCCTTCCCTCGGGAAGTAGACGACAGTTCCCTTATTTGTTGACCCTAGAAGGCGATCGATGGGCCCGAGTTCATATTATATGGTTTATGAACTAATTGATCACTAGGGGGTTAATGGTAAATAAGGATAATATGTTTCGAGAAGGGTTTACGGAAATATCCCGAATCGAAGTGAACAGTCTATGGAGGATTTATCCGTATGTAATGATTATATCAGTGGACGTTTTCGACTCATAAATTGAGTGTAAGTTATCTATATTCGATAGAGTTCAGTTTCGGGTTTATGGTGGTGTAATCCCGGAATTAATAGGTTGGATATAATTATTCTGTCTGACGGATAATTTTATTCGACTTATTGTAGCTACTGAATATGGGTCCATGGTCCCCGACGTGGCTCCTAATATAGCATATAGGTTTTCTCGTCGTTGCACCTCAATTATAATTAAATAGTGGATTGAGCTATTTAATTGATATGTGGATTAATTGTTTAGTTGGACTAAATAATTAAATACACGGAAAAGATATTTTTCATGGACTCGGCCTAAATTGGTGTGTTGACCTTTTTGACCAAATTGGTCAAATGTAGTAAAATGCGTGTAACCTTTTTGGGGTTTGCATGTGGCGCATTTTTTTGTGATATTATTTAATTATTGGGAAATTAGTTTTCTTGGATAATTATTTAATGTGTGATTTATCTTTTATTTGTTAAATGATAATTCATGGAATATTAGATAATAATATGATTTATCCTAATTTGTTTGGGATAATTATTTTATTTATCTTTTATTTGGAATAAAGGATTATTCTAATAATTATCTCTTAATTATTAAATCCTTGGAGGACAAGGATTACTCTCCTATATAAAGAGAGTTCTCCCAAGCCTTTTGACACACAACAAATACACGCCCTTATCATAAGAAAAATAGCTTGGAATTTTCGGCTATTTTCTTTGGGTTTCGAGTTGGAATAATCTTCGGGATTATTCCGGTAGCATATCAAGGAGGTTCGGCGGCGGGAAACACCATCCACTTGGTGTTGCTGGGAGACACACGTTGGAAGACGGTGGCTGCTCAATCACGTGTTCTTGGAGCCCTTTGTTCTTGGAGTTAAGCACCATAAAAAGGTAGGCTCCCAAACCCCCTTGTAGATTTAGATCTAAAATTTGTGTTTTTGTTTCGTTTAGATCTAGATCTGATGCATTCCGCTGCGTAATCGGGTCAGTCTATGATTGATCCGACGATATTACATCTAACAAACGGAGCAGATTTTCAGCTCTGTTTCGTCAGCTTTGGAGCTGAACGGATATGGCTATTTTGGAGTTGTTTTAACATTACTTTGAGGGCTGCATTTCAAGGGAAATTCAAGCATGATGTGAAGGGTATATAAGGGAGTTCTTGGAGCTTGTACAAGGGCACTTAAATGATCAAGAACTCACCACAAGATGAGCTAAATTGTAGCAGATTTATAGCTCTCTTTTGACAGCTTTTTGGGCTGAACATTATGGTTGTTTGGGGCCAATTTTAAAGACGATCAAGGGCTTCTTTTGAAGTGAGATTAAGACATAATATGGAGCAGCATATGGAGTTGTTCTTACAACAAGATGGAGTGCAATACAATATTAAAAAGATTATCCATCTTAGTGTTAACATGTGAGCTTAATTATCATACATATATGTTGATGTTAATGTTGTTATAAAAGTTGTTTATGTCATAAGGATCAAACATTAGCAGGCTCACGCACTGTGATACTGTTAGTGTGTTCTACTGTTTGAATGTGTTACTGTTGTGATATTTATTCTTGTTGTGATACCGATATGCGATCTTTGTGATATTATTACTGTGATACTGTTACTTTGATACTGATATTGTTATTGTGTTATGGTGCTGAGGTCGACGCATTGCAACCAAATGTGGAGATCTACGAGCTAATGTTCCCAGAAGAGGCTAATACTCCTTGGTATGTGTTAATTGAGATAGAGTACATATGTTAAACCATTTGGTGTAGAGGTTGACTTTACACCAAATGGTTTTACGTCGGAAGAGTATCGTGTGAGATCTCAAAATGAAGAAGAATTTTTTTTTATATGAATTTTGGTGAAAAAATTTGAATGATCGGAATTCTAAATCAAAAGTTACGATTGTTTGAAAAAAAAAGAATGAAAGAAAGAATCAAGCAACAGAAAATTGAAAAAAAAAACAATATCAATACTGGGATGGATGCGCGAGTATATAGGGGTATTTTTGTTCGTTTGAATTTTTTTTGGTCATTTTTGCAACTAAAAAAAGTGTGTACTGTTTATTTATTTTGGATCAAAATTTAGACTTTTCCCTCCCAATCACTGTAAATTGTACTCCTATGTACCATAAAATTCGCACATTAATTGTTTCTCAAACATATATATTGAGTTCAAATATTGACGAACCACAATAAATTCTGGGTTCAAATATTGACGCAAAAATACGGCTCGCCATTTGATAAACCGAAGCCCACCTCTTCTTTTATATGGCGCCATATCTGTTTCGCCGCAAATGAACTGCGCCATGCCTTTACAATAGACGCCTCGGGAGCTCCGCTTTGGGCAGCCCATCCGTCCGGCAATTTTCAGTTAGCTCGGCGTATCATGAAGCCTGCAAACCCATGGCCCTTGCTGATAATGAAAAAACAAATTGGAAACGAATATGGAACATCAAAGGACCGCTTCGAGGTAATCATCTTCTCTGGCTCATACGCAATAAAT
The DNA here is from genome assembly GCA_036785695.1 of Gentiana straminea. Lineage (NCBI taxonomy): Eukaryota > Viridiplantae > Streptophyta > Magnoliopsida > Gentianales > Gentianaceae > Gentiana > Gentiana straminea. The sequence continues at coordinate 298,811 of JAVUPR010000226.1, forward strand.
CCCTTCCTACGGCTGGTACACTTGCTACACGCAATATTATTGATGATGATACGTGCAACTGTTGTGGCAACCATAGTGAATCTATACTACATGCCCTTAGAGATTGTACTTGGGTGCGTGGAATGTGGAAGGTGGTTGTACACCATCAACACTGGCATGAATTCTTTAACATCCACGATGTCCCGGCTTGGCTTGACACTTGTCTCCAGAAAGATATGTACAAGAAAGACAATATAATTTTCTGGAGATTTATTTTTCGGGAATTGATCTCAAGTATTTGGTATTGGCGTAATGAAGAGTATCACCGTGAAGATCAACATAGGCCACCCAAGTCGGTGTTTATTTCTCAAGCTATCCGGAAAGCAAGGGAGCTACACGTTGTCTGGCACACTTACTTTTGTAGCTTTTTTAGATCGCTGTAAATTCTTTGCTTTTCGATTGAACAGTTGTACAGTTATTTTATTTAATATAAATATCCCCTTAAACCAAAAAAAAATATATTGAGGTCATATAAATATATATACATTTCTCTACGACAAACTTATATATGGCCAAGTTAGCATACATTATTATGTTCTTTTGCTTCATTCTCTTTATTGAGGGAGGTAAACAAATAGATATAATTGAATCCCTTTAGTTAGATGTGTTGAAGTGTTTAAGTAGTTAATTATCTATCTCGATCTCCAACAGCTTAAGCTTTTGGAAGAGATTATAATTCAACATGGCTTCATCGCGAGATGTCATGGGATTGGTCTTTGCTGCCACCGCGTGTCTTCCCATTTATATTTTGTGCAAGTGTTGAGTCTCTTTGTTGACTTTATATACCATTTATATGCCGTTGTGTGCCATATTGGCCCAATCTAGTTATATGCTCACACTTGAGGGAGCGTGTTGAAATATTTTAGATGCTAATTATCTACCCTTATGTGTTCTTTATATGCCTTTTTGTGGTATGCTGGTGTGTGTTAAAGTGTTTAAAATGTTAATTATCTACCCTTACGTGCCTAAGGTGCCTTTTATATGCCTTAGTGTGCCATGCTAATTATAGGCTCACACTTTAGAGAGCATGTTGAAATATTTAAGATGTTAATTATCTATCTCCCCAATAATTAACTTAAGCTTTCGGAAGAGATGACAATTCAATAAGATGTGAAATATTTCAACTTTGTGTATATCTTTGTTCACTGTTAGTTAAAATATATGGGGAAGGGGCTACAAGGATAAAAAAATTAATAAATGGGTCTGGAAGGACAAAAATAACATTTTCATGATTATAAAGGACAAAAATCACAATTGTTACTTTAAAATTGTTACTTCACGTGTTAATGTTACTTTGTGTTTCACAATTGTTACTTCTATTTACTTTATTCCACATTTGTTACTTCATATTTGTTACTTCATAATTGTTACTTTTGTCCTTATTAAATTACAGTTTCCTTCTATCCCGGTTTTTTTGATAATTTTGTCCTTCTGAGCAAAAATCTATAAAATATACTACTCATTGATTAATATAGGTAAAATAATAATAGATGAAGGGGGAAGACAACAAGAAGGCTATGAGTATGTCAGGAAATGAAACTGCTGTGAGTACACTCTATATTGTTTTGGAGTACACTCTAAACTGCCACCATAGTGGTTTTGTTCAACAATACTCCAAAACAATATAGAGTGTATGCTATTCCATTGATATGCACATTAATTGGCACTCTACATCTGAACTCCAAAGTGAAATTGTTTTAACAGCCTCAACATTCAACAATATAATGTACACTCTACTATACCAGCTAAAATTCTTTTTAGGGTGTTGTATACTCCTTTCAGTCCACAATATACACTCTTAAAACTCATCCTTTATCTTTATATTTATCAAAACCACCCTCTTAAAATAGAGGGTGTTCTAGTGGTGAATTGTAAGTTGTTGACCTACTCATCTTCTCTCTCAACCAATCTTCTTAGGGTCTTCATTGAGTTGAAAGGGGTGTGTATAAAGGGTATTATGGGAGTGATTTTTTCAATTAAAGTGCTTGAAAAGGTTTTTTTTTATTTTTTTATTTTTATTTTTAAATTTAATTTAATTTAATTTTTTTTATTTGGGAATTGAAAAGTGTTGTTTGAACCGAATATCTCTATCAAACAATGATTTTTTATTTTTGATGCTGCCTGCATGAACTTTTAATATCTTTATTTACATGCGTCAACGAATTTTCTGGATTATCATAAATTAGTTTTTGAATTACAATTAATTAATTTTTGTGAATTCCCCCTTAATTACATCAGTTTAACCCACGAACGCTTATTACTACCGAAGGAGTGCAATGAAGAATTATGCGATCTAAGATCTTCTGTTGATACTTGTCATCAGTTGGGTTGTTTTTGTGGTGTAACTAAATGCTCTGTTGTTGTAGCTTCAGACAGACACCGATCCTGATCATGATGAATCTTCGTTGTCATCTTCAAGAAAATTATTTTATGAATCTCGAAAAATTTATGGTGAAAGGTTTTGCAATCAGTACACTTGTGATGCTATCCTCAAGCAGAGGACAACTGCCCAGACTACTGTTTTTGCGGTGCTGCCGTCAAATGCACACTACAAGACCTATTGCTTTACGGAACCTATTGCTTGATGTATGTCTCACCGTAACCAATCGAGTCACAATACATGTCAAGACATACTTTTCACCGTGTTCAAAGATATAAAAATGTATTGCGCTTGTAATGATCTAACTGAGCTAGTAAAGTGTGAGTTACCTCTTCTCTTACAACGTATGTGGTAGGTCAACTCCCGGCGTTAGTCGATCAGTTGGATCTGAACAAGGACTCTCACCGTCGTTATAATATTGTGAAACAATTTTCTCACTTAATTTTTGAGATGGGAGTATTTATTTAATTTATTAATTGGTCTCATCATTACATAGCTATCTTTATAGGGATATACCTACACATTTATCTAGATCGTGTCTAATAATGCATCTACTGTATCATATAAAATAAATACATACATCATGCACAAAAATAAATAAATGCGTAAAGTAACCGGTATGATAATGGACTTTTTCTATGTGCGGTTTCGAATAAAAACAAACGAAACCGCAAGTCACAATAATTAGGGTAGCTGCAACTACCAACAAGATCTTTATGTTGTCTTCTAATGGCCTCCATCTTATGCTCAATCTTCTTACATAATTTTATCTAATAAAATACACCCGAAACACACGGGGGAGCTAACGAGATTGAGATAAATGCCGAAAGTAAACTAGGTTCGTTCTGTATAATGACTAAGGACAATTTTCAAGCAAAAAGAAAAATAAATACAACATATATCTTATTGTTCGAGTCCATAATTAATCGGTGCCATGCATATATCTTATTATACTACCCATTCAATCCATAAAATCATATTATACGAAAAGAATAAAATTTAAAAATTGATTATTCATGTCATTTCCATCCAATTAATTAATTAACTTTTTTGTGATTAATTAATTAATTAAATTTCAGTCAATTATTATATAGTTAATTTAAATTGAAAATTAAATTAACGATTAATTTTAATTAAATATTTATTTTGACCTTTTAACTCAGAACTATTCTAAAATAAAAGTCAAAATAATTTTTTTTGTTTATTTCTTTTTGATTCTCTATCAAAAGTGATGTCTTATAGCTCAACTTGAATCATAAGGCATCAATCTTGGTCATTCAAAAATTTGAATGGATTTACCTCAAAAAAAAAATAAAAATTTAATGGTTAATGTTAACATTTGGTCCACTATGTGGGACCATATGCTCAACTTTTTGCTTCAAAAATTTGAAGGTTGAGGTTAATCCATGGATCAAACTTTTTGAATCTTATGGGAGACCATAAGGTTGCCAATGACTCAAACCTTTTGAACCATTGGCTATTCTCATGGCCATGACAAGATAAAAGAAAAAACTAAAAAACTATTTATTAACACATCAATTTGAACCATATGCAATTACAAATACACAAGAAACCAAAAAAGGGCCACCACACTACTAAAAAAAAAATACCTTTTTGCTACACTATAGCTTGCCACGCCACAAATAAGCGCCGCAAAAAAGGAACCTGTAGCGTCACTTTTTATGAGCGTCGCAAAAAAGTTGTTTCGCGTCACTGTTTAATCAAAAAAATTACAGCAAAGGTACCTTTTGCGTCGCTCGTAAAAAGTGACGCAAAAGGTAACTTTTCGTGGCGCTATTTTGCTGGAGCGTGGCAAACAAAAGTGTAGCAAAAAGGTATTTTTTTAGTAGTGCCACCACCTTGGGTGTGCAGGCCGATGCCGACAACAACCTGGGCCGGCGCCGGCAACAATAAAAAACATTTTTTGTTTCTTTTTACTACGAGATTGTTATTCTTGATATTTATTTTAATATTGTAGTAAGGAGATATTAGGCCCTAAGGCACCCGATGTATCTATTTATACTTCTGACTGTGAATGAAAGGAATTAAGAACTTCTATGTGATTTAACATTGTATCAGAGACATGTTTCCGATAATAAAAAAAGGAAGCAACAAGAGTCGGATGAAATTCAGATATGGAAAAAACAGCATATTGTGACCAAGAGACCCAAGTTGGGGGCGGCTGTCCATCAAGTAAAGAGGACAGGGAGACCATTGAGGTCTTCAATACTTCCACCAGTTTGAAATCAAAACAAAACCGTGAAGAACAAGATGGAAATATTTATTTCCACCCTCATGGTGGACTGAATCGGTGCGCAGACCGCCGAGATTGTGTCAGCAACGTCCGAGGTTCGGCCGGCAGGAGTGGAGGTCGGACTGACTTGGGAACGCCGGCGAGATTAAACCAAGCTGCAGCATCGGCGTACTTGGAGCAGTTAGCTGAATTGAGCTCGGCTCGAAGTGTTGATAAGAACGCTCCTGATTTTCTCAAATTACTTAAACCAAACGATAGTTTCTCAGCTCAATCATTGTGGATTATTGATACAGGAGCAACACACCATGTAACTAGGTGCTTGAATTTATTGATGGATGTTCGAGAAATTAAAAAAAATGCCTGATTGGCCTGCCGGATGGTACTACATAACATGCTACACATAAGGGCTCTAGGATGTTTCCAGGAATTTGAAATTGGGAAATGTGTTATATGCTATGAATCCGACTTGCAATTGCTTTCTGTCACCCAATTTTTGGATGAATATAATTTTCATATTCAACTCTCTTCTTCATTACGTGTTATGCAGGACCGGATGATTAGTATGGTGATTGTAGCTGGTGAACAAGATGAGGGACTGTTCTTCTTTTGAGGTGTTCCGGATGCACGAATTTCGGCAGTTGCCGGTGGCGATTCGATGGATTTGTGGTACAAGTGTCTTGGAAATCCTTCAGAAAAGGTTCTTAGGAAACTTCCCGTTGTGAGTACCTATGGAATTCTGGGTAAAGAAGGTTGCGAGGTCTGCTTTCGTGCAAAAAAACAACGTGATAGTTTTCCTAATAGTTTTCTAAGGCCAGTACAAAATTTGAACTGGTTCATTGCAATTTATGAGCCATATACCAATCGTTCTACATGTGGGGGCCTCATATTTTTTGACCATTGTCGATGATTTTTCCAGGACAGTTTGGGTTTATCTTCTTTATAACAAAGTGGAAGTTGCATTTATGTTTTTGGAGTTTGTGGCCTTGGTTGAATGACAATTTGATCAGAAAATTAAACATGTTCGTAGTGATATCATGATGGAGTTTAAATTTCTTCAACCATATTTTTGGGAACAATGGATTATTTTTGAAACGTCGTGTTTAGGTAGAGGGTAGAATGGAAACATCAACATATTTTGAATGTTGCATGTGCTCTTAGATTTCAGGGACCTCTCCCAATTAAACTTTGGGGAGAATATGTGATGTCTTCTTGTTACTTGATTAACTGTACACCTCGGAGTGTTCTGCACTATAAAACTCCTCATGAATGTTTGTATGGAAAACCTCCCAATCTAGATGTCCTCCGTGTGTTGGGATGCCTATGTTATGCACATAATCAATGCCATAAAGGTAATAAGTTTGATAGTCGAATTGGACGTTGTATTTTTTAGGATATCCGTATGCGAAAAGGGGTGGACTTTGTTCAATTTGGATACTAAAGAATTTTTTGTTTCCCCAGATGTTAAATTCTATGAGATTGTTTTTCCTATGGAGGACCCCAAGTCTTCGGCTCTGGATAGTTCTGGGAATGGTTCTGCTTCCCATTAGTATATTACTCCTTATTTTGACGATGGTATTACGTTAGATGTTCCATAGGATGAACCTTCAGAACCCGTGGCGTCGGTTGGGGACGGGGATCATACGGGGGTCTCGGCCTTTAAGGGGGTAGGTCCCTCCCGTTACAGATATGGACACTGCCGAGGTTGAGCTTGATCATAGGAAGGGCCTCGGCCCTCAGGGGGCAGGTCCCTCCGGTTACAGATGTGCAAACTGAAAAAGTTGCTGAGCTTTGTCGCGGGAAACGGGCAAAAATACCTAATACACGGTGTCAAGACATGATTACTCATACTCGGTTTGACTCAGACAATCACTCTTCCTCATCACCACCTCCGTCATATTCCTTAGGTACTCGATATATATCCTATTTCATATTTTATTGATTTTCATCGGTTTTCTGACAAACATCGTTAGTAGATAGCAGCGCTTACCGTAGGAACTCCTCCCCGTAATTTTCGTAGAATCTATGAAACATGCAGGTTGGAGGAAGGCCATGGCCAAAGAAATTCGGGCTTTGCAGGATTAGGGCACGTGGGAGCTACAACCTCTTCCTCCTAGGAAAAAGTCTCTTGGCAGTAAATGGGTATACATTGAAAAGTATGATGAGCATGTCACTCTACAACAGTTGAAGGCATGACTTGTCGCCTTTGGCCATCATCAGGTTGCAGGCATTGACTACAATGAAACATTCACCCCCGTGGCAAAGATTGTAACGGTACGTGCATTCCTTGTTGTTGCTGCTGTTAAAAAGTGGGAGATTCATCAGATGGATTTCCAAAATGCCTTCTTGCATGTAGACTTGGATGAGGAAATTTATATGCGGATTCCCCCGGGGTTCGACAACTCCCAAGGGCATTTGGTGTGCAGAATGAAGAAATATCTATATGGTTTGAAATAGGCCCTTCATTGTTGGTTTGTGAAATTATCCTCGGCCCTGACTGAATATGGTTTCCGCCGTTCTTACTCGAACTACTCCCTTTTTACTTTGCAGAAAGGGGCGATTTGTATTGATGTCCTCATCTATGTTGATGATAAGATTATCTCGGGCAATGATTCTGTTGCTCGACACCTTTTTAAGTCATATTTGGGGAATTGTTTCAAAATGAAAGACTTGAGAGTTGTCAAATATTTCCTTGGGTTTGAGGTGGCTCGATCCAAAAAATGGTTTTTTCTGTCTTAACGAAAATACGCGTTGGATATTATTGCTGACTGCGGTTTGTTGGGTGCTCGACCTGCAGAATTTCAAATGGAGAAGAATATATCATCGGCAGGGCCGGCCCTATGCTAAGGCCGGCGAGACCCGGGTCTTAAGCCCAATTGTGTCGGAGGACCCAACGGTACATGTTTCGCTAAAAGAATAAAAAAATCGTGTAGATTTAATCCGATCCAACCTAATATAATATGTTAATTTTCTTTTTTGATAAATGCCTAATTTTTTTTTACTCTAATTGATAAAGGCCCCAAAAAAAAATTTTACTTGACCTAAAAAAATAGATATATACAATTTGTTTTTGTTTTATGACTTTATCTATATTATTAATTTATTATATATATCTATATTATATAAAAAAAACACACACAAAAATAAATAAAACAAACAAAAATAGATAAAACTCATTTTTCACTCCTAAGTTCCGGCCATACCCTTCAGTCCTGCCTTCGTTTCCACAGCTCCCCTGCCGCTTGAGCTGTTGATTTTTTTTTTTAATTTTTGTTTTTTGTTTTCCTTTCCTTCTTTCAATTTTCCATTCATAAATGATAAATTCTATTCTCAAATTCTCAATTGAGAAGAATATGGTTAATGAAATTGACAATTCTACTTTGATTAGTGATTTCGTCTCTAAATGTGTTGCAAAAGCGATCTTGAAATAGTAATATGTAAGTATGTTTTATGTATACGTATGAATTTGGTTTTTGTTTCTAAATATGCTAGAAAAGACTATTTTGTAGGCATGTTTTGAGACTATCAATAATGTTAGAAAAATGTGATAAAACAAACAGAAATGAATGATCTCCAAGGCACGTATAAAACGTTTCTTTAAAGAGATGTTCTAAAAAAAATCCCAATGAAAAATCTCTTCTACGAAATGGTGTGCCATTCGCAGGTCGAACCCCGTTTCTTTTCGGCGACACCTGTTGCACTCAATGTGCAACAACACATTCAAAACAAAAATAAAAACAGACTTTGTGAATAAAATATCTAACAAATAACTTGAATTTTGTATTTACGGATGTTAAAAATGCGATAAGTATGTATTTCAAAAAAAAAAAAAAAACTTCAACTATAAGGCCCAATTCGGGGACTTGGTCTTAAGCCCAACAAATGCGAGGGCCGGCCCTGATCATCGGCTGGCCATAGATGATGGGCCATTATTGATTGATCCGGAGAAATATCGTCGGTTAATGGGCCGTCTGATTTACTTGGGTGTGACTCGGCCCGACTTGTCTTATTGTGTGCACATTCTCTCACACTTTATGCAGCAAGCGCGTGTAGCCCATTGGAAGGTAGCCTTATGTGTGGTCCGGTCTTTGAAAAAAACACCTGGGCCAAGGTATTTTGTTGCCTTCCGAGAGTGATCTTTCTTTGGAAGGGTGGTGTGCCTCGGATTGGGTAAGTTTCCCTCTTACACGTCGTTCTCTGAGTGGATGGTTGGTCTTGCTCGGGCGTTCTCCGATTTCATGGAAGACAAAGAAACAGGTTACGGTGTACCATTCGTCAGCTGGAACAGGGTATCGATCGATGGCGGCCATTACTTGCTAGTTAAAATGGCTCCGCCAACTGCTTGGGGATCTCGGTGTCCGTTGTTCGCATGGCATGCGTCTTTATTGCGGCGGCCAGTCAGCATTGCGTATTACACAAAATCCTGTCTTCCACGAGCGTACAAAGCACATTGAGGCCATTGCCATTTTGTGCGTGATGCGATTACGGATGGTCTTATTCTTCCTTCGTATGTCCCAACGAAGGTTCAATTGGCAGATATTTTTACAAAGGCATTGAGAAAACAACAGTTCGAGTTTTTACTATACAAGATGGGCGTTCGGGACCTCACATCTCCTCTCTTTCAAGAGTCTCTCTTATTTTCTAGTGGAAAAATAACTCTTATTTAATTATGATACAAAAGAGTTTGACACCCCTTCCTTTATATAGTGGAAGGTGGCGCCACTATTGGCCTCCTTATGCCATAGCAGAAGCTTCCATAGTGGATTTGAAGAGAAAAAAAATCAATTCCAATAAAATAATGATTAAAGAAAAAAATCGTTTTAGTTGATTTATCTCATTGATACCTAATATCTAATATATCTTTTTTTGAGGAACCTAATATCTAATATTAAATATTTCCATGATATATTGTCAATATTAAATATTAAATATGTTTTTATTATATTACTAAATATTATATGGGAAATTAGGGATAATGACACAATCTGAAATATTTTTAAGTAACAGGACATCTACATATTTTTTATAGGGAGAATGACAATAGCATAATTTTTATAGCGAGAAGGACAAACAGTGAATCCCGAAAATCAGTGAATCTCCCCAGTGAATCCCGAAATCAGTGAATTTCGACAGTGAATTTCGACGGTGAATCCCGAAAATCAGTGAATTTTGAAAATGAATTTTGAAAATTAGTGAATTTCGACAGTGAATTTCGGCAGTGAATTTAAACAGTGAATTTCGAACACAAGTGAATTTCGACAGTGAATATATAGTTTTGTCCATTATGGAAAAGTTTCAAAAGGCTGTCATTCTACTCAATTGATGAAATATTTATGTCATTCTCCCTCATTCCCCCAATATTATATTACTATATATATATATATATATATATATATATATATATATATATATATATATATATATATATATATATATATATATACACGCATATACATAAATATCGACCAGTTTGACAAATTCGTTCTTCTTTCTAATTAAGTAGCATCTCTGTAAACCAAGTAGTTTGACCCAAGTGGTAAGTGGCTTGATAATGTCTAGGGGGGGCACCGGCTCGATTCTCCTCCGAGGCGCCATGTTGAAAGAGCTCTTGGCCAGACCTTACCCCTGAGTAAGAGTCGGACTCTGCAGACACGACCCGGACCGAACTCCGAAATAGTTGAACTAGTGGGTTCCAGATACCGTAGGCTTTAAAGAAAAAAAAAAAAAAGTAGCATCTCTGTATAGATCAGTGTGAAAAATTCGATCTTCTATCTTTATTTCTAATTATATAAGTAGCATCTCTATATCTATCTGCTTTGAATATCACTTTTATATCTTGTGGCTTGTGTCTTCAATTAGGGTGGTTGGGATTTCCACCTATAGACAGAATGAACATGACCTTCTTGGCTACATCAGTGTGAAAAATTCTAATGGATGATAATGGAGTTTGGGTGGGTAAGAGTGTCCACAATGGTTGGCACTCCAACTCTCGGTATTTATCTTATTTTTCGTTTCAGATTCACTTTTTCAACACCTTAAAAAACAACAAACTCCAATAACACTCCTTTTATCATTCCGCAAAATTACTTTTCTCTCACATCTCAATTAACTAATTTAACTACCAACACATTTTCCCTCTTTTTTTTTTTCATTTTTTTTTTACTTTGTTTACGAAAATTGTAATGCAATATTATATATTTATAAAGATAGATTTTAATATGTCGTATGACGTTTTAATAAAATGCCTTATGTTTGTTACAAAAATATCGTATAAGTTTACAAAAAGAATGTCGTATGTTATTTTTGTAATAAAAAATAGTATCTTTTGTAATTTCGTGTATTTTTATCTAAAACTATATCAATCTGAAAGACAAATTTTGATTAAAATATGAGTAACTTCGTACTTATCTAAAACAATTATCTAAAACTAATTTTTTAGCAATACTATATAAAATTTTGATTAAACTATATCACTCACAAGGAATGTACTTTTTATTGCCGTGAAAAAGTTTTGGCGCTGAAATGATTTTGATGATGGGAAGAAGAGAGGAATAATGTACTATTCGTATTAAGAGGCCCTTTATTTTTGAGTTGAGGGCTAATTTTATTTGGGGATAAGGGGTTGGGTTGGGTGCTATTGTAGGTTTGAGGGTGGGTTAAAGGACTCTATATCATATTTAGGGGAGTTAAAAGTCTCCCATTGTGGTCACTGTAAAGGTTTTGGTTGACAAGTATAAAAACCCATTCTAGTGGACATGGGCGGATCTATGAGGTTCTATAGGGACACGACCCCACTGAGAATCGAGATTTTTTAGAACTAAAACGATATAATTTTGTTGTTAATATTTTTAGTTTTAGGCTTTGTGACACTGATGACAGCAGTGAAATAAATTTCTGGATTCACCCTGCTAATGGATGATAAGAGAGTTTGTATATGATGACATATACGTCACCTATATATATTTCGTGGGCACTTCAAGTATTTAGTTGCCATATTTGTGTAGCAAGGTCTGTGATACTATTACGATGTAAAAAATTGGGTTATGGAAAATATTGACATATTTATATTTAGAGTAGTAAGGGTAGTTTGGTAATCTTGTAATGATGTAGAATCCCTACTTTTGGCTAAAATATTGCAGTTGATGATTGATAATCAGAGGCGAAGTCTATTGACCAAAATTTGTCATGATATCGGAGCCATGTTCATCCTAAACTAGCGGGAAAAAAAAATCAACAGATCCATCTATTATGACTGATCAATCAAGAAAAGATGGTGATTGTGAGTAAAGATAATTAACAAGTAAACAAACACAGAAACAAGAAAAACACAAATTCAACGTGGTTTCCGGCAATGTGCCGACTACTCCACGGATAAACGATGATATTTTATTATCACAAGAAAGTTACACACAGTTATAATTAATACAGACGGTATTTATAGCCTATGGAATCCAACCTTAACCGACTAAACAGTCAAACTAGATAATGATTGAAATAGCCTAGAAGTAACTTCATCAAAACGGAAAACCATGCAGCAGACGTGCTCTCTAAGTCTGTTGTAAAATAACAAACTCAACTCCAGCAGCCTTAACTTTAGCAGGTTGATCAACCCTGCTGATCTGCCCCAGCTGAACACCAGATCATAGCTTCCATACACGACTTCAGCAGGATAGTTTAAGTCACTATTACAAATCTCCACCTTGACTTCAACTATACGCCAACTGACTAGATGCACAACCAAGTGCCAAAAATCCTCTTTGTCTTCAGATTTGAATACCTCAACAGACCCCCACCTTAAGCCGAGTATTCTCAGATTCAGATTAACAGTTTTAGATATTCAGCAAGTCCAGACACAATTGAAACTTGCCCCTTGGAACTGGTTTAGTGAACATATCAGCAGGATTAACATCAGTGCCGATATTTTCCACTTTGACCCTCATCTCATTCCTCAGAAAATGATACCTAACATCAACGTGCTTGGTTCTCTTATGATGAACCTGATCCTTAGCCAAACATATTGCACTAAGACTGTCACAATACACCCTGGCTTGATCTTGATGAAGACTCAGAGCATTGACTAGCATTTTTCATCAGATTGCTTCATTTGCTGCTTCTATCAGTGCCATGTATTCTTCTTCAGTAGTAGATAATGTCACTGTACCCTGTAAAGTTGCCTTCGAACTTATCACCAAACCACCCAAAGTAAACACGTAGCCAGTCATAGATCTCTTGTTGTCCACATCAGCAGCATAATTAGAATCACAGTACCCTTTGACAAAACATTCAGTACCACCTCCATAAATGAGTCCAACATCAGATGTACCCTTAAGGTACCTGAATATCCTTTTCACTGCCTTCTAGTGTTCCTTTCCAGGTAGAGCCATAAACCTGCTGACAACACCGACTGCCTGAGCCAAATCAGGCCTAGTATAGACCATGGCATACATTAAACTGCCCATTGCACTAGCATATGGAACCCTTGAAATTTATTCTTTCTCTTCCACTGACTGTGGAGCAAACACAGCAGACAGATGTAGATTTGGTGCCATAGGAGTATCTATAGGTTTGGCTGCTAACATGCCAAACTTGGATAATACTTTTTCAATATACCCCTACTGAGACAAGAAAAGCTTCCCCTACTTCTTATCTCAATAGATCTCCATCCCCAAAATTTTCTTTGCATTCCTCAAATCCTTCATCTCAAATTTAGCCTTGAGCAGATTCTTCAAATCTTGAATGTCAGACTTCTTCACGGCAGCTATCAACATATCATCCACATACAGAACCAGATAGATGATTGCACCATCCTTCAACTCGTTGTGATAAACACAGCAATCATATGGACTCCGGTTATAACTCTGCTGAACCATACAACTGTCAAACTTCTTATACCACTATCTTGGGGCCTGCTTAAGTCCATATAAGGACTTCTTAAACTTGCAAACATATCCTTCCTTGCCAGGAACACGAAAACCCTCTGGCTGAGCATATAAATTTCCTTATCTACACTCCATGTAGAAAGGTTGTCTTCACATCTAATTGCTCAAGTTCAAGATTTTGATGTACCACTATTGCTAACAACACCCTGATGGAAGTGTGTCTGACCACTAGAGAAAATATCTCTTCATAGTCTACCCCCTCTTTCTGACAAGTGTGTCTGACCACTAGAGAAAATATCTCTTCATAGTCTACCCCCTATTTTTGACTGAACCCTCTGGCAACCAAACGTGCCTTATATTTGATGCCTTCAGCAGATGATATTCCTTCCTTCTTCTTGAAGATCCATTTGCAGCTGACCACCATTTTATCATGTGGTTGTTTGACCAGATCCCAAGTCTCATTCTTCTGAAGTGACTCCATTTCTTCTCCCATGGCAGCAAGCCAATGAGATGCCTTAGAACATGTCACAGCTTCCCTGTAAGTGTTAGGTTCAAAAACATCCACTTCTTCAGCTACATGTAGTGCATATCCAACCATATCCTCCTCAAACCCATATCTTCTTGGGGGTCTGATATTGGTCCTTCTAGCTCTGCTAAGAGCTATACACCTGCTGCTGACCAACATCAGCTGTTTGAGTATCTACTGACCCTTGTTTAGCAGACTTGCTTGGATCTAGTTCTGGATCTACTGAGTGCTGACTGTCCCCTGCTGAGTCTTTCAATTCAGTAGACTCTACTTGAAGCTCCACCTGTTTGTCAACCTTAATTCTCAGTTCCCGATCCAATTTCAGATTCAGATGTGGCTCTCACAGATGAGCTTAGCATAGAATTTTCATCAAAGACTACACTCCTGCCGAGTATAACCCTATTTAATGCCGATGACCAAATTTTATACCCTTTTACTCCGCCTTCATATCCAACAAGCACTCCCTTCTTGGCTCTAGGTTCCAGTTTGCCTTCACTAACATGATAGTAGACTGTACTTCCAAAAACCCCTAGACCAGAGTAGTCTGTTGAATGTCCTGACCAAACCACAACTGGTGTTTTGAGCTTGATTCTAGTGTGAGTCCCCCTATTGATTAAGTAGCATGTTGTGTTAACAGCCTCTGCCCAAAATCTTCTTGTAAGACAAGAATTAGAGAGCATGCACCTTTCCCTCTCCAGAAGAGTTTGATTCATTCTTTCTGCAGCACCATTCTGCTGTGGAGTGTCTCTGACAGTATGGGGCCTAACAATGCCTTCATTCTTGGAAAATTCATCAAACTCAGACCAACAGAATTCCAGTCCATTATCAGTTCTAAGTCTCTTGATCTTCTTCTTGTCTGATTCTCAACCAAAGCCTCCCACTGCTTGAAGTGTTTGAATGCTTCACTCTCTTGCTTCATCATAACTACCCAAACCATCCTTGAATGATCATCTATAAAAGACGCAAAATACCTGTGACCACCCAGTGACTCCACCCTTGAAGGTCCCCAACAATCAGAATGGACATAATCAAGTGTCCTTTTTAAGACGCTAATTTCTTTTGGAAACTTGCTCCTATGTAGCTTCCCAAACACACAGTGTTCACAAAATTTCAACTCCTTGATCGCATGTCCCCCAAGTAGATCATACTTAGATAGAATTTGCATCCTTCTTTCACCCATATGACCCAATCTCATATGCCACAACTTAGTCAGCTGTGAGTGGTGAACTTCTGATGATGCAACAACAGTAGAACCTGATACAGTGGACCCTTGTAGTATGTACAATGTCCCCTGCTTGATACACTTCAGAATCACATCTGAACCCTTATAGAAATTCGCCACTCCACCTTCACCCATGAACTTGAACCCTTTGCTGTCTAGTAGACTAAGTGATATCAAATTCTTGGTCATCTGTGGAACATGCCTAACTTCATTCACTGTGCAGAATTTACCATCATGTGTCCTCAATTGAACTGATCCCATCCCAACTATTTTTTAGACCTTGTTGTTGGCCATAGCTATATGGCCTCCATCCACCTGCTGATGAGTTGAAAACCACTCCCTATTTGGACACACATGATAAGATGCCCCAGTGTCCAGAATCCACACATCTCTATGCCCTGCTGACTCTGAAACTGCTAAGGCCAGATCTTCTTCAGAGTTGGTGTTTTGTTCTGCCAAAGCAACAATGCCCTGCTGGGTACCCTACTGCTTTTTCCTTTTTGGACATTCATTTTTCTAATGCCCCTGCTCCTTGCAGTACTTACATACATCCTTAGCTTTTGGTCCCTTGGAAGTTCTCTTGGATTTCTTCTTTCCAGAATTTCCTGGCCCCCTGCTGATTCCACTGGCCACCAATCCAGCAGACTGACTGTCTGTCCTAGAACCAGATGCCTTATGGCGTAGCTCTCGAGCATGGAATGATGATCTCACATCCTCCAATGACACTAAGTCCTTCCCAACAATAAAGGACCGCACAAAGTTCTCATATGATGCAGGCAATGACACAAGTAGGATCAATGATGCATCCTCATCTTCAATCTTCACATCAATATTCTTTAGATCAAACAATATTGTGTTCGGCTGATCTAGATGATCCCTCAGCGGATCGAGTGCCTTAATGCATCCTTAGTCTGAATAGGCGTTGTTTCACTAACAACTTGTTGGTTAGAGACTTTGTCATATTCAGACTCTCAAGCTTGGACCACAGCTTCTCTGTTGTGTCCTCTTCAGCAACCTCTGTGATAATATCATCTAACAAGCACATCATATTTGTTGAATGTGCTTTCTCTTATAGAATGGCTCTCTCATCAGCATTTCCTTATGTTGATTTAGACAAGGGACCCCATAATCCATGTTGCTTCAACAAAGCACGCATCTTGATCTGCCATGGACTAAAACTTTTCTTCCTGTAAACTTGTCAATCTTGACGTTTAAAGTAGACATCTTTCTCACCCGAAAATCTTGCGTAGATCCCAAATTCTACCGTCAGTTATGACCTTGGTGCCAATCTACCTTGCTTAAAATAGATAAACAGATTTCTTGATGAACCTGGACACTCTGATACCAGTTTGTTAAGACGGATCGATCAAGAGGTGATGGTGATTGTGAGTAAAGATAAAGAATTAACAAGTAAACAAACACAGAAACAAGAAGAACATAGATTTAACGTGGTTTCCGGCAATGTGCCGACTACTCCACGTACAAATGAGGATATTTTATTATCACAAGAAAGTTACACACAGTTAAAATTAATACATACGGTATTTATAGCCTTGGGAATCCAACCTTAACCGACTAAACAGCCCAATCAGATAATGACTGAAATACCCTAGAAGTAACTTCATCAAAACGGAAAACCATGCAACATACGTGTTCTCTAAGTCGCGTAAAACGACGGACTCAACTCCGACGACCTTAACTTCCGGCGGGTTGATCAACCCTGCTGATATGCCCCAGCTAAAAACCAGATCATAGCTTCCATACATGACTTCAGCAACATAGTTTAAGTCACCATTACACCATCGAAGCAGCCATGGGCCATGGCAGCTATGGCGGCGGAGTGGCACCTTACACTACAAGAAATATTTTTTTGCTACACTATTGTTTGACACACAACAAAAAAACTGTTGCTATATGCTTACTTCTAGCCACATGAGCGTGGCAAAAGAGTCTAACCAAGTACTATTAGCTACACTTTTTTTGTGTGTGTTGCAAAAACTAGTGTAACAATAAAGTGTTTTTTTTTGGTAGTGTTACAGTTCGACTTCTTCCGCCTCGAATCGGCATTGCATCGGCGTGTGCCACAGACCAATACCAAACTACCCTTACTACTCTAAATATAAATATGTCAACATTTTCCATAACACAATATTTTCCATCGTAATAGATACATAAGGGATCAACAATGCAAGGAAATATACGTATATATGTTTATTGTGCTCCTAGAATCATAAAACACCGAAACAACATAAAAGAAATTAAAGTACTTGATCATTACAATCGCGGGCTTTCTATGGATCACAACATAATACGTTATTACGTCATTGATAATGATAAGACCTATATTAAACAATAGGTCCTACACCATTGATAAATGATGTGAATGTTAGAAAATAAAGAAGAGATTAATACTTTTGAGAAAGAGGATATTTGAATTTCTTATTCAACTTCCTAGCTTCAAATGACAGGTATATATATAGGAAGTACATATATATAGTGTGGTGTCTTTTTTCTTTTCTTTTCTTCCCACGCTACATCTTAATGTTACATGCATTTCCCATTGTTCTGGGTACTGTTCTTTCATTTACCTAGAACCCTCTACAAATATCAAAGACATAAAATATAAAGAGTCATACATGTATCAAAATGAAGGCACATTCCGAAGTTTTTTTCCCGTACAACAGTAAAGTTTGTTATGATATATATTGTGACTCAATTGATCGTGATCAGACATATATTAAGCAATATGTCAATCAATAGGTCCGTCAGTATGCATTTGACAACGGCACCATAGAAACAGTATTGCGGGAATGTTGTCATCCGCCTAATGGTTGATGTGTGCATTTGACGACGGCACCACAGAAACAGTATTGTGGGCAGTTGTCCGCCGTTTGAGGATTAGCATCACAAGTGTATTGATTGCAATACTCTTCATCATAAAGTTTTCGAGATTCATAGAATAATTTTCTCGAAGACGATGTCGAGGATCCATCATCATCATCATCATCATTATCATCATCAGGTTCATCATAGTCAGAACCTACCACTACAGAACATTTCGTTACACCACAATAACAACCCGATTGGCAAGTATCAACAGTAGAACTTAGATCGCAAAGCTCTGCATTGCATCCCTCTTCACTAATAAGTGATTTGATATCATGTAATTTCCTTGATATACTAGATGCAGGTGAGAGGGAATTTTCAGGGGCCTTTGCTGCAAGTTAAACAAAAAGTCATTAATAGCTATTCATTACTAATTATCTTTATTTTATATTCACATCTTTTATACGGGGCAACGCTCGTGCGAAGCACGAATGTTTATTTAACAAGTATATATACAAATTAAATCGAAATATTTCATATCTAATTAAAAATAGACTGTGTACCTCCCCAGCAGAGTTCTTGAACCGCGTAATAGAGAATGAAGCAAAAGAGGATCATAAACTTAGCCATATATGTTTATTGTTTAGAAGTTTATATATTAACTCAATATATATGTTTCAGAAATGAATTGTACCAATTCGTATGGTACATTAGACTATTAGAGCAATATTTATAGTGATCGGATATGTTCTTCATTGCAATATTATGCAACAGAGTCCTAAGCAGATTTCTTATCATTATAAAAATGTATGCAACTAAATAATTTAATCAGTTTGCATGTTATTATACTTTCCAAACTCCATATTGTAATACATGAATACATCCACACACTTACGTAAACATCTTTATTTTAATTGTAAATAAATATAAAAATCGATTGACAATTTCATGCTATTATTATTATTAGTTTTTTTATCATCGGCTTTCCTAAAAACAAAAAAAGTTTTGTCATCGGCGATTTATTCTTGCAGGAAAAAAATTACAGTAATGATACTGATACAACCGTTGAAGAAATTCATAATCCAAAGTAAAGGATGAATTTCTATGGTGAAATTTGAAAACAAGAAGGCGGGAAAAGCTGTGAAAGTAGGAAGTAAGAAGATGAACTCGGTTTTCATTGATTTCACTAAAATTGGATTTTTCAATTACAAAATCTAACGTATTATCGACTAAAGGAATGGTTACAAGTTGTTTAATTATGTTGTAACTTCCTTCAACCGTCTGTGGTTGAAGGTGTTCGACAATGCTTGAACCAAACACCTCAGCAGCGTGCTTGAAACCACAGCAGCCTCAGCAGCCTCAACGGCATCAGCAGCATGCCTGAGACCAAACCTCAACAACATCAATCAACAACATCAATCTATTCTTTTCACCCCTCTCAAGACGGACTAGGGGAGCTGTGGATATGAGAAATGGATAATCTTTGTAAGATATGATTGAACAAGGGTCCATCCAACGTTTTAGTCGGGATGTACGCTAAGCGATGTTGAGTGTTGGCGATAACGACTTCACAAGTCCAGATTGCAATTTTTCTCTCACAACGTGGCAATAAATCTCTATGTATTTGGTCCGTTCATAGAAAGGCTGGATTGTGTGCTATGTGAATAGCACTCTCATTATCACAATACATAGGTATATGTTTCGTAATGGAAGTTGGAGATCTTGAAGGATATAGGAAATCCATTGTAGTTCACAAACCCCTAGTGCCATTGCTCATATTCGGCTCTATTTGAACTTCTACTAACTTGTAGGCGGCTTTTTGGATTTCCAAGAGACAAGAGCTGGTCCTAAAAACATGCAATAGCCGTAATTGATCTCCTTGTCTCATGACATCCCCCCAGGTCGAATTTGTGAAAGCGAGAGAGTCTAAGATCATTTTGTGCGGGAAATAGAAGACTTTGTGCGGGGAAAGCTTGATGTATCTCAATAATCGTTTCTTTGCTTGTAAATGATTCATAGTAGGAGCTGCTAGGAACTGGCTCAATTGATTTACAGAAAAAGATAAATCAGGTCTTGATATAGTTAGGCAGAACTGCTTGCCAATGAGACTTTTATACTGTGTGTTGTCAGGAAGTAATTCTGAATCCCCATTGGTAAGGTGAACTTTACTTTGCATAGGAGTTTTGGCTGGTTTGCAGCCAGAAAAACCATACTCTTCTAAGAGGTTTAATGCATACTTCCTTTGACGAGATAGAGATTCTCGACTTTGATCTTGCTACTTCCAAACCAAGGAAGTATTTTAATTCGACAAGATCTTTAATTTGAAAAAGGTTGTGCACATATTGCTTGAGCTCATTTATGAGGTCCATGTTTGTACTTGCAAGAACTATATCATCTACATACACTAGTATGGCTATAAAATCGGTTGCGGTCCACTTTGTAAACAAGTTTGTAGTCATGTTTGATTTGCTCATATCCCAAATTCTGTAGAGCTGTTGTCAGTTTTGAATTCCATTGCCTACTGGCTTATTTTATACCATACAGGGACTTTATAAGTTTACACACTTTGTCTTTTGGAGCTTGAAAACCTTGTGGCAGGGTCATATAGACTTCTTCATGGAGGTCTCCATGCAGGAAGACATTGTTTACATCTAATTGATGTAAATGAAGGTTCTTTGCAGCTGCTATGGCAAGTAGTATCTTGATTGTGTTCATCTTTGAAACGGGGAGATTGTTTCTTCATAATCCATCCCAAAGGTTTGGGTGTAACCCTTTGCCACCAACCTAGCTTTATATCTCTCTAGGGTGCCATCTGCCTTGTGTTTGATCTTATAGACCCATTTGCAGCCTATTGGTTTCTTTCATGCTGGTAGGTCTACTACTTCCTATGTATTTTTCTGAACAAGAGCATCAATCTCCTTATGCATGGCCTCCTGCCATTCTGTGAACTTGACAGCCTGATTGTAGGTTGTGGGTTCTTTTGTTGCATCAACAGCCATTACATAGGACCTATACTTATGAGACAGATTAGTATAATCAATGATTTATCTAGAGGAAAGGGTGTGACATGAGATACTTGATTGTATATGTATTCTTTTAGGAAAGTGGGAGTCTTCTATTCCCTGGTAGATCTCCTAGTTTCAGTAGCAACAATCCCAGGAGGAACATACATAGTAGTCTGATCCATATGAGGATTAAAAAATGCAGCATCATTGTTATTATTGTCTACTGCAATATGAGAATGAGATGACTGATTCTCATAAGAAGGAAAAGAACAGTCAGTCATGTAAGGAATAGGAAAAGAAAAGTTGTTAGTAGATTGTTGAAGTTTGAGTGCAATAGAAGGGAAATGCACTCATGCAAAACAACATTCCTTGAAACAAAAATATCTCTAGTATGAACATGTAACGGTGTATATCCTTTTTAATTTGGTGCATGTCCTAAATGAATACATGTCCTAGCTCAGCATCAAATTTTGTCCTACCATGAAACAAAGTAGTAGAAAAGACAAGGCAACCAAACACCTTGAAACTATTATAATCGGGATGTTTATTGTGTAATAAGAAGTAAGGTGTTTGATTGTTTAAAACAGGTGTAGGTAATGTGTTAATCAGATGCACAACATGCAAGACACAATATCCCCACGAATTGATAGGCTATTGAGCTTGAAATTTCAAAGCTCTAGCAACACAATATCCCCACGAATTAAGGAAATTTCTTTCGACTATTCCATTTTCTGTGGAGTCTCTACACAACTAGTCGATGAATAATACCTTTTTCTATCGGACCTAAGAACCTTGATAGATGTGTTAAATTGATTTAAAACATAAGAATAGAAAGCGAGAGATAACGGATCTTACTTCACTTTTAGCTTGTAATAGAAAAATCCAAGTATATCTTGTACAATCATCTACTATTATAAGGAAATATTGTTGATTATGCACAGTAGGATGTTTATATGGACCCCGGATGTCCATATGAACCAGTGCAAAAAGCAGTATTTGAAGTAGAAAAGCTTAAGGGAAAATATAATTTCTTTTGTTTTGCTAGGGGACAAATGTAACATGTAACATTTTTACAAACAGACACATCAGAGCAAATGCTATGTAGGGTATCTAAAGTACTGGCAGACGAGTGCCCTAATCTATAATGCCATAGCAATTCTTGAGGAATTTTATCAGATAGAGGCAATTCAACACAGGGAGCAGCATGCATAATAGAAGACTTGGCAAATTTCAACACATATAGGCCTTGTTGTTCTTTAGCTGATCAAAATCATCATCCCATTCTTTGTCCTACGTCACACATTTGCCATTAATAAACAAGGCAGACACACCAGATTGTTTGGTGAGTCTGTTAATAGATAATAAATTGTATTTAAAACCTGGAACACAAAGAACTTGAGACAAAGTTAAGTGATCATTGAATTTAACTTCTCCTATAGATGTGATTTGTAAATGTTGTCCATTAGGCAAAGTAACAGAAACATTGAAGACCTTTTTATGAGCTAAGAAAAGATCATGATCATATATGATATGATCTGTTGCTCCTGAATCAACAACCCATCGGACAACTGAATTACCTTGAACCTCTGCAAGATCTTGCTTGAAATTTGTAGTGAATGCTGTAACTTGATTAACAGCATGAGGAACTTGATCATTTTTAGATTCCATCATTTTCATTAGTTGTGAAACCTGGCTTTGAAGCAGTGCAATTTGAGATTGACCATTGTCTGAGATTTTAGTGGCACTCATAGACCCTTAATCATCCTCTTGTGGAACCATATTAGCCCTAGGTCTGGAATTAAAACCTGGGGGAAAACCATGTTTTTTTGTAACACTTGTCCATAGTGTGGCCATTATATCCACAAAAAGAACATTGAACTTTATATTTTTGCATTACCATGCCCTGGTTTGCTAAAACCCGCATTACCATTGTTGGCACCCTGGAATCTTGGAACACTAGAAGGTTGCCCAGAAAAATCCCTGACTTGTGAAACTAAAGCCAATGACTCTGAATTCTGAGGGTGTCCTACTGTATACAAGGCTTGTCTTTCAAATTTGATAGCCACAGAAAAATCATGTTGTAAAGTAAGAAAATGTGTGGACAAGAAAACTTGAGATCTTCTTGGACCAAAAGAATCATTAAGTCCTTTCATAAAATGGATGACACAATCGGCTTCAAGATAATCATTCAAAATCTTGCGATATTACACCTACCGGGGTGTCCACATTCACATGCGGGAACCGGCCTAAGGACCATGATCTCATCCCATTTTGCCATAAGCTTTGTGAAATAAGAAACTAATGATATGGATCCTCGTTTAATGCCATTAACATCCTCTACGAGGTCGAAACACGAAAATAATCTACATTTGAGAACCGAGTTTTCAAGATCCAGCCAAATATCCCTTGCAGTTTTAATCCAAATCATGCTTTGGCCAATATCTGGGATTACAGATTTGATGATCCAGGTCATAACAACAGTGTTGCACTGGCTCCATACTTTGTAGAATTCATCACCAATTGCTGATCTCTCAATCGCACCATCAATGAATCCAAGCTTGTTCTTCGTTTCCAACATCATCAACATTGATCTTGACCAAGAATGACAGTTGTGTGCATCCAGTGGTGGAGAAACCAAAGCTAGAAAGGCATTTTCTTTTGGATGAAGAGAAATTGGCTAGAAGAGCTGATCTCCGGACCTCTAATTTCATTGATCATGGCAGCATTAGACCTCTGATTGGTAGCCATTGTAAACAAAACAAAAAAAACTGGAAAAAACTGCACAATGCTCTCAAGCTTTTGCAGATTTGGAATCGAAATTGAATAATTCTCTCAAGATTCTTCGTGACTAGTCCGGAAAAGATGAGCAACAGCGGAATTACTCTCAGATACCATGAAGAAATTCATAATCCAATGTAATGGATGAATTTCTATGACTGAAATTTAAAAACAATAGGGCGGGAAACTGTAAAAGTAGGAAGTAAGAAGATGAACTCAGTTTTCAATAATTTCACTAAAATTGGATTTTACAATTACACAATCTAACGTATATATAGGCTAACTATCAGGTCAATCGACTAAAGGCTTATTTAATTAATATGTGGTAGTTAATTAATTAATTAATTAAGTAACTAATTATTAAAACCGAGGAACCGGGTTTTGTCAATCGTTACGATTTTAGTGATGGATTCTAGGTGAATCCTGATGTTGCGCTGAACACCAGATTTGCGGTAACAGTGTTTATCTTTAGGATAAGAGGCTTAGTATAAGTGATTTCTCCGGTGAGAATATGTCGGTGAGTAAGAACAAGGCTGTCGGATTAATGTTTATGAAGAACAATCGAATGAGTCGACAAATTGGTAGAGTGTATCTGCTTGTATTAGATCTTAGATTAGATTTTCCATTACATTGTGATCCCATATTTATAGGCTAAAAACTATGTCGGTTTCTTGTTCCGACAAGACAATTAAGAATACATAATTTAAAGATAAGTTTGCATGCAATACAAGTGTCCTAGCCAATTTGTCCGGATTGGCCAATTTGGATCGATAAGCATGGCGAGCGAGAAAGCGGCGACCATCGGACTCATATTTGCCTTGTCTTGAAATCGGCTTGACCATATGGGTAGAAATCACTCGGATAGGAAGGGTCCGGCTTGCGCCTAGCAGACAGGATCCCCTCGTACTATTGGCGGATAGGACCCGGCTCGTGAATATCGGGTAAGAGATAGCTTGTGGTAGCGGATAGAGGAGATAAAGGCCCAATATCTATGTTGATGGGCCAATATAATAGGCCCAATCTGGATGAACAGGGCCTCATTCCGATTCGGCTATATCAATGGCCCCCTACTCTGTGCCTGGCGTGTCCGCCGAGGCGGAGAGTAGAACTTTGAAGAAGAACTTAGGAGCCGCACCTTTGTGTTGCCGCTCGTGACGAGAGGTATGCCGATAATGTTCTACCGGGCTTGATCTAGTGTTGGTGAAAACCACCAGCTATACGCTGTGCATTTGTAGCGGACAGGCTTGATCGCCGATAATGTTCTATCGGGCTTGAATCATTGTTAGTATCGCGTAGCGAATTACCGATTATATGCTGCACATTGTAGCGGACAGGCTCAATTGCCGACAACGCTCTGTCGGACTTAATTAAGTGATAACGTTCTATCAGAGGTGGTTTGTTGAATAGGCCATAGCGGGCATTAATAGATGTTGGTTTGCTTGAAGAAGTATTTGTTGATAATGCTACTATGAGGTCGTACGTTCGGATAGGTTGATGGCCGCCGAAGGGATTTGAACGGTTGGAGGTGATAAACGGATGTATTGGTTCACGAAACGTCACGTCGGTCACGTGTGCGACACGGCGGTTTGAAGCCGAACCGTCCTTTGCTCTGATTGGCGGAGGAGAATCGGTAACCGTTCCAGCCATTATTACATTCAAATTTTGAATTTCCAAGCGTCGTTCCCTCTCCAATTTCCCTCTATAAATAGAGGTATCCCCCCAACTCTTCCACTTTTCCCCTTTCGTACTTCTGATAATTTTTCCGGCGGTTGCATCAAGAAACTCCGGCGAGTGTAAGCAGGTTCCGGCAAGCGTAACTCCAAGTCAAGATCAACACTTTATCTTTTCTATCAGCAATCAGGTACGAATTTGCACATTCCTCTTATCTCTTGGTTTGATTCGGTTATGATTTCACCTATTTCCTTTGTTAGAAATCGCAATGTTTTGAATTTGCCTGTGTAATCTATTTTATTTCTCCCTGATAAACGTCATGAACTCGTCCTTTATGCATTTTTGTGATTTATGTTTCTTTTGTTTTCCCAGAAATATCCCTGCATGCATGTGCTCTGATTGTTGTTTGTTATGCTTGAGTATTTGTGTTTGCATTTTTTTGGGGTTTTTTACGGGTAAATTTAGGGATTTTTACGGGGTTTGTATTGGGGGTTTTACGGGTAGATTGGGGGATTTTTACGGGCTTGATTTTTGCTAAGGAAGATGGAAGGGCGAGGTGTCGGGGTGTGATTTCTCTCACCTCGGCCCGATCTCTATACCCGGGTGATTAACTAATCCACCTTACCCTTTTCTTTTCCAGAATGTCTTCAGAGCATACAAAATCAGACGAAGAGGCTAGGTCCGCTGCGGGCTATGGCTCAGAAGAGGCGAGCATGGATGATGCTAGCTCAAGCAACGTCGAAGAAGAGATGGAGGAAAATCCAGGACCTATTAATATAGACTCTGACCCTGAGGTCACTGTAATTGGCGAGGGCGCCAATGGGGGCGAGGGCGCCAATGGGGGCGAGGTCGAAGATGATGACCATATGGTACTGAGCGGCCTTCTTAAGAGGATGGAAAAAGTAATTACCCCTGGAGCCGCTAAACGTAGCAAAAAGGTCAAGAAAGCCGTGGGAATCGTCGAGCCGTCGGATAGACCAAAAAAGTCTCAAAAGGTTGTTGTGTCTAAGAGGAAAGGCGCCTCGATGAGCCCGCAAAGAAGAAGAGGGCGCCTAAGAAGAGGTCCATTTGTTGTTGAAAGGGAGCTCGCAAAGCAAAAGCGAGCCGACAGCGATCTCATAACTCGATGGAGGGAATTTAGAGATCGGGATGATTATATCCTGGCGCTGGGCGCGTATGATGTCTCCGCGGATTATCGCTTCGTCAGTATGGGCGCGACCAATGTGTCGTGGACTTGTGGTCGGGAACAACAAGATTATCTGTTGTTGCATTACGACCATTTCGTGGCCGGACTCAGACCTCCCTTTGACCCATTTTTTGATAAGTTCATGGAGGAACTGCATGTGATGCCTTGTGACCTCAGTCTGGGAGTAGTCCGCGTGGTTATGTCCTTCATCATAATCAGTAGGTTAAGCGGACGTGAACCTTCGATAGCGGCGCTGTTATATTTTTATTGTTTTACTCGGAAAGACGGTGCCGGTCAAATCCAGCTGCGCAGTCGATCGAGCAGCGGTAGGCCCCGGCTATTATTTGATCTTCCCGACAAGGTGGCGGATTGGGATAAAAGATGTATGAAGGTTGAATCCCGGATAGGATGGCCGTTTCAGAAGCTGCCGGTGAATTCGGTTAAGACTGACCACTTGGTAAAAATAAAAACTCAGTTTGACGACGACGAGTTTATATCTGAGTTGAAAGACGATCTGGGCTATACCCGCAAAGGGTTGCACTTTCCTTTGGATAAAGTGATTATTTTGTTTGATAGAAGATGATTGATGTCGTTATGTTTGTAAGCTATGCCTTAGAAATTTTAGATTGCTGTTTTATGTGCTCAAAGTATTGAGTTGTTTATTTTGGACAAATTACTTTGTTCAGGTTTAATAACGCCAAACAAGTAAAACCGTATAGTATGGGCACACCTTGCAACGTTCCGTTTTAATGATGTTGCAAATACGGTTTATTGTGAATAATTTATTAAAAATATTTGTTGGTTCTACCTACGGAAAAAATAGGCTTCGGGTTCGTTAACTAAAAACCTGGGACGAAAGGTTCCGCTATTAAATAAAAAAAGAAAAATTCTTCTAGCAATATTTTTTTTCAAATGTTCCTTCGGTTATTTAACTAAAATACGGGGCAACGCTCGTGCGGAAAGACGAATGTTTATTTACCAAGTATATATACAAATTAAATCGAAATATTTCATATCTAATTAAAAATAGACTGTGTACCTCCCCAGCAGAGTTCTTGAACCGCGTAATAGAGAATGAAGCAAAAGAGGATCATAAACTTAGCCATATATGTTTATTGTTTAGAAGTTTATATATTAACTCAATATATATGTTTCAGAAATGAATTGTACCAATTCGTATGGTACATTAGACTATTAGAGCAATATTTATAGTGATCGGATATGTTCTTCATTGCAATTGTATGCAACAGAGTCCTAAGCAGATTTCTTATCATTATAAAAATGTATGCAACTAAATAATTTAATCAGTTTGCATGTTATTATACTTTCCAAACTCCATATTGTAATACATGAATACATCCACACACTTACGTAAACATCTTTATTTTAATTGTAAATAAATATAAAAATCGATTGACAATTTCATGCTATTATTATTATTAGTTTTTTTATCATCGGCTTTCCTAAAAACAAAAAAAGTTTTGTCATCGGCGATTTATTCTTGCAGGAAAAAAATTACAGTAATGATACTGATACAACCGTTGAAGAAATTCATAATCCAAAGTAAAGGATGAATTTCTATGACTGAAATTTGAAAACAAGAAGGCGGGAAAACTGTGAAAGTAGGAAGTAAGAAGATGAACTCGGTTTTCATTGATTTCACTAAAATTGGATTTTTCAATTACAAAATCTAACGTATTATCGACTAAGGAATGGTTACAAGTTGTTTAATTATGTTGTAACTTCCTTCAACCGTACGTGGTTGAAGGTGTTCGACAATGCTTGAACCAAACACCTCGCGGCGTGCTTGAAACCACGAGCGGCCTCGGCGGCCTCAACGGCATCGGCGGCATGCACGAGACCAAACCTCAACAACATCAATCAACAACATCAATCTATTCTTTTCACCCCTCTCAAGACGGACTAGGGGAGTTTGTGGATATGAGAAATGGATAATCTTTGTAAGATATGATTGAACAAGGGTCCATCCAACGTTTTAGTCGGGATGTACGCTAGCGATGTTGAGTGTTGAGCGATAATGACTTCACAAGTCCAGATTGCAATTTTTCTCTCACAACGTGGCAATAAATCTCTATGTATTTGGTACGTTCATAGAAAGGCGGATTGTGTGCTATGTGAATAGCACTCTCATTATCACAATACATAGGTATATGTTTACGTAATGGAAGTTGGAGATCTTGAAGGATATAGGAAATCCATTGTAGTTCACAAACCCCTAGTGCCATTGCTCATATTCGGCTTCGCTGAACTTCTACTAACTTGTAGGCGGCTTTTTGGATTTCCAAGAGACAAGAGCTGGTCCTAAAAACATGCAATAGCCGGTAATTGATCTCCTTGTCTCATGACATCCCCCAGGTCCGAATTTGTGAAAGCGAGAGAGTCTAAGATCATTTTGTGCGGGAAATAGAAGACTTTGTGCGGGGAAAGCTTGATGTATCTCAATAATCTGTTTGCTGCTTGTAAATGATTCATAGTAGGAGCTGCTAGGAACTGGCTCAATTGATTTACAGAAAAAGATAAATCAGGTCTTGATATAGTTAGGCAGAACAGCTTGCCAATGAGACTTTTATACTGTGTGTTGTCAGGAAGTAATTCTGAATCCCCATTGGTAAGGTGAACTTTACTTTGCATAGGAGTTTTGGCTGGTTTGCAGCCAGAAAAACCATACTCTTCTAAGAGGTTTAATGCATACTTCCTTTGACAGATAGAGATTCCTGACTTTGATCTTGCTACTTCCAAACCAAGGAAGTATTTTAATTCAGCAAGATCTTTAATTTGAAAAAGGTTGTGCACATATTGCTTGAGCTCATTTATGAGGTCCATGTTTGTACTTGCAAGAACTATATCATCTACATACACTAGTATGGCTATAAAATCGGTTGCGGTCCACTTTGTAAACAAGTTTGTAGTCATGTTTGAATTTGCTCATATCCCAAATTACGTAGAGTTTGTTGTCGAGTTTTGAATTCCATTGCCTACTGGCTTATTTTATACCATACAGGGACTTTATAAGTTTACACACTTTGTCTTTTGGAGCTTGAAAACCTTGTGGCAGGGTCATATAGACTTCTTCATGGAGGTCTCCATGCAGGAAGACATTGTTTACATCTAATTGATGTAAATGAAGGTTCTTTGCAGCTGCTATGGCAAGTAGTATCTTGATTGTGTTCATCTTTGAAACAGGGAGATTGTTTCTTCATAATCCATCCCAAAGGTTTGGGTGTAACCCTTTGCCACCAACCTAGCTTTATATCTCTCTAGGGTGCCATCGCCTTGTGTTTGATCTTATAGACCCATTTGCGACCTATTGGTTTCTTTCATCTTTGGTAGGTCTACTACTTCCTATGTATTTTTTCGAACAAGAGCATCAATCTCCTTATGCATGGCCTCCGCCATTCCGTGAACTTGACGACTGATTGTAGGTTGTGGGTTCTTTTGTTGCATCAACGACCATTACATAGGACTATACTTATGAGATGATTAGTATAATCAACAGATTTATCTAGAGGAAAGGGTGTGACATGAGATACTTGATTGTATATGTATTCTTTTAGGAAAGTGGGAGTCTTCTATTCCCTGGTAGATCTCCTAGTTTCAGTAGCAACAATCCCAGGAGGAACATACATAGTAGTCTGATCCATATGAGGATTAGAAAATGCAGCATCATTGTTATTATTGTCTACTGCAATATGAGAATGAGATGACTGATTCTCAGAAGAAGGAAAAGAACAGTCAGTCATGTAAGGAATAGGAAAAGAAAAGTTGTTAGTAGATTGTTGAAGTTTGAGTGCAATAGAAGGGAAATGCACTCATGCAAAACAACATTCCTTGAAACAAAAATATCTCTAGTATGAACATGTAACGGTGTATATCCTTTTTAATTTGGTGCATGTCCTAAATGAATACATGTCCTAGCTACTAGCATCAAATTTTGTCCTACCATGAAACAAAGTAGTAGAAAAGACAAGGCAACCAAACACCTTGAAACTATTATAATCAGGATGTTTATTGTGTAATAAGAAGTAAGGTGTTTGATTGTTTAAAACAGGTGTAGGTAATGTGTTAATCAGATGCACAACATGCAAGACACAATATCCCCACGAATTGATAGGCTATTGAGCTTGAAATTTCAAAGCTCTAGCAACACAATATCCCCACGAATTAAGGAAATTTCTTTCGACTATTCCATTTTCCTGTGGAGTCTCTACACAACTTGTCTGATGAATAATACATTTTTCTATCAGACCTAAGAACCTTGATAGATGTGTTAAATTGATTTAAAACATAAGAATAGAAAGCGAGAGATAACGGATCTTACTTCACTTTTAGCTTGTAATAGAAAAATCCAAGTATATCTTGTACAATCATCTACTATTATAAGGAAATATTGTTGATTATGCACGGTAGGATGTTTATATGGACCCCGGATGTCCATATGAACAAGTGCAAAAAGCATTATTTGATGTAGAAAAGCTTAAGGGAAAATATAATTTCTTTTGTTTTGCTAGGGGACAAATGTAACATGTAACATTTTTACAAACGAGACACGTCGAGCAAATGCTATGTAGGGTATTGATGGGAACCAACTTTATTGTACATTTACGTATGGTTTAACCCATAATTATCACATTTCTAGCATATTTCGGGTGAGTTTTGACCCCGTTTTGAGTGATTAGTGAGGTTTTCATTGCACGGCGAGTTCTTGTCGGTTTTCCGTAAACTCGGCTTTGTTTTTACACTTTTTGTCATTTCCGAGGACCCGTGTTCCACGGGATTATGTGTTTTCTTGGTGTTTCCCTATCTATGCGGGAAATTGATGATTCGGGAGCTCGGAAGGCAAGGATTTATGAGCTAGGACATGTACGAGGCAAGGAATGGAGGCTAAGTGGGAGAAAAGTGGATGTTTGAAGACCAAGGCACTCATCCGTACGGATAAAGGAGTTATCCGTACGGATAACCCACTGACCAGTGCTCAATATTCCAGAGAAATAGCCGTATGGATAAAAGCTTCATCCGTACGGATAACCGGCGGGCGAAGACCAATCCGTACGGATAGAGCCGGATGCAGCCGTAGATTCGGTTTTCATTTGACCAGTCCATTGATTTGCATTTTGACCTATCCTGGGAGCATTTTCTGGCTTCGTGGTCTTCATGAAAATTGTAGAGAATTCCAAGAGCTTTCCAACGCATCTTGAATCGTTCAATTCGGAGCTCCACACAAGAAGTTATTAAAGATTTACTGAAGACGAGTCAGACGAGCCGAGCTGGTCGGCCCATTTAGGTCAAGGTCGGCCCACTTAGGTCAAGCTGCGAATTTCTGCCTATAAAATGGGCTCTAAACACAATACAACGGCAATTCCGACATATTTTGGCGTAGACAGAGTTTGAGGACGGCTTAGGTGCTCAACCCAGCCGCTTCGGCGGCTGTTATGACAAGTTGACATCTAAATAGTCGGATTAAAGCTCTGGCCTACGTCCTGCTTTCCATATTTTTTAGATTAGTGTATATAGAGTAGAATTTGACATTCGATCGGAAGAATTCGTGCTTGGGATCGTGGTAGCAAATAAAGATGGAACTTTTGTTGATTTGGGATTCGAATTTATTCTTTGCGGTACATCATTGTGAGTTTTCTGATTACAATTTGTTTTCTCTCAATATTGTTTTGATTATGTAGATGATTGATTTGATGAAATCTGCTCTAGATAAAAGTTCTTGATTTTGATCCCTGTTTATGCCGTAGATTAATAATAGTTTCGATCGATTGTCTTATTCTTTGCTCTCTGCCCTCGACTTTAACACAATGTTTTTATTCGACTCAATCTCCTCGTGGGATCGACCTCGGACTCTGAACGCACTACCTACGATTGATCCGGTCCACTGCCGGTTAGAGAGTGAGTTTTGCCGAAGGTCTCGAGTTTATAAATTTTATTTGATCGAGCCGGGATGTGTGAAAATCTCTCTTATCAAATTGGCGCCGTTGCCGGGGAGATTGTTTGTCGAAAAAAAAAAAAAATTTTCTTGTGTTTTGGTCATGGACGAAAAATTAGAAAAAAGAATTCAAAAATATGAAAACCTTGTGTTTTACTTAAATTCTGATAGAAAATGCTATGCGATGCCGGAGTTATGTGATCCTAAACTTGGTTTGAATACAACTTTAGGTACTTAGCTTCCCGGGAGGTTGATATCAATATAAGTACGGCTAGAGCGGGGCTTAGGGCCTTCGGATACCATAGTTGTTTCTTGAGGGGTTTAAGATATCGTGTGTGTGTGTGTTGTTTAAAAAAAAAAAAAAAAAAAAATGGAAGTAGAAAAAAATAAACAAATTTGAAAACATTTTGTCTTACTTAAACTTCGATAGAGGCTATGGGATGCCGGAGTCATGTGATCCGAAGGCTATGGGATGCCGGAGTCATGTGATCCTAAACTCGGTTTGATGTGAGATTTTGGTACTTAACCCAGCCGATTATCGGTTGTTATGCGAGTTGATATCATAGCGATCGCTGGCTAGAGCGAGGCTTAGGGCCTTCGACAACCATAGTTTTTCCTTGGAAAGTTAAGATACCAAAGGTTTTTTGTGTTTGTTTGAAAAAAAAAAAAAAAAAAAAAAAAAAAAAAACAACCCACCACGTTGGCTGGGACCAAAATTCAATTGATGTGATCACATCATGTAAATGGTGGTTCTCATTTCAAAAAAAAAAAAAAAAAAAAAAAAAAAAAAAAAAAAAAAAGAAAAATTAATAAAGAAAAAGAAAAAAAAAGAAAAAAAGGCATTCTAGAGCTGCCGTAAAAAAAAAAAAAAAAAAAAAAGTTTTTGGAATAATTCGAGCTTAGAAGTGTCCGAAAGGAACTCGAGATGAATATGGTGAAAATGTATGCTATGTGTTTTTATCGAGTTTTCTGACGTGATAGTGTCTCTAATTTATATCCCCGGAATCCTATTTGCATGTTTTGGCACGTGGACCATGTTCCGTGCATATTTTTCTTTGTTTACGTTATGCTCCTTTTAGGGATTTGGGATGGTTTGTGAGGAGACAATCACGGGATTCGATTGCGGCGCTTTTCCGGGCCATTAAGCTAAGTCTTTCCTTCTTTTTCGTTTACACACCGAGGACGGTGTTTCACTAAAGTGGGGGGTGGGACGACTTAGCTTAGCTTGTTTTAATTTGGTTTATTACCCTGGATATGCCGTTATGTGATATGAACTTGGTCTTTACGCGTTTCCGAGTCAATTTTAGGCATTTTTCAAAAATTTCCAAGGTTTTAACGCCTCGATATATGCATGCTTTTCACAATTGATTTAGTAAACGGTTGTTAGCCTTGTGAATGTAACACAGTGAGTCCACCCTTTTCACGATTCGGAACACTTTTAATACACGTTTGACGACGTTTGTACCTAGTGCGATTGCTTTACACACTTGTACCCCTAGTTTTGAGGCGAAATAGAAAGGTTTCACCTTGGTAGGTTTGGGATGACGGGGAAGGCGGTTCTTTGAAGCGACCAGAGCCAAAAGCCAACATCCCAACATTATCCCTCTAAACCCCTCTAAGCCTTGATAGGAGCGGTCGACCACCGCCCGCAATTTAAGCCGTTTGGTTACTTAGCCTATGATTCTAGCCATGAGCCGATAAATTGGTCACGTTTCTTTTTGACTACCCTACGAGTGGACTTAGTTGTTCCTTAGACACACTTGCCAAGGCAAGTGTGGGGTGGGAGAGAGAGGTCGTGAAATGCTACGAGGAGGGAATTGTGAGCTAACACTTAGAAGGGGAGAAGCTCGAGGAAATCTGTATACGGCCTTCGGTTCAAGAAAATGAGAAAGTATGGAAAGAAAGTTTGTTTGAAAAAAAAAATGAATGAAAAAAAAAATGTGAAATGAAAAGAAAAGAAAAAGAAAGAGAATGGGAAAGTTGAATAAGAGATTGAATAAGAGTTGAACCGAAGAAAGCCGGGAAAGGGATGTGCTTACTAGCCTATTATGATGTTAAGGTTGGACTTTGAGTCTACATGATATTCGAAGGAGTTTGGTAGTGTTTTTTTATGATCAAGTTGAGGGAGTACACCAGTTGATTAGGTTCACTCGTACTTTCTTTTCTCCAGTCCCAAATTATCCTTCGATAACCCCCGTCCGAGCTTAAACATTACAACCCTAAAGTCCTACCGACCGGATCTACGGCCTTGGTGAACCTCGATTAGTGGAGACTACAGGAAGGGCGGGGATGTGTACGATCGTTCGTCCGGTATTCCAAGCCGGTAACCGTATTGAGTATAAGTCGTCGTCATTCACTCACGCACTCACTGTTTCGTGACATTGTGGAGTCAGGGTATTACATTCATTTGCCTAACTCCCTTTTACTTTGATATTTTGAAACGCATGCATGTACCGTAAAGTTGATTCTTTGGTTCTTTTTGATCGCCTGATTTACTCGAGGACGAGTAAAGGCTAAGTGTGGGGTGGTGATGAGAACCAACTTTATTGTACATTTCTGTATGGTTTAACCCAAAATTATCACATTTCTAGCATATTTCGGGTGAGTTTTGACCCCGTTTTGAGTGATTAGTGAGGTTTTCATTGCACGGCGAGTTCTTGTCGGTTTTCCGTAAACTCGGCTTTGTTTTTACACTTTTTGTCATTTCCGAGGACCCGTGTTCCACGGGATTATGTGTTTTCTTGGTGTTTCCCTATCTATGCGGGAAATTGATGATTCGGGAGCTCGGAAGGCAAGGATTTATGAGCTAGGACATGTACGAGGCAAGGAATGGAGGCTAAGTGGGAGAAAAGTGGATGTTTGAAGACCAAGGCACTCATCCGTACGGATAAAGGAGTTATCCGTACGGATAACCTTGACTAGTGCTCAATATTCCAGAGAAATAGCCGTATGGATAAAAGCTTCATCCGTACGGATAACCAGCAGACTGAAGACCAATCCGTACGGATAGAGCCAGATTCTGTAGATTCAGTTTTCATTTGACCAGTCCATTGATTTGCATTTTGACCTATCCTGGGAGCATTTTCTGGCTTCGTGGTCTTCATGAAAATTGTAGAGAATTCCAAGAGCTTTCCAACGCATCTTGAATCGTTCAATTCGGAGCTCCACACAAGAAGTTATTAAAGATTTGCGAAGACGAGTCGACGAGCCGAGCTGGTCGGCCCATTTAGGTCAAGGTCGGCCCACTTAGGTCAAGCTGCGAATTTCTGCCTATAAAAGGGGCTCTAAACACAATACAACGGCAATTCCGACATATTTTGGCGTAGACGAGTTTGAGGACGGCTTAGGTGCTCAACCCGGCCCCGCTTCGGCGGGCTGTTATGACGAGTTGACATCTAAATAGTCGGATTAAAGCTCTGGCCTACGTCCTGCTTTTCATATTTTTTAGATTAGTGTATATAGAGTAGAATTTGACATTCGATCGGAAGAATTCGTGCTTGGGATCGTGGTAGCAAATAAAGATGGAACTTTTGTTGATTTGGGATTCGAATTTATTCTTCTGCAGTACATCATTGTGAGTTTTCTGATTACAATTTGTTTTCTCTCAATATTGTTTTGATTATGTAGATGATTGATTTGATGAAATCTGCTCTAGATAAAAGTTCTTGATTTTGATCCCTGTTTATGCCGTAGATTAATAATAGTTTCGATCGATTGTCTTATTCTTTGCTCTCTGCCCTCTGACTTTAACACAATGTTTTTATTCGACTCAATCTCCTCGTGGGATCGACCTCGGACTCTGAACGCACTACCTACGATTGACCCGGTCCACTGCCGGTTAGAGAGAGTGAGAAAACTTGATGGCCAAATTATAGTAAACCAACTTTAACCGGCAGAGTACCGGGTCGGTTGTACTACAACGGCGAGCAAGGTCGTATCCACGAGGAATCCGTCAAGTACCACAATCACTTTTGTATCTAGTTTAGGCTCACAAATATTGGTGAAGGTAATTATAGCTAGAAAAAAAAAATGATGACTTTAAAATATATGAATAAAGGAATAGCTAAATTATGATCATAAAAACACTACTCTTAACACCGTTACCGAATCACTAAGGATGAGCATTAACCTACCAACCAACCAATAGCTTCTAATGAATGTGTTGTGGGTGCAATCTCCTAAATTGGTCCCTAGGCGCTAATACCACAACCTAGTTACCCTATACTCGGTTCAACGGTCCCCCTACATGGGATTTAAGCGACCTAATATGATTAAGAACTATGAGACGCTCCGCATCCACCGAGTTCACGGCTTAGCTAGAAAAACCTTACCAAGGAACAGGCTGCGAAAAACTCGACTAGTTCGTGCATGGCAATCCTAAAATTCTAGTTCGCACACTCCCTCGCAAAATACATTTATAAAGTTCGTGTGTAAAATCAATTAATGGTTAGCTACTCCATTAAAGGCATTAGGATCAAATTTTAGAACACAAGCATTCAAAAGATTAAACTTTTATGCCCTACTCATCCCTAGGTCATCGTTTAGGCATCAATTTCGCGATCCATCACATAATCTAGCTATCAGAAATTTAGCTACTCATACTAATAATAAAATCGCCGAAATAAATCAAGAAATACATAATAGGAATCAGAAAAAGATAAAGAAAATTACCAATAAAAGACTAGAAGCAATTCACCAATCGAATCGTCACTTCGTTGTGTTCCAATCGCAAAAGAACGGAGGAAAAATACTGTTGTTCTAAGGAGATATGCAGAAGAAATAAAAGGTAAAAGCTGTTGTCGACACTACGGTTGGAAAAAGGAATAAATTTTGGTCGCAAAAAAAAAAAGTTTGTGCGCCAAATTGCCCTAATGACCTTTATATATATCCAATTGCCGAACTTCCGTCTTCTCCTCTTAAAATGGTGCGCCCCTTTTTTTTTTTTTTTTTTTTTTTTTTTTTTTTTTTTTTTTTTTAAACCGAGAATAACCAAAATATTGTTAAAAACAGCCTCCGTCACACCTTGGGTGTGATACATTCTGTTTTTGACACATGATTTTATTAAGATTATTTATTTTTCTTCGAACACCCGAACTTGAATCTTGCGCCATTTTCTCATACGAACTCCGTTTTAGACGATTTCCGTACCGTTGCGATCCTCGTCATGCCCTCTATCACGCCGCACCTATGACAAATAAAAACAAGAAAACCCAAGCGTGACAAATTCCAATAAAATGCACACAATTCACCAAAAATATGGAAATTTCGGACGTAAACGCCCTATCGTCTCGTGATTCAACTAGTGGTGAAATGTGCTATAAAAACACTTAACTACCCCAAAATTACATCGAATATGCTATAAATAGTGGGTAAAATGCACATGAAATTATAGCAAAGTTGACTCTCATCAACTACCCCCCACTTAGCGTTTGCTCGCCCTCGAGCAAATCAAGCGATTCAAAAATAAATCATGAGATCAACATTGCGATCATATGGGAAACCAATATATTCAATGTGTAAAAACTAGTCAACAAGCGAATAAACACGAACCAAAACTTATCTCATCATGGAAACAGAATGTGTGTGTGTGTGCATAGCTCCTCAATCATTAATCACGGTTAACAGGCTCAGATTATAAATGCATGACTAATGACGTTACACCATAGGCTTATACTTCATAAGAATCTCCACTAATCGAGGTCAAATCAAGGCTAACTAAGGTCAGGCAGGACTTGCACGGTTGTAACGTTAGGCCAGGGACGGGGTTAAACGAAAGGATAAAAGGAATATCAAAAGAGAAAACGAGTGAGTCTAATCAAAACATCTTGAATTTGCCTCATACCTCACCTTCTTGGCTTGGTTCAAACAAGCATTCTCCTTCTTTACTCTAAAATCCAAACATAATTCAATGAAAACTCATCCCACCAACGCCACTTTGGGGAAATTAAAACATGGCCCTTTTTTCGGCAAATTTTGACTCAACTTTATTCAACACTTTATTCATTTTTTTCTTTTTCTTTTTTTTTTCTATTATCTCTTCTTCTTTTTTTTCGTTTTTTTTCTCTTTTTTTTTTTTTTTCTTTTTATAAACCAACACCAACACTTTTTGCTACCCCTTCTCATTCGTAGTACCAAAGATCCACCAGCACAATAATTTGATACACATCTTCGCCACCCCACACTTGTGCTAGCACGTGTGCCCAAAATAAGATTAAAACTCACTCGTAGGATGCCAAAGAAACGTAGACCACAAATAAAGGCTATGGGTCGGTAATTATAGGCTAATCAACGAATGGCTAAGTTCAGGTGGGGGTCTAACCACCCTACAAAGGCTTAGAGGGGTTTCTGTGGAAATTATGTACAAGGTTGGCTATTTGGCTCTGGTTGAATCAAAGAAATGCCAGGACCGTCATCCCTTAATCTACCAAGATTGACCTTTCTATTTCGCCTCGAAGTTAATGGTATAAGTTCTAGGTAACAGATTAATGTCTATGGCATCTATAAGCATTCACTAATCAACCTGATGTGATCCGTAGCCGAATCAAATCCGAAATTGCCCAAGGACTTTGATGGCACCAATACGACGAGCACCGCGACCCTTAGCTAACTCGTAACTAAGAACCTTGGTATGACCTCAACCCTTAGATAACCCGTATCTAAGAACCTTGGTATACGAACGCCACAAGGTACGCTCGGAACCTTGATAAGTTCCGTTTGGAATCCACCAAACAACGGTTTGGAATCCACCAAAACCAACGTGAGAAAACTCACCAGAGCTTAAAAGCTTCAAATATAATATATATCTCAAAATTTGTCTGTGATGATTACAATGACTCTTAATGCCTTTATATAGGCTACAGACTCCAAGACTAATTGCTAATTTAGCAATGTGGGACAAAAAACCATAAATAAAAATAATAACAAAAATAAAATACTATCTAACCAATGTGGGATAATAAAAGTTAACTAAAAATAAATAAAAGACTCCAAATAAATTTGACAAGTTTCTTCTCGATGGGAATCACATCATTCCCTCCCGGTTCCAAAAGGATTCGTCCTCGAATCAAAAGGATGTCGTAAAATGCACCATCAAGGACAAAACAGGTCGAACCAACAACGAATATCAATGATATGCCCGGATCAAATACAAGGCGGACATGCCACTTCAAATCAGTATATCTTCGAGATGTTGATGCATACATCACCAAGGAAACCAATGAGTAGTAATCTTGCAGGTGCTCAATGCAAATAATGCTCTCCGGAGCAGCAACATAGGCATAGGGATTAGAAGCCGGAATAACTGCACAATACACCGCAAAAGGATCAATGAAAGTGTGCTTCGGTTTTCCATCAATGTCAATTGGGACAAGAACATCCATAGGCAATATATTGGTTGGATTGGGTATATCAGATGGCCCAGTTGGCTCCTCAAATGGATGATCTTCATGAACCTGTAAAGAAGACGAAATAGAACTCGAACAAGTGGTCGGTGAAGTAGGACCAACAGTCCCATCTGCCTCGATTTTCTCCACCACTTTTTCAGTCTCCTCAGTGATTGCCGCTTCCACAATCGACTCTTGGACTACATCCACTAATTTTGCTTCAACAACCTCTTCCAAATTCTCCATAAAATTCGGATTATTATCCTCTACCATTCTCTCATAATCATCGCCTTCCAACTCATCTTCTTGAGTATTAGCAATCTCAACGGTGGTCTCTATAATCTTCTCCGGAATATTAACATTCACCTGGTCATCCTTAGGTGATGTCCCCCGTAAACTACCTATTTTACGCCATAGATTAGGGCAATCATAATAGTGATGATCACCGCAATAAACGAGAAAACAACTCGTAGAAGTGTGCTTAACCACATTAGTACCACCCCGGTTACCTCTACCACCACGATTATCTCTACCACGGCGGGTATCTCTACCACCACGGTAAGATTGCTCGATTACTCCCTTTAACATATTCCTCATCTTATCCATCATATCATCAAAACGTCGTTCTATTTCTAAGTGTCGATCCATCACATCATTCAAATTCCGAAAATAGGCATCCATAGGACTCTCCATTACTCAGGATCGAAAATCGTCAATAGGTAGCACACGACAATATCCAGAATTTTATGCGCACTTGATTTTTTTTTTTCTTGATTTTTCTTTGTAAAAAGAAAAAAGAAACGGGAACTTGATTTTTTTTTTCTTTTTTTTTTTGATAAAGAAGATGCAAAGTGATGATCAAGGCTGAAGGAATTTTTGTATTTTTTTTTGAGTAAAACACATAACAGGTAGGAAAGAAAATAAAAGGCTGGAAATTTTTTTTTTTTTTTTTTGAATCTAAAGATAATAAGAACGAGATCAAGATTGAGAAAAACTCAAAAAGAAAAAAAAGGAAGGGCACAGGGAATACGAAAAAAATAAAATAATAGAAGGCTAAGGATCCTTTGGTGATTAGAGATGGACCGCTGACCAGATTGCAACGCAAGAAGCGAGACGAAGCTTTATCGACATTGGTTACGCAGACATTCGCCGAGGTTCACGAAGCACAGGTTGATTGTGAGAAGTCGGTATTGCTCGTTGTTGCTGATGGATGTGAGTAGAGGTGTGGGGCGCATATTTTTAAGAGTTTATTTAGGTTATTCTTAATAAAACACTTAGGAGTTACTTTTTAGTTTTTTTGTCCCACATCGGAATTTGGGATTTATTTTCTTTAGTTGTAAGCCTATAAATAAGGCTTAGGAGTCTTTTGTTTAAACACACAATTATTGAGAATTATATAAAATTTCTTCTTTGCTTTGGCAAGAAAAATTGCGTTTTTTTTAAGTTTACGTATAAACTTAATCTTGAACATCAAATTCAAGAATTGGCAATTCTTGAACGTTCACAAATCAAGGTTTCTTGGGCAGGTCTCCAAGGGGTTTTGATCAATTCCAAGGTTTTCAAGAACAGGTTTCTTGAGGGTTGAGGAGCCAAAAATCGTGATAATTCTAGATCGTTTCAACGTGTACGTGAAATTTAGGTTTCCCGTATCACAACCACAACTCATGAAACAAAGCTATTACGTGCATAAGAATTACATTTCCACAACAAGATGAAGGTTTGACTCACATGCATTCAACTCTTGACTAATAATTAACCAAAGAATATGATGACTCACATAGGATACGCAAAATCAAAACCATGAAAATTTTAAAAAATGGCTCAATTTTTTACTCAAATAGAGACCAAACACAAGGCATATAACTTATTCGATGATAAATAAAAGCACGTGGTCAAGTGAAGTGAAGCTAAGTCTACCACCCCCACTTAAAACGGAACACCGTCCTCGGTGTGTGAGTGATAAAGTAAAGAAAGACTTAGCTGAACAGGCATTAGGGCCAACCATGCAAAATGACAACCGCCAATGTATCTCCCAGGGTACCTGTGCAATCACAACAAAGAAACCAAGAATCCACTACGACGAAAGGCCGAAACCTTAGGCGTAGGTAAGCACAAGTATGGAGATGTATTGCAAATAAAAATATGGGTTATCATAAGGCATGCAACAAGAATCAAGATGCGGGGCCAAATTTTCATCACACTCCTAAAAAAACAAACCTAAAAACCTAAAGAAAAAACAATTTGGGTTGCCTCCCATAAGCGCTTGTGTTTATTGTCGTTAGCTCGACTTATTGAATTTCAAAAACAAGATAGTGTGCCGAGTTTATAGTCTTCGGCAAGACTCGTATCCCCCAAACTTGACATTAGGTTCTACCTTCATTTTAGAGACACTCTCACTTCCCACACCCTCCTCGGGTTGATCATAAGTCACTTGGTTCTCCTCAAAAACTTCTAGCCTTTGCACCTCTACACGCGTCCCCCAATCATTTCCCGGGTGCTTAATGGTCTTATAGACAACGAAGGTTACAAGTCTCATCACCCGCTCGCATGGTGATCTCACCTTTCGCACATCCAAGTAAAGTCCTACCCGTAGCCAAGAAAGGTCTTCCTAATAAAATTGGGGTTTGACTATCTTCCTCCATGTCTAACACAACAAAATCAACGGGGAAAACTAGTTTACCGACCACGAACTAGCACATCCTCAACAACTCCCATGGGGTGCCTAATCGACCTATCCGCCATCCGCAAGGTCATATTTGTACGCTTAAGCTCACCTACCCCCAAACTCTCATATATCTTTCTAGGCATTAAACTTACACTTGCACCTAAGTCACACAACACCTTAGGAAATAACGTCCGGCCTATGGTGCAAGGAATGGAAAAACTACCGGGATCTTTCAACTTAGGTGGCGGCTTATTATTCGAAAAACAGCGAGCACTCCTCATTTAAACAAACAATTTTCTCCATTTTAGATTTATTAGACAAAATCCCTTTTAAAAATCGACATAAGATGGCATATGAACAAGCGCATCCACAAGTGGGATATTTATCTCTACTTTTCTTAGTATATCGAGAAATTTGTTTTGCTTATTAGAAATGGTTGGCTTTGTAGAGCCATGAGGGGTGTAAGGTAATT
This sequence comes from Gentiana straminea, assembly GCA_036785695.1. Lineage (NCBI taxonomy): Eukaryota > Viridiplantae > Streptophyta > Magnoliopsida > Gentianales > Gentianaceae > Gentiana > Gentiana straminea. Next base: position 342,043 of record JAVUPR010000226.1, read on the forward strand.
TAGATAAATCAAAGGGTTTTTTCATAGAATGCATACCTGAGTTGTTCGTACCTTCCCGTGTCGTGTCTGACCGCTTTTCCGGTTCCGTACTCGGATTCTCCACCTCTTTCTTTATCTCTTCAGCATCTTGATCTTCATTGATCACCACCCAATCTTCATCTTCCTCTCTCAGTTTTTCTATCTTCTTCTTCTTCTCAACCTCCTCAGGCACCTCAATATCACTACCCACAACTTTCCCACTTCTTGTAATTGTGGCATTCACTTGCCTGGGATTTTCAGTTATTTGCCCCATTCGTGTCTCCAAGTTCCTCACCACAGATTGCAAGTTTATATGTGCATTTTTCACCTCCTTTAATTCCTTACTTAATTCCAGGTTACTCTCCCTCAACTCCCGGTTATTCTCCTTCGACTCCTGGCTGTTTTCTCTAATGTCTCGGCTTATTCTTTCCAACAGACTGTCCGTGGAGCTTTTTGGTTGCGTGGGTTCCGGAGGTGGTGGTGCTGATTGTGGAGGCATGGAATATTGACTCTGTTGAGGCTGCGCAAATTGCGGTTGAGTCGTTTGCCCAGCCCCTTGATTTCTACCCCAAGCAAGATTTGGATTGTCCCGCCAATTTTGAAAATTTTGCCCCCGTTCGATTGGCTAAGTAGTTCACATCCATGGGTTTCCAATTTAATGTCAAGCTCGGATCGTAGTTTGGTAGACCATGGGATTCGAGCACAATGGATGCATATCCCCGGGTTTCATGCCAAAAAGGTTCTCGAGAGATGGATCATTGAGCATTTGGGTCGTGGTCACCGACTAACCTTTTTAATAGGGCGGTTGTGGCCCAATGTTCACCACCGCAAGTAGTACACCCTTTGAATTCCTTTTGCCATGCCAACATGTCACTCATTTGCTTTTTTAGCTCCACCATTTCGTTTGCATCTTCATAATTTCTTCACTTGGCCCGACTTGGTTAATCGAACTAATTGGGTTCCTTGAAACCCTTCTCCCCGTCTTCCACTCGTCCGTTGCTTTCTCGCGACTCTCTCTATTGTAGCCAATGCAACATCGGTTCCACACTCATTACATCTCCTCCACACGCCGCATTCAAATTTGGTGATCGTCTCGCGTAAACCACCATAAAATAGATGTACCTGGTTCCATGCCTCTAATCCGTGATGCGGGCACTTTCTCAACATAGCTGTAAATCTATCCCAGGCTTCATGCATGCTCTCCATGTCCAACTGTTCAAAGTTTGCAATATCTGCCTTCATATCCAACGTTCTGGAGAGGGGACAATATTTCAATAAAAACTTTGTAGTCACTTGATCCCACGTGTGTAAAGAATCGTGGGGTAGTGACTCATACCAAGCTCTCGCGGCCTCCTTCAATGCAAATGGGAATAAGAGCATCCTAACCGCTTCCTCAGAAACTCCATTCATCTTCACGGTCCGACAAACCTGCATAAAGTGGTTCAAGAATTGATTCGGGTCTTCAGTTGACTTACCCCGAAATTGTGCATTGTCGTTCAGAAGATACCACACATGTTGTTTAATTTCCAGGTTGTTTGCCGGAATAGGAGGCAAACGGATGGGGGTGTGTCCCTCACCAATAGTCGGTGCCGCGTAGTCTCTCAAAATCCTTCCATGATTGCCTTGATTTTGCACTGGTAGTTGTGCATAAAAGTTTTGTGCCTGAATAGGGGCGAGTTTGGTGGTGGATTCACATTCTGTTGCTGATTCTGCAACATCATCTGCATCATCATTTGCATCATCTGATTCTGGTCAAAAGGTATTTGACCAACTAAATTCCCCTGATTATTGTTCTGGTTCTGAGGGGCTTGTTGTTGTTGTCGGACTTGATTCTGCCGACCTCCCTGATTTTGGACCCCATTTGGTCCCAGATTAAGTGCCCTCTGATTAGGTGGGGGATCTCTGTTAAGGCCTTGTATTTCCCGATCCTCAGGAGTAAGCGTCGGGTCTAGGCGTAAACCATCTTCAGTTTCATCTACAGCATGTAAATTCGTCAGATCCCCACTTCCTGACGTCATTTCTGATTCTTCTGATTCAGATTCTAACTCAGGAACTGATGTCGATGCTTTTCCAACCGACTTCTTTTTTCTCACACTGTTCTGATGTCTCGCAAATGCTTCAATCTCCGGATTCAAAGGAAGTAAAGGTTCCTTAGAACTTCGGGTCATACACTGCAATCACCAAAACAACACGAAAACAGTAAAATAAAAACGACCTAATCCTAAATACTTGAATGACTTATTGATATTGACCGATTCCCCGGCAACGGCGCCAGAAAACTTGATGGCCAAATTATAGTAAACCAACTTTAACCGGCAGAGTACCGGGTCGGTTGTACTACAACGGCGAGCAAGGTCGTATCCCACGAGGAATCCGTCAAGTACCACAATCACTTTTGTATCTAGTTTAGGCTCATAAATATTGGTGAAGGTAATTATAGCTAGAAAATAAAAAATGATGACTTTAAAATATATGAATAAAGGAATAGCTAAATTATGATCATAAAAACACTACTCTTAACACCGTTACCGAATCACTAAGGATGAGCCTTAACCTACCAACCAACCAATAGCTTCTAATGAATGTGTTGTGGGTGCAATCTCCTAAATTGGTCCCTAGGCGCTAATACCACAACCTAGTTACCCTATACTCGGTTCAACAGTCCCCTCTATGGGATTTAACTGACCTAATATGATTAAGAACTATGAGACGCTCCGCATCCACCGAGTTCACGGCTTAGCTAGAAAAACCTTACCAAGGAACAGGCTGCGAAAAACTCGACTAGTTCGTGCATGGCAATCCTAAAATTCTAGTTCGCACACTCCCTCGCAAAATACATTTATAAAGTTCGTGTGTAAAATCAATTAATGGTTAGCTACTCCATTAAAGGCATTAGGATCAAATTTTAGAACACAAACATTCAAAAGATTAAACTTTTATGCCCTACTCATCCCTAGGTCATCGTTTAGGCATCAATTTCGCGATCCATCACATAATCTAGCTATCAGAAATTTAGCTACTCTTACTAATAATAAAATCGCCGAAATAAATCAAGAAATACATAATAGGCATCAGAAAAAAGATAAAGAAAATTACCAATAAACAACTAGAAGCAATTCACCAATCGAATCGTCACTTCGTTGTGTTCCAATCGCAAAATAACGGAGGAAAAATACTGTTGTTCTAAGGAGATATGCAGAAGAAATAAAAGGTAAAAGCTGTTGTCGACACTACGGTTGGAAAAAGGAATAAATTTTGGTCGCAAAAAAAAAAAGTGTGTGCGCCAAATTGACCTAATGACCTTTATATATATCCAATTGCCGAACTTCCGTCTTCTCCTCTTAAAATGGTGCGGCCCTTTTTCTTTTCTTCTCTCTTTTTTTTATTTTTTTATTTTTTTTTTTAACCGAGAATAACCAAAATATTGTTAAAAACAGCCTCCGTCACACCTTGGGTGTGATACATTCTGTTTTTGACACATGATTTTATTAAGATTATTTATTTTTCTTCGAACACCCGAACTTGAATCTTGCGCCATTTTCTCATACGAACTCCGTTTTAGACGATTTCCGTACCGTTGCGATCCTCGTCATGCCCTCTATCACGCCGCACCTATGACAAATAAAAACAAGAAAACCCAAGCGTGACAAATTCCAATAAAATGCACACAATTCACCAAAAATATGGAAATTTCGGACGTAAACGCCCTATCATCTCGTGATTCAACTAGTGGTGAAATGTGCTATAAAAACACTTAACTACCCCAAAATTACATCGAATATGCTATAAATAGTGGGTAAAATGCACATGAAATTATAGCAAAGTTGACTCTCATCAGGTATCTAAAGTACTGGCAGACGAGTGCCCTAATCTATAATGCCATAGCAATTCTTGAGGAATTTTATCAGATAGAGGCAATTCAACACAGGGAGCAGCATGCATAATAGAAGACTTGGCAAATTTCAACACATATAGGCCTTGTTGTTCTTTAGCCGATCAAAATCATCATCCCATTCTTTGTCTACATCACTCATTTGCCATTAATAAACAAGGCGGACACACCGATTGTTTGGTGAGTCCGTTAATAGATAATAAATTGTATTTAAAACCGGAACACAAAGAACTTGAGACAAAATTAAGTGATCATTGAATTTAACTTCTCCTATAGATGTGATTTGTAAATGTTGTCCATTAGGCAAAGTAACAGAAACATTGAAGACCTTTTTATGAGCTAAGAAAAGATCATGATCATATATGATATGATCTGTTGCTCCTGAATCAACAACCCATCGGACAACTGAATTACCTTGAACCTCTGCAAGATTTTGCTTGAAATTTGTAGTGAATGCTGTAACTTGATTAACATCATGAGGAACTTGATCATTTTTAGATTCCATCATTTTCATTAGTTGTGAAACCTGGCTTTGAAGCAGTGCAATTTGAGATTGACCATTGTCTGAGATTTTAGTGGCACTCATAGACCCTTAATCATCCTCTTGTGGAACCATATTAGCCCTAGGTCTGGACTTAAAACCTGGGGGAAAACCATGTTTTTTGTAACACTTGTCCACAGTGTGGCAATTATATCCACAAAAAGAACATTGAACTTTATTATTTTGCATTACCATGCCCTGGTTTGCTAAAACTCGCATTACCATTGTTGGCACCCTGGAATCTTGGAACACTAGAAGGTTGCCCGAGAAAAATCCTTGACTTGTGAAACTAAAGCCAATGACTCGAATTCGAGGTGTCCTACCGTATACAAGGCTTGTCTTTCAAATTTGATAGCCATAGAAAAAGCTTGTTGTAAAGTAGGAAAATGTGTGGGCAAGAAAACTTGAGATCTTACTTGGACCAAAAGAATCATTAAGTCCTTTCATAAAATGGATGACACAATCAGCTTCAAGATAATCATTCAAAATCTTGCTGATATTACACCTACCAGGGTGTCCAAATTCACATGCAGGAACCGGCCTAAGGACCATGATCTCATCCCATTTTGCCATAAGCTTTGTGAAATAAGAAACTAATGACATGGATCCTCGTTTAATGCCATTAACATCCTCTACCAGGTCAGAAACACGAAAATAATCTACATTTGAGAACCAGTTTTCAAGATCCAGCCAAATATCCCTTGCAGTTTTAATCCACATCATGCTTTGGCCAATATCTGGGATTACAGATTTGATGATCCAGGTCATAACAACAGTGTTGCACTGGCTCCATACTTTGTAGAATTCATCCCCAATTGCTGATCTCTCAATCGCACCATCAATGAATCCAAGCTTGTTCTTCGTTTCCAACATCATCAACATTGATCTTGACCAAGAATGACAGTTGTGTGCATCCAGTGGTGGAGAAACCAAAGCTAGAGAGGCATTTTCATTTGGATGAAGATAAATTGGCTAGAAGAGCTGATCTCCGGACCTCTAATTTCATTGATCATGGAAGCATTAGACCTCTGATTGGTAGCCATTGTAAACAAAACAAAAAGAACTGGAAAAAACTGCAAAATGCTCTCAAGCTTTTGCAGATCTGGAATCGAAATTGAATAATTCTCTCAAGATTCTTCGTGACTAGTCCGGAAAAGATGAGCAACATCGGAATTACTCTCGAGATACCATGAAGAAATTCATAATCCAATGTAATGGATGAATTTCTATGGACCGAAATTTAAAAACAATAGGGCGGGAAAACTGTAAAAGTAGGAAGTAAGAAGATGAACTCAGTTTTCAATAATTTCACTAAAATTGGATTTTACAATTACACAATCTAACGTATATATAGGCTAACTATCAGGTCAATTGACTAAAGGCTTATTTAATTAATATGTGGTAGTTAATTAATTAATTAAGTAACTAATTATTAAAACCGAGGAACCGGGTTTGTCAATCGTTACGATTTTAGTGATGGATTCTAGGTGAATCCCGATGTTGCTCTGAACACCAGATTTGCGGTAACAGTGTTTATCTTTAGGATAAGAGGCTTAGTATGAGTGATTTCTCCGGTGAGAGTATGTCGGTGAGTAAGAACAAGGTTGTCGGATTAATGTTTATGAAGAACAATCGAATGAGTCGACAAATTGGTAGAGTGTATCTGCTTGTATTAGATCTTAGATTAGATTTTCCATTACATTGTGATCCCATATTTATAGGCTAAAAACTATGTCGGTTTACTGTTCACTGACAAGACAATTAAGAATACATAATTTAAAGATAAGTTTGCATGCAATACAAGTGTCCTAGCCAGCTGTCCGGATTGGCCAGCTGGATCGATAAGCATGGCGAGCAGAAAGCAGCGACCATCGGACTCATATTTGCCTTGTCTTGAAATCAGCTTGACCATATGGGTAGAAATCACTCGGATAGGAAGGGTCCGGCTTGCGCCAGCGACGGGATCCCCTCGTACTATTGGCGGATAGGACCCGGCTCGTGAATATCGGGTAAGAGATAGCTTGTGGTAGCGGATAGAGGAGATAGAGGCCCAATATCTATGTTGATGGGCCAAGATAATAGGCCCAATCGGATGAACGGGGCCCCATTCCGATTCGGGTATATCAATGGCCCCCTACTCGTGCTCGGCGTGTCCGCCGAGGCGGAGAGTAGAACTTTGAAGAAGAACTTAGGAGCCGCACCTTTGTGTTGCCGCTCGTGACAGAGGTATGCCGATAATGTTCTACCGGGCTTGATCTAGTGTTGTGAAAACCACCAGCTATACGCTGTGCATTTGTAGCGGACAGGCTTGATCGCCGATAATGTTCTATCGGGTTTGCATCATTGTTAGTATCGCGTAGCGAATTACTGATTATATGCTGCACATTGTAGCGGACAGGCTCAATTGCCGACAACGCTCTGTCGGACTTAATTATGTGATAACGTTCTATCATAGGTGGTTTGTTGAATAGGCCATAGCGGGCATTAATAGATGTTGGCCGCTTGAAGAAGTATTTGTTGATAATGCTACTAAGAGGTCGTACGTTCGGATAGGCTGATGGCCGCCAGAAGGGATTTGAACGGTTGGAGGTGATAAACGGATGTATTGGTTCATGAAACGTCACGTCAGTCACGTGTACTGACACAGCGGTTTGAACTGAACCGTCCTTTGCTCTGATTGGCGGAGGAGAATCGGTAACCGTTCCAGCCATTATTACATTCAAATTTTGAATTTCCAAGCGTCGTTCCCTCTCCAATTTCCCTCTATAAATAGAGGTATCCCCCCCAACTCTTCCACTTTTCTCCTTTCGTACTTCTGATAATTTTTCCGGCGGTTGCATCAAGAAACTCCGGCGATTGTAAGCAGGTTCCGGCAAGCGTAACTCCAAGTCAAGATCAACACTTTATCTTTTCTATCAGCAATCAGGTACGAATTTGCACATTCCTCTTATCTCTTGGTTTGATTCGGTTATGATTTCACCTATTTCCTTTGTTAGAAATCGCAATGTTTTGAATTTGCCTGTGTAATATATTTTATTTCTCCCTGATAAACGTCATGAACTCCGTCCTTTATGCATTTTTGTGATTTATGTTTCTTTTGTTTTCCCAGAAATATCCCTGCATGCATGTGCTCTGATTGTTGTTTGTTATGCTTGAGTATTTGTGTTTGCATTTTTTTGGGGTTTTTTCTGGGTAAATTTAGGGATTTTTCTGGTCTGTATTGGGGGTTTTTCTGGGTAGATTGGGGGATTTTTCTGGGCTCGATTTTTGCTAAGGAAGATGGAAGGGCGAGGTGTCGGGGTGTGATTGCTCTCACCTCGGCCCGATCTCTATACCCGGGTGATTAACTAATCCACCTTACCCTTTTCTTTTCCAGAATGTCTTCAGAGCATACAAAATCAGACGAAGAGGCTAGGTCCGCTGCGGGCTATGGCTCAGAAGAGGCGAGCATGGATGATGCTAGCTCAAGCAACGTCGAAGAAGAGATGGAGGAAAATCCAGGACCTATTAATATAGACTCTGACCCTGAGGTCACTGTAATTGGCGAGGGTGCCACTGGGGGCGAGGTCGAAGATGATGACCATATGGTACTGAGCGGCCTTCTTAAGAGGATGGAAAAAGTAATTACCCCTGGAGCCGCTAAACGTAGCAAAAAGGTCAAGAAAGCCGTGGGAATCGTCGAGCCGTCGGATAGACCAAAAAAGTCTCAAAAGGTTGTTGTGTCTAAGAGGAAAGCTGCCTCTGATGAGCCCGCAAAGAAGAAGAGGGCGCCTAAGAAGAGGTCCGCTGTTGTTGAAAGGGAGCTCGCAAAGCAAAAGCGAGCCGACAGCGATCTGATAACTCGATGGAGGGAATTTAGAGATCGGGATGATTATACCCTGGCGCTGGGCGCGTATGATGTCTCCGCGGATTATCGCTTCGTCAGTATGGGCGCAACCAATGTGTCGTGGACTTGTGGTCGGGAACAACAAGATTATCGTTGTTGCATTACGACCATTTCGTGGCCGGACTCGACCTCCCTTTGACCCATTTTTTGTTAAGTTCATGGAGGAACCGCATGTGATGCCTTGTGACCTCGGTCCGGGAGTAGTCCGCGTGGTTATGTCCTTCATCATAATCGTAGGTTAAGCGGACGTGAACCTTCGATAGCGGCGCTCGTTATATTTTTATTGTTTTACTCGGAAAGACAAGTGCCGGTCAAATCCACCGCGATCGATCGAGCAACGGTAGGCCCCGGCTATTATTTGATCTTCCCGACAAGGTGGCGGATTGGGATAAAAGATGTATGAAGGTTGAATCCCGGATAGGATGGCCGTTTCGAAAGCCGCCGGTGAATTCGGTTAAGACCGACCACTTGGTAAAAATAAAAAATCGCCTTGACGAGTTTATATCCGAGTTGAAAGACGATTTGGGCTATACCCGCAAAGGGTTGCACTTTCCTTTGGATAAAGTGATTATTTTGTTTGATAGAAGATGATTGATGTCGTTATGTTTGTAAGCTATGCCTTAGAAATTTTAGATTGTTGTTTTATGTGCTCAAAGTATTGAGTTGTTTATTTTGGACAAATTACTTTGTTCAGGTTTAATAACGCCAAACAAGTAAAACCGTATAGTATGGGCACACCTTGCAACGTTCCGTTTTAATGATGTTGCAAATACGGTTTATTGTGAATAATTTATTAAAAACATTTGTTGGTTCTACCTACGAAAAAAATAGGCTTCGGGTTCGTTAACTAAAAACCTGGGACGAAAGGTTCCGCTATTAAAGAAAAAAGAAAAATTCTTCTAGCAATATTTTTTTTCAAATGTTCCTTCGGTTATTTAACTAAAATACGGGGCAACGTCGTGCGAAAGACGAATGTTTATTTACCAAGTATATATACAAATTAAATCGAAATATTTCATATCTAATTAAAAATAGACTGTGTACCTCCCCAGCAGAGTTCTTGAACCGCGTAATAGAGAATGAAGCAAAAGAGGATCATAAACTTAGCCATATATGTTTATTGTTTAGAAGTTTATATATTAACTCAATATATATGTTTCAGAAATGAATTGTACCAATTCGTATGGTACATTAGACTATTAGAGCAATATTTATAGTGATCGGATATGTTCTTCATTGCAATATTATGCAACAGAGTCCTAAGCAGATTTCTTATCATTATAAAAATGTATGCAACTAAATAATTTAATCAGTTTGCATGTTATTATACTTTCCAAACTCCATATTGTAATACATGAATACATCCACACACTTACGTAAACATCTTTATTTTAATTGTAAATAAATATAAAAATCGATTGACAATTTCATGCTATTATTATTATTAGTTTTTTTATCATCGGCTTTCCTAAAAACAAAAAAGTTTTGTCATCGGCGATTTATTCTTGCAGGAAAAAAAATTACAGTAATGATACTGATACAACCGTTGAAGAAATTCATAATCCAAAGTAAAGGATGAATTTCTATGACTGAAATTTGAAAACAAGAAGGCGGGAAAACTGTGAAAGTAGGAAGTAAGAAGATGAACTCAGTTTTCATTGATTTCACTAAAATTGGATTTTTCAATTACAAAATCTAACGTATTATCGACTAAAGGAATGGTTACAAGTTGTTTAATTATGTTGTAACTTCCTTCAACCGTCTGTGGTTGAAGGTGTTCGACAATGCTTGAACCAAACACCTCAGCAGCGTGCTTGAAACCACAAGAACCTCGGCGGCCTCAACGGCATCGGCGAAAGATGCCCGAGATCAAACCTCGGCAAAGCATCAATCAACAACATCAATCTATTCTTTTCACCCCTCTCAAGACGGACTAGGGGAGCTGTGGATATGAGAAATGGATAATCTTTGTAAGATATGATTGAACAAGGGTCCATCCAACGTTTTAGTCCGGATGTCTGCTAACTGATGTTGAGTGTTGACTGATAACAGCTTCACAAGTCCAGATTGCAATTTTTCTCTCACAACGTGGCTATAAATCTCTATGTATTTGGTCCGTTCATAGAAGACTGGATTGTGTGCTATGTGAATAGCACTCTCATTATCACAATACATAGGTATATGTTTCGTAATGGAAGTTGGAGATCTTGAAGGATATAGGAAATCCGTTGTAGTTCACAAACCCCTAGTGCCATTGCTCTATATTCGCCTTCCGCCGAACTTCTACTAACCGTAGGTCGCTTTTTGGATTTCCAAGAGACAAGAGCTGGTCCTAAAAACATGCAATAGCCGATAATTGATCTCCTTGTCTCATGACATCCCCCCGTCCGAATTTGTGAAAGCGAGAGAGTCTAAGATCATTTTGTGCGGGAAATAGAAGACTTTGTGCAGGGGAAAGCTTGATGTATCTCAATAATATGTTTGTCGCTTGTAAATTATTCATAGTAGGAGGCGCTAGAAGCGGCTCAATTGATTTACGTAAAAAGATAAATCAGTCTTGATATAGTTAGGCGTAATGTGCGGCACTTGCCAATGAGACTTTTATACCGTGTGTTGTCGGAAGTATTCGAATCCCCATTGGTAAGGTGAACTTTTCTTTGCATAGGAGTTTTGGCCGGTTTGGTTTGCGCCGAAAAACCATACTCTTCTAAGAGGTTTAATGCATACTTCCTTTGACAGATAGAGATTCCTGACTTTGATCTTGCTACTTCCAAACCAAGGAAGTATTTTAATTCACCAAGATCTTTAATTTGAAAAAGGTTGTGCACATATTGCTTGAGCTCATTTATGAGGTCCATGTTTGTACTTGCAAGAACTATATCATCTACATACACTAGTATGGCTATAAAATCGATTTGCGATCCTCTTTGTAAACAAGTCATTTGTAGTCATGTTTGACCGCTCATATCCCAAATTTCGTAGCCGTTGTCGTTTTGAATTCCATTGCCTACTGGCTTATTTTATACCATACAGGGACTTTATAAGTTTACACACTTTGTCTTTTGGAGCTTGAAAACCTTGTGGCAGGGTCATATAGACTTCTTCATGGAGGTCTCCATGCAGAAGACATTGTTTACATCTAATTGATGTAAATGATGCGAAGATTATGGCAAGTAGTAAAAGAATAGATTGATCCCAAAGGTTTGGGTGAAAAGGATCTTAAGAAAAAGAATAGGATGCGGGGGAAAAGAAGAATAAGGTATGTATTGAGTATAATCTTGTCCGAACGAATATACCTCTCACTCTGTTTCCTTTTTATACTTTGCGCCTACTACACAAGACAATAACAGATAATACATCACAATAACAGCTAACCACAGCTCACTGACAGCTATTAGCAGCTAAGCATCTCTAGTCAATGGTTTACTAACAAAATATCTAACAAAATATCTATTACTAGCAGCCTTGGTTCCTAACATCCCCTTTCCCTTGAGCAAAACCATGTCCTCATGGAGGTGAAAACTGGGGAAACTTCTGCATCATATATCTGGCATCCTCCCATGTAGCTGATGATTCATCTAAGTTGATCCACTTCATAAGCCACTGCACTACTGGCTCATTCCTCCTCTTTATAGTTCTGATATCCATGATTTGTTCTGGATATAACACCATTTGCCCATCAGCTGAAGTGATGGGAGGGTGTGGAGATGCTGGTATGTGTGCCCCCTTGTATCTCTTGAGCTGTGAAATGTGGAATACAGGATGCAATCTTGAGTCTTCTGGTAGTAATAATTTGTATGCTACCGGATTGATCTTCTTAATAACCCTATATGGACCAAAATATCTAGCAGCTAGCTTCAAATTCCTCCTCAAGGCCAATGTAGTCTGCCTGTAGGGTTGTAGTTTTAGATAGACAAAATCTCCCTCCTGGAATTCTCTCTCAGTCCTTCCTTTATCAGCATAATACTTCATCCTGGCTTGAGCAAATTCCAAATGATCCCTCGCTCCTTAGTTTGTATCTCGTTTTTGTTGCAAGAATTCATCTACAGGTGGAGTTGTTACCGACTATAACTTCCAACGGGTATAGATGTAGGTTTATACCCATATAAGGCCTCAAAAGGTGATACCCGGATGGCAAGTATGAGGCTTGTATTGTACCGTAACTCAGCCAAAGTAAGCCATTTAGTCCACTCGCTTAGGCCTCGGAAACACATGCATCTTAGATACATTTCTAGACACCGATTTACTCTTTCGTTTGGCCATCCGTTGGGGGTGGTATGCGAGCTTAGTGCAATCTTGACTCTCGCTAGTTGAAACAAATGTTGCCAAAACTCACTAGTAAACACACTATCCCCGTCACTCACTATAGATGTAGGTAAACCATGCAACTGTAGATGTGATGATGGAAGAAGGCCTCTCGCCACCACCCCGCGTAATACCCCTTCTCAAAGCCACAAAATGTCCCCATTTTGTGAATCGTCAACCACAACCATGATGACTTCAAAACCCTCGAATTTGGCAACCCTTCAATGAAATCCATGCTAATGTGTGTCCATGCTTGATCGGAATCGGGAGAGTGGTTGGAGAAGTCCTTGGGGGTGTTCATGGATGTCTTTGCATTGCCGACAGTGATGCACCGATTGATTAAATCCCCGACATCATTTCTCATCCTAGGCCGCAGAAAAGAGACGAGATCCCGCCGAGGCATGCCCCGATGCCGAATGACCTCCTAATGGACTATCATGTAATTGAGACAAAATTTCCTTCCTTAGGTTGCCGATGATCCCACATATATCCCGTTCTTAAATTTCAAGATTCCCCGATGCAATGTGAATTCGGTTCATTCGTGGATCTAATAGACGTAACTAATTTTGAATTGAGCATGATCATCTCCTTCATAGCTATCAATAACCCCGGTCATCCAACTTGGAACCACCGCCGTGAGTGCCATAGAAACTCCCCGGTGCATAAAGTCGTCTAGATAATGCATCCGCTACAACATTCTCCTTTCCTTTCTTGTACTCAATTTTAAAATCCAGTCCTAGTAACTTTGTGATGCCTTTCTGCTGTAAAGCTGTGGTAACTTTCTGCTCTAAAAGATATTTTAAGGACTGTTGATCTGTTCTAATAGTAAACTGTGCCCCTTGCAAGTAGTGTTTCCATTTGGTGACAAATGCCCATAATCGTGCTAGGAGTTCCTTTTCATAGATAGAAAGTCCCATTTCTTTAGAATTGAAAGCCCCGCTAAGATAAGAGATTGGTCTACCCCGTTGCCGCAAAACAAAGACCAAGTCCATTAATGCAAGCATCTATTTCTACTACAAATGGCAATGAGAAATCAGAAGAGCCAAGAATGGGCTTCACACATGGCCTTCTTCAATCCCGTGAAGGACTCGCTTGCTTCTTCGACCAATCAAACTTGTCTTTTTTCAACAAATCGCTCAATTTCCTTGCTATCATTCCATATCCTTTGATAAACCTTCTATAGAAACCAGTCAATCCTAAGAACCCTCTCAATTCTGTGATATTCTGAGGAATAGGCCACTTGGACATGCTGTCAATCTTACCAGGGTCTGCCATCACTTGCCCTTGTTGAATTATGTGCCCTAGGTACTCAACCTTGGTTTGTGCAAAGCTACATTTGCTCATTTTAGCATAAAACTTCTTCTGTCTTAGCAAATCCAGTACTGCCTGCAAATGTTGCAAATGAGACTGTAGATCAGGACTGTATATGAGTATGTCATCAAAGAACACCAAAACAGACTTTCTGAGATATGGCTTGAGGAGTTCATTCATAGCCTTTTGGAAAGTGGTCGGTGTGCATTGGTTAATCCAAAGGGCATGACTGTATATTCATAATGACCATGGTGTGTGACAAATGCGCCTTTGGAATTGCCTCTGGTTTCATTCTGATTTGATGAAATCCAGCCCTCAAATCAATTTTAGAGAAAACTTTGCTTGCCCCAACTCATCTAAGTAACTCATCAATGATAGGTATAGTGGTATCCGTCCTTCATCGTGAGTTCATTCGCTTTCGTAGTCTACACATAGCCTCCAAGTTCCATCCTTCTTCTTGACTAACAATATAGGTTGATGCATAAGTGGCTATGGCCGGGTTGTATCGTGCCTTGTTCTAACATCTCGCTCAATCCGATGCTCTATCTCCCGTTTCGATGATGACCATATTTGTAGGGCCTTAGTTTAAAAGGATCGTTGCCCTCCTTGAGGATGATATCATGAACTAAATCCCTGTCTGGTGGTAAGGATCCTGGTGCTGAAAACACATCCTTATATTGATCCAGCAAATCTTGAACTTCTTGTTGTATACTAGTATTCTCATTCAGTTCTGAGGTTGCTCTAATGAAGTTGATGCATGCCATTACTCCAGATTTTCCCTCTCTAAAACTTCTGACTAAGTTCTTGCAACTGATGGTTTTAAGCTGTGCAGTTTCTTCATAACCCTTTAGTACAATAGGTTGGCCATCCTTGTGAAATGAGAGTTCCATTTTATTGAAGTCAAACATCATTGGACTATATTTCTTCATCCAATCAACCCCAAGTACCATATCACAACCTCCTAATTTCGTAAGCTCGACATTACGAGTGAATCGTTACCTTGCATGACCCATGGTAGGTTTGGACACATATTACTACTCACCATTTTGTTGCCATCCGCAACAAGCGTAACTCCCAAAGGATTAGTAGCTTCTACAACACATTGAAGATCCTTGGCTAGTTTCTCGATCTAGGAAGGTGTGGGAACTTCCACCGTCTACGAGTATGTTTACCGGTTTCTTTTTGAGTAAGCCCCGGATCCCGATAGTATTTGAACCGACTCCGTCCAAATTACGGTGCTCAAAGATAGCTGAGATACTTCTGGAGGTGTAGTAGGACTTTCCAACTCTTCCAACTCTTCTGCTGAATCTTGCTCATTTTCATCAACCAAAATAAAGTTGAATTGCCTGGATTTACACTGATGTCCTGGTAAATACTTCTCATTACATTTAAAGCAAAGACCCTTAGCCCTTCTGTCTTGGACTTCTGTTGGTGTGATGAATCTACTATTATCCCTTCCTTTCTCTGTGAGTTTAACAGGTACAGGTGAGATATTGGCCCTCTGATAGGGTGTAGCCTTATAACCAGGGGTTGTAGTATTACCCATGGAATCCAATACATCTTCTTGTGCTCGTGCATATTCTAAGGCTGCAGCTAGATCCAAAGGTTTATTGACTCTCACAATTGACCTAATTCCCTTCTTTAGTCCTCCTATGAAGCTTGCCACAAAGTATGCCTCATCTAAACCAGGATTTTTCAAGGATACTAGTGTTTTAATCTCTTCAAATTTCGACCGGGTAGCATCTACCGTCCAGCTTTGTTTTAACTTGTGGAACTCATTCACCACATCATCATAACTCTGATTTGCAAACCTTCTACACAATTCATTGCAGAAAATATTCCAAGTGATAAATCTCTTGTTTACTTTCCAACTACTGTACCATAATTCAGCCTGATCATCTAAATGCATCTCTGTTAATGCTACCTTATCATCCTCTTTAATCGAATGAAATTGGAAGTACCTTTCACATTTCCTTAACCATGCTCTGGGGTTTTCCCCTTTAAACACAGGAAGATCCATCTTAGGTAGTTTAAGAATGTTTTCATACCTTTTTTCTGTAGGATGAGGTCCTAGAATGCCCAAGCCGGTTGATGGAGCTTCAACCACCGGTGGTAACCGGCAGCTCCTCCGATGTAACGTATGTTTTGTTTGATAGAATCGAGAAAAAAGCAAAAATTGTTCCTTCATGTACGCCATTTGAGTTTCGAGTTTTGCTTGAATTGTTCCTTCATGTATGACATCCGGTTTTCTCGAATTTCGCTTGAGATCTTGTACTGCTTTGCTTAGTTCTTCAATATCCTTTGTATTTTTCTTTGATTGCTCGTCAACCGATTTGAGTCTAGTGTCAGCCATGGCAGAGAACCGGCAATCTCTGATACCACTTGTAAGGATCTTAGAAGAAAAAGAATAGGATGCAGGGGAAAAGATAAGAAAATGCAGGAAGAATAAGGTATGTATTGAGTATAATCTTGTCTGAACGAATATACCTCTCAGTCTGTTTCCCTTTTTATACTTTGCAGCTACTACACAGTACAATAACAGATAATACATCACAATAACAGCTAACCACAGCTCACTGACAGCTATTAGCAGCTAAGCATCTCTAGTCAATGGTTTACTAACAAAATATCTAACAAAATATCTATTACTAGCAGCCTTGGTTCCTAACAGTAACCCTTTGCCACCAACCTAGCTTTATATCTCTCTAGGGTGCCATCTGTCTTGTGTTTGATCTTATAGACCCATTTGCAGCCTATTGGTTTCTTTCATGCTGGTAGGTCTACTACTTCCTATGTATTTTTCTGAACAAGAGCATCAATCTCCTTATGCATGGCCTCCTGCCATTCTGTGAACTTGACAGCCTGATTGTAGGTTGTGGGTTCTTTTGTTGCATCAACAGCCATTACATATGACCTATACTTATAAGACAAGATTAGTATAATCAACGTATTTATCTAGAGGAAAGGGTGTGACATGAGATACTTGATTGTATATGTATTTTTTTAGGAAAGTGGGAGTCTTCTATTCCCCTGGTAGATCTCCTAGTTTCGCAGTAGCAACAATCCCGGAGGAACATACATAGTAGTCGATCCATATGAGGATTAGAAAATGCAAGCATCATTGTTATTATTG
This sequence comes from Gentiana straminea, assembly GCA_036785695.1. Taxonomy (NCBI): domain Eukaryota; kingdom Viridiplantae; phylum Streptophyta; class Magnoliopsida; order Gentianales; family Gentianaceae; genus Gentiana; species Gentiana straminea. Next base: position 359,129 of record JAVUPR010000226.1, read on the forward strand.
TCTACCGCAATATGAGAATGAGATGACCGATTCTCGAAGAAGGAAAAGAACAACAATCTTGTAAGGAATAGGAAAAGAAAAGTTGTTAGTAGATTGTTGAAGTTTGAGTGCAATAGAAGGGAAATGCACTCATGCAAAACAACATTCCTTGAAACAAAAATATCTCTAGTATGAACATGTAACAGTGTATATCCTTTTTAATTTGGTGCATGTCCTAAATGAATACATGTCCTAGCTCTGGCATCAAATTTTGTCCCACCATGAAACAATGTAGTAGAAAAGACAAGGCAACCAAACACCTTGAAACTATTATAATCAGGATGTTTATTGTGTAATAAGAAGTAAGGTGTTTGATTGTTTAAAACCGGTGTAGGTAATGTGTTAATCAGATGCACAACATGCAAGACACAATATCCCCACGAATTGATAGGCTATTGAGCTTGAAATTTCAAAGCTCTAGCAACACAATATCCCCACGAATTAAAGAAATTTCTTTCGACTACTCCATATTCCTGTGGAGTCTCTACACAACTAGTCTGATGAATAATACCTTTTTCTATCAGACCTAAGAACCTTGATAGATGTGTTAAATTGATTTAAAACATAAGAATAGAAAGCAGAGATAACGGATCTTACTTCACTTTTAGCTTGTAATAGAAAAATCCAAGTATATATTGTACAATCATCTACTATTATATGGAAATATTGTTGATTATGCACAGTAGGATGTTTATATGGACCCCGGATGTCCATATGAACAAGTGCAAAAAGCAGTATTTGAAGTAGAAAAGCTTAAGGGAAAATATAATTTCTTTTGTTTTGCTAGGGGACAAATGTAACATGTAACAGTTTTACAAACAGACACATCAGAGCAAATGCTATGTAGGGTATCTAAAGTACTTGCAGACGAGTGCCCTAATCTATAATGCCATAGCAATTCTTGAGGAATTTGATCAGATAGAGGCACTTCAACACAGGGAGCAGCATGCATAATAGAAGACTTGGCAAATTTCAACACATATAGGCCTTGTTGTTCTTTAGCTGATCAAAATCATCATCCCGTTGATGTCCTACATCACACATTTGCCATTAATAAACAAGGCGTACACACCGATTGTTTGGTGAGTCCGTTAATAGATAATAAATTGTATTTAAAACCCGGAACACAAAGAACTTGAGACAAAATTAAGTGATCATTGAATTTAACTTCTCCTATAGATGTGATTTGTAAATGTTGTCCATTAGGCAAAGTAACGTAAACATTGAAGACCTTTTTATGAGCTAAGAAAAGATCATGATCATATATGATATGATCCGTTGCTCCCGAATCAACAACCCATCGGACAACCGAATTACCTTGAACCTCTCGCAAGATCTTGCTTGAAATTTGTAGTGAATGCCGTAAATTGATTAACAAGCATGAGGAACTTGATCATTTTTAGATTCCATCATTTTCATTAGTTGTGAAACCCGGCTTTGAAGCAAGGCAATTTGAGATTGACCATTGTCCGAGATTTTAGTGGCACTCATAGACCCTTAATCATCCTCTTGTGGAACCATATTAGTCCTAGGTCCGGACTTAAAACCCCGGGGGAAAACCATGTTTTTTGTAACACTTGTCCACAAAGTGTGGCCATTATATCCACAAAAAGAACATTGAACTTTATTTTTTTGCATTACCATGCCATGGTTTGCTAAAACCTGCATTACCATTGTTGGCACCCTGGAATCTTGGAACACTAGAAGGTTGCCCAGAAAAATCCCTGACTTGTGAAACTAAAGCCAATGACTCTGAATTCTGAGGGTGTCCTACTGTATACAAGGCTTGTCTTTCAAATTTGATAGCCATAGAAAAAGCTTGTTGTAAAGTAGGAAAATGTGTGGACAAGAAAACTTGAGATCTTACTGGACCAAAAGAATCATTAAGTCCTTTCATAAAATGGATGAGACAATCAGCTTCAAGATAATCATTCAAAATCTTGCTGATATTACACCTACCAGGGTGTCCACATTCACATGCAGGAACCGGCCTAAGGACCATGATCTCATCCCATTTTGCCATAAGCTTTGTGAAATAAGAAAATAATGACATGGATCCTCGTTTAATGCCATTAACATCCTCTACCAGATCAGAAACACGAAAATAATCTACATTTGAGAACCAGTTTTCAAGATCCAGCCAAATATACCTTGCAGTTTTAATCCACATCATGCTTTGGCCAATATCTGGGATTACAGATTTGATGATCCAGGTCATAACAACAGTGTTGCACTGGCTCCATACTTTGTAGAATTCATCACCAATTGCTGATCTCTCAATCGCACCATCAATGAATCCAAGCTTGTTCTTCGTTTCCAACATCATCAACATTGATCTTGACCAAGAATGACAGTCGTGTGCATCCAGTGGTGGAGAAACCAAAGCTAGAGAGGCATTTTCTTTTGGATGAAGATAAATTGGCTAGAAGAGCTGATCTCCGGACCTCTAATTTCATTGATCATGGCAGCATTAGACCTCTGATTGGTAGCCATTGTAAACAAAACAAAAAAAACTGGAAAAAACTGCAAAATGCTCTCAAGCTTTTGTAGATCTGGAATCGAAATTGAATAATTCTCTCAAGATTCTTCGTGACTAGTCCGGAAAAGATGAGCAACAACGGAATTACTCTCAGATACCATGAGGAAATTCATAATCCAATGTAATGGATGAATTTCTATGACTGAAATTTAAAAACAATAGGGCGGGAAAACTGTAAAAGTAGGAAGTAAGAAGATGAACTCAGTTTTCAATAATTTCACTAAAATTGGATTTTACAATTACACAATCTAACGTATATATAGGCTAACTATCAGGTCAATCGACTAAAGGCTTATTTAATTAATATGTGGTAGTTAATTAATTAATTAAGTAACTAATTATTAAAACCGAGGAACCGGGTTTTGTCAATCGTTACAATTTTAGTGATGGATTCTAGGTGAATCCCGATGTTGCGCTGAACACCAGATTTGCGGTAACAGTGTTTATCTTTAGGATAAGAGGCTTAGTATGAGTGATTTCTCCGGTGAGAGTATGTCGGTGAGTAAGAACAAGGTCGTCGGATTAATGTTTATGAAGAACAATCGAATGAGTCGACAAATTGGTAGAGTGTATCTGCTTGTATTAGATCTTAGATTAGATTTTCCATTACATTGTGATCCCATATTTATAGGCTAAAAACTATGTCGGTTTACTGTTCACTGACAAGACAATTAAGAATACATAATTTAAAGATAAGTTTGCATGCAATACAAGTGTCCTAGCTACCTGTCCGGATTGGCCACCGGATCGATAAGCATGGCGAGCGTAAAGCAAACGACCATCGGACTCATATTTGCCTTGTCTTGAAATCAACTTGACCATACGGGTAGAAATCACTCGGATAGGAAGGGTCCGGCTTGCGCCAGCAGACAGATCCCCTCGTACTATTGGCGGATAGGACCCGGCTCGTGAATATCGGGTAAGAGATAGCTTGTGGTAGCGGATAGAGGAGATAGAGGCCCAATATCTATGTTGATGGGCCAAGATAATAGGCCCAATCTGGATGAACAGGGCCCCATTCCGATTCGGGTATATCAATGGCCCCATACTCTGTGCCTAGCGTGTCCGCCGAGGCGGAGAGTAGAACTTTGAAGAAGAACTTAGGAGTCGCACCTTTGTGTTGCCGCTCGTGACAGAGGTATGCCGATAATGTTCTACCGGGCTTGATCTAGTGTTGGTGAAAACCACCAGCTATACGCTGTGCATTTGTAGCGGACAGGCTTGATCGCCGATAATGTTCTATCGGGCTTGAATCATTGTTAGTATTGCGTAGCGAATTACCGATTATATGCTGCACATTGTAGCGGACAGGCTCAATTGCCGACAACGCTCTGTCGGACTTAATTAAGTGATAACGTTCTATCAGAGGTGGTTTGTTGAATAGGCCATAGCGGGCATTAATAGATGTTGGCCGCTTGAAGAAGTATTTGTTGATAATGCTACTATGAGGTCGTACGTTCGGATAGGTTGATGGCCGCCAGAAGGGATTTGAACGGTTGGAGGTGATAAACGGATGTATTGGTTCACGAAACGTCACGTCAGTCACGTGTACTGACACAGCGGTTTGAACTGAACCATCCTTTGCTCTGATTGGCGGAGGAGAATCGGTAACCGTTCCAGCCATTATTACATTCAAATTTTGAATTTCCAAGCGTCGTTCCCTCTCCAATTTCCCTCTGTAAATAGAGGTATCCCCCCAACTCTTCCACTTTTCTCCTTTCGTACTTCTGATAATTTTTCCGGCGGTTGCATCAAGAAACTCCGGCGATTGTAAGCAGGTTCCGGCAAGCGTAACTCCAAGTCAAGATCAACACTTTATCTTTTCTATCAGCAATCAGGTACGAATTTGCACATTCCTCTTATCTCTTGGTTTGATTCGGTTATGATTTCACCTATTTCCTTTGTTAGAAATCGCAATGTTTTGAATTTGCCTGTGTAATCTATTTTATTTCTCCCTGATAAACGTCATGAACTCCGTCCTTTATGCATTTTTGCGATTTATGTTTCTTTTGTTTTCCCAGAAATATCCCTGCATGCATGTGCTCTGATTGTTGTTTGTTATGCTTGAGTATTTGTGTTTGCATTTTTTTGGGGTTTTTTCTGGGTAAATTTAGGGATTTTTCTGGGCTGTATTGGGGGTTTTTCTGGGTAGATTGGGGGATTTTTCTGGGCTCGATTTTTGCTAAGGAAGATGGAAGGGCGAGGTGTCGGGGTGTGATTGCTCTCACCTCGGCCCGATCTCTATACCCGGGTGATTAACTAATCCACCTTACCCTTTTCTTTTCCAGAATGTCTTCAGAGCATACAAAATCAGACGAAGAGGCTAGGTCCGCTGCGGGCTACGGCTCAGAAGAGGCGAGCATGGATGATGCTAGCTCAAGCAACGTCGAAGAAGAGATGGAGGAAAATCCAGGACCTATTAATATAGACTCTGACCCTGAGGTCACTGTAATTGGCGAGGGTGCCACTGGGGGCGAGGTCGAAGATGATGACCATATGGTACTGAGCGGCCTTCTTAAGAGGATGGAAAAAGTAATTACCCCTGGAGCCGCTAAACGTAGCAAAAAGGTCAAGAAAGCCGTGGGAATCGTCCAGCCGTCGGATAGACCAAAAAAGTCTCAAAAGGTTGTTGTGTCTAAGAGGAAAGCCGCCCTCGATGAGCCCGCAAAGAAGAAAAGGGCGCCAAGAAGAGGTCCGCCGTTGTTGAAAGGGAGCTCGCAAAGCAAAAGCGAGCCGACGCCGATCTCATAACTCGATGGAGGGAATTTAGAGATCGGGATGATTATACCCTGGCGCTGGGCGCGTATGATGTCTCCGCGGATTATCGCTTCGTCAGTATGGGCGCAACCAATGTGTCGAGGACTTGTGGTCGGGAACAACAAGATTATCCGTTGTTGCATTATGACCATTTCGTGGCCGGACTCGACCTCCCTTTGACCCATTTTTTGTTAAGTTCATGGAGGAACCGCATGTGATGCCTTGTGACCTCGCCTCCGGGAGTAGTCCGCGTGGTTATGTCCTTCATCATAATCGCAGTAGGTTAAGCGGACGTGAACCTTCGATAGCGGCGCTCGTTATATTTTTATTGTTTTACTCGGAAAGACGCGTGCCGGTCAAATCCAACCGCGTTAGCCGATCGAGCAGCCGGTAGGCCCCGGCTATTATTTGATCTTCCCGACAAGGTGGCGGATTGGGATAAAAGATGTATGAAGGTTGAATCCCGGATAGGATGGCCGTTTCGTAAGCCGCCGGTGAATTCGGTTAAGACCGACCACTTGGTAAAAATAAAAACTCGCCTTTGACGAGTTTATATCCGAGTTGAAAGACGATTTGGGCTATACCCGCAAAGGGTTGCACTTTCCTTTGGATAAAGTGATTATTTTGTTTGATAGAAGATGATTGATGTCGTTATGTTTGTAAGCTATGCCTTAGAAATTTTAGATTGTCGTTTTATGTGCTCAAAGTATTGAGTTGTTTATTTTGGACAAATTACTTTGTTCAGGTTTAATAACGCCAAACAAGTAAAACCGTATAGTATGGGCACACCTTGCAACGTTCCGTTTTAATGATGTTGCAAATACGGTTTATTGTGAATAATTTATTAAAAACATTTGTTGGTTCTACCTACGAAAAAAATAGGCTTCGGGTTCGTTAACTAAAAACCTGGGACGAAAGGTTCCGCTATTAAAGAAAAAAAGAAAAATTCTTCTAGCAATATTTTTTTTCAAATGTTCCTTCGGTTATTTAACTAAAATACGGGGCAACGCTCGTGCGGAAAGACGAATGTTTATTTACCAAGTATATATACAAATTAAATCGAAATATTTCATATCTAATTAAAAATAGACTGTGTACCTCCCCAGCAGAGTTCTTGAACCGCGTAATAGAGAATGAAGCAAAAGAGGATCATAAACTTAGCCATATATGTTTATTGTTTAGAAGTTTATATATTAACTCAATATATATGTTTCAGAAATGAATTGTACCAATTCGTATGGTACATTAGACTATTAGAGCAATATTTATAGTGATCGGATATGTTCTTCATTGCAATATTATGCAACAGAGTCCTAAGCAGATTTCTTATCATTATAAAAATGTATGCAACTAAATAATTTAATCAGTTTGCATGTTATTATACTTTCCAAACTCCATATTGTAATACATGAATACATCCACACACTTACGTAAACATCTTTATTTTAATTGTAAATAAATATAAAAATCGATTGACAATTTCATGCTATTATTATTATTAGTTTTTTTATCATCGGCTTTCCTAAAAACAAAAAAAGTTTTGTCATCGGCGATTTATTCTTGCAGAAAAAAATTACAGTAATGATACTGATACAACCGTTGAAGAAATTCATAATCCAAAGTAAAGGATGAATTTCTATGACTGAAATTTGAAAACAAGAAGGCGGGAAAACTGTGAAAGTAGGAAGTAAGAAGATGAACTCAGTTTTCATTGATTTCACTAAAATTGGATTTTTCAATTACAAAATCTAACGTATTATCGACTAAAGGAATGGTTACAAGTTGTTTAATTATGTTGTAACTTCCTTCAACCGTCTGTGGTTGAAGGTGTTCGACAATGCTTGAACCAAACACCTCAGCAGCGTGCTTGAAACCACAGCAGCCTCAGCAGCCTCAACGGCATCAAGAAAGATGCCCGAGACCAAACCTCAAAGAAAGCATCAATCAACAACATCAATCTATTCTTTTCACCCCTCTCAAGACGGACTAGGGAGCCGTGGATATGAGAAATGGATAATCTTTGTAAGATATGATTGAACAAGGGTCCATCCAACGTTTTAGTCAGGATGTCTGCTAACTGATGTTGAGTGTTGACTGATAACAGCTTCACAAGTCCATATTGCAATTTTTCTCTCACAACGTGGCAATAAATCTCTATGTATTTGGTCCGTTCATAGAAGAGTGGATTGTGTGCTATGTGAATAGCACTCTCATTATCACAATACATAGGTATATGTTTCTGTAATGGAAGTTGGAGATCTTGAAGGATATAGGAAATCCATTGTAGTTCACAAACCCCTAGTGCCATTGCTCTATATTCAGCTTCTGCTGAACTTCTACTAACTGTAGGCTGCTTTTTGGATTTCCAAGAGACAAGAGCTGGTCCTAAAAACATGCAATAGCCAGTAATTGATCTCCTTGTCTCATGACATCCCCCCACTCTGAATTTGTGAAAGCAGAGAGTCTAAGATCATTTTGTGCAGGAAATAGAAGACTTTGTGCAGGGGAAAGCTTGATGTATCTCAATAATCTGTTTGCTGCTTGTAAATGATTCATAGTAGGAGCTGCTAGGAACTGGCTCAATTGATTTATTGAAAAAGATAAATCAGGTCTTGATATAGTTAGGCAGAACAGCTTGCCAATGAGACTTTTATACTGTGTGTTGTCAGGAAGTAATTCTGAATCCCCATTGGTAAGGTGAACTTTACTTTGCATAGGAGTTTTGGCTGGTTTGCAGCCAGAATAACCATACTCTTCTAAGAGGTTTAATGCATACTTCCTTTGACAGATAGAGATTCCTGACTTTGATCTTGCTACTTCCAAACCAAGGAAGTATTTTAATTCACCAAGATCTTCAATTTGAAAAAGGTTGTGCACATATTGCTTGAGCTCATTTATGAGGTCCATGTTTGTACTTGCAAGAACTATATCATCTACATACACTAGTATGGCTATAAAATCAGTTGCAGTCCTCTTTGTAAACAAGCCGTAGTCATGTTTGGACTGCTCATATCCCAAATTCTGTAGAGCTGTTGTCAGTTTTGAATTCCATTGCCTACTGGCTTATTTTATACCATACATGGACTTTATAAGTTTACACACTTTGTCTTTTTGAGTTTGAAAACCTTGTGGCATGGTCATATAGACTTCTTCATGGAGGTCTCCATGCAGGAAGACATTATTTACATCTAATTGATGTAAATGAAGGTTCTTTGCAGCTGCTATGGCAAGTAGTATCTTGATTGTGTTCATCTTTGAAACAGGGGAGATTGTTTCTTCATAATCCATCCCAAAGGTTTGGGTGTAACCCTTTGCCACCAACCTAGCTTTATATCTCTCTATGGTGCCATCTGCCTTGTGTTTGATCTTATAGACCCATTTGTAGCCTATTGGTTTCTTTCATGCTGGTAGGTCTCCTACTTCCTATGTATTTTTCTGAACAAGAGCATCAATCTCCTTATGCATGGCCTCCTACCATTCTGTGAACTTGACAGCCTGATTGTAGGTTGTGGGTTCTTTTGTTGCATCAACAAACCATTACATAGGACCTATACTTACGAGACAGATTAGTATAATCACGCATTTATCTAGAGGAAAGGGTGTGACATGAGATACTTGATTGCATATGTATTCTTTTAGGAAAGTAGGAGTCTTCTATTCCCCGGTAGATCTCCTAGTTTCGTAGCAACAATCCCACGAGGAACATACATAGTAGTCTCGATCCATATGAGGATTAAAAAATGCAGCATCATTGTTATTATTGTCTACTGCAATATGAGATGAGATGACCGATTCTTAGAAGAAGGAAAAGAACAAATACCATGTAAGGAATAGAAAAGAAAAGTTGTTAGTAGATTGTTAAAGTTTGAGTGCAATAGAAGGGAAATGCACTCATGCAAAACAACATTCCTTGAAACAAAAAATATCTCTAGTATGAACATGTAACAAGTTGTATATCCTTTTTGATTTGGTGCATGTCCTAAATGAATACATCTCCTAGCTCTAGCATCAAATTTTGTCCTACCATGAAACAAAGTAGTAGAAAAGACAAGGCAACCAAACACCTTGAAACTATTATAATCAGGATGTTTATTGTGTAATAAGAAGTAAGGTGTTTGATTGTTTAAAACAGGTGTAGGTAATGTGTTAATCAGATGCACAACATGCAAGACACAATATCCCCACGAATTGATAGGTTATTGAGCTTAAAATTTCAAAGCTCTAGAAACACAATATCCCCACGAATTAAGGAAATTTCTTTCGACTATTCCATTTTCCTGTGGAGTCTCTACACAACTAGTGTGATGAATAATACCTTTTTCTATCAGACCTAAGAACCTTGATAGATGTGTTAAATTGATTTAAAACATAAGAATAGAAAGCGGAGATAACAGATCTTACTTCACTTTTAGCTTGTAATAGAAAAATCCAAGTCTATCTTGTACAATCATCTACTATTGTAAGGAAATATTGTTGATTACGCACAGTAGGATGTTTATATGGACCCCGGATGTCCATATGAACAAGTGTAAAAAGCAGTATTTGAAGTAGAAAAGCTTAAGGGAAAAGATAATTTCTTTTGTTTTGCTAGGGGACAAATGTAACATGTAACATTTTTACAAACAGACACATCAGAGAAAATGCTATGTAGGGTATCTAAAGTACTTGCAGACGAGTGCCCTAATCTATAATGCCATAGCAATTCTTGAGGAATTTTGTCAGATAGAGGCAATTCAACACAGGGAGCAGCATGCATAATAGAAGACTTGGCAAATTTCAACACATATAGGCCTTGTTGCTCTTTAGCTGATCAAAATCATCATCCCATTGATGTCCTACATCACACATTTGCCATTAATAAACAAGGTAGACACACCCGATTGTTTGGTGAGTCTCGTTAATAGATAATAAATTGTATTTAAAACCCGGAACACAAAGAACTTGAGACAAAATTAAGTGATCATTGAATTTAACTTCTCCTATAGATGTGATTTGTAAATGTTGTCCATTAGGCAAAGTAACGAAACATTGAAGACCTTTTTATGAGCTAAGAAAAGATCATGATCATATATGATATGATCCGTTGCTCCCGAATCAACAACCCATCGGACAACCGAATTACCTTGAACCTCTCGCAAGATCTTGCTTGAAATTTGTAGTGAATGCCGTAACTTGATTAACAAAGATGAGGAACTTGATCATTTTTAGATTCCATCATTTTCATTAGTTGTGAAACCCGGCTTTGAAGCAGTGCAATTTGAGATTGACCATTGTCTGAGATTTTAGTGGCACTCATAGACCCTTAATCATCCTCTTATGGAACCATATTAGCCCTAGGTCTGGACTTAAAACCTGGGGGAAAACCATGTTTTTTGTAACACTTGTCCACAGTGTGGCCATTATATCCACAAAAAGAACATTGAACTTTATTTTCTTGCATTACCATGCCCTGGTTTTCTAAAACCTGCATTACCATTGTTTGCACCCTGGAATTTTGGAACAATTGAAGGTTGCCCAGAAAAATCCCTGACTTGTGAAACTAAAGCCAATGAGTCTGAATTCTGAGGGTGTCCTACTGTATACAGGGCTTGTCTTTCAAATTTGATAGCCATAGAAAAAGCTTGTTGTAAAGTAGGAAAATGTGTGGACAAGAAAACTTGAGATCTTACTGGACCAAAAGAATCATTAAGTCCTTTCATAAAACGGATGACACAATCAGCTTCAAGATAATCATTCAATTTCTTGCTGATATTACACCTGCAAGGGTGTCCACATTCACATGCAGGAACCGGCCTAAGGACCATGATCTCATCCCATTTTGCTTTAAGCTTTGTGAAATAAGAAACTACTGACATGGATCCTCGTCTAATGCCATTAACATCCTCTACCAGGTCAGAAACACGAAAATAATCTACATTTGAGAACCAGTTTTCAAGATCCAGCCAAATATCCCTTGCAGTTTTAATCCACATAATGCTTTGGCCGATATCTGGGATTACAGATTTGATGATCCAGGTCATAACAATAGTGTTGCACTGGCTCCATACTTTGTAGAATTCATCACCAATTGCTGATCTCTCAATCGCACCATCAATGAATCCAAGCTTGTTCTTCGTTTCCAACATCATCAACATTGATCTTGACCAAGAATGACAGTTGTGTGCATCCAGTGGTGGAGAAACCAAAGCTAGAGAGGCATTTTCTTTTGGATGAAGATAAATTGGCTAGAAGAGCTGATCTCCGGACCTCTAATTTCATTGATCATGGCAGCATTAGACCTCTGATTGGTAGCCATTGTAAACAAAAAAAAACTGGAAAAAAACCGCAACATGCTCTCAAGCTTTTGCGTAAATGGAACATAAATTGAAGAATTCTCTCAAGATTCTTCGTGATTAGTCCGTAAAAGATGAGCAACAATGAATTACTCTCTCGATACCATGAAGAAATTCATAATCCATTGTAATGGATGAATTTCTATGACCGAAATTTAAAAACAATAGGGCGGGAAAACCGTAAAAGTAGGAAGTAAGAAGATGAACTCGCTTTTCAATAATTTCACTAAAATTGGATTTTACAATTACACAATCTAACGTATATATAGGCTAACTATCAGGTCAATCGACTAAAGGAACGGTTACAAGTTGTTTAATTCTGTTGTAACTTCCTTCAACCGTCTGTGGTTGAAGGTGTTCGACAAAATGCCTGAACCAAACACCTCAGCAGCGTGCCTGAAACCACAGCAGCCTCAGCAGCGTCAACGGCATCAAGAAAGATGCCCGAGACCAAACCACAAGAAGATCAATCGCCAGCATCAATCTATTCTTTTCAACAATAATGATATGCACCGTTAATCATGTTAGATTTACATCCGATCAATTTAGACACATTATTATCAATGATGCAGATCACCGTTATGTCAATCGTTGTAGCACAACCATTGTGTCTGTATCATTACTCAAAAGGTTACATATATCTACGAGAACCTTTGTTCCAATATACCTAACCACCAATTAAACCCAATAGATACACGCAGGACGGAACTATCTCATCTCATGGCTTGGGTGGGTGCAGTCTATTCGGTTTTTTATTTTTGGTATACAAAAAATCTTATATAAATCAGTCCAACATAGTTAGCTACTTTAATCCAACCAATCCGACAATTTAAATATAATCGATTAACCCACCCGACTACCAATTCCTAGTTCCGTCCCTAGACACATGTCATCACAATTTGAAAACTAATTTTCAAATTACTAGTCACATCGCATTTTATTCCTCCACGCAAAATAAATAAATAAAGTTTGAATCCTCCATTCTTACAAAGTTTGAATTTTTCTTTATCTTTATAAAAACTCATTCCATTATCATCTCTGAAGACTTTGAAAGGTTCTAGAGCAAGTTTAGAGCAACCATGGAGCCATCCTTTGAAGATTTTGAATACTCACAAATTGAAGAAAATTTGAAATTTTTGAGATTTTATTAGGGTAAATAGACCAAAACAACACATAATTGACTTAATTAAACAAATATCACACACTTAATTTTTCATTGTTTATAAGGTCAAAAAATCAGTAGATGGACAAAGCTAATAAAAACAAAAAAACAAATGCGTAACTCTTTCTTATTCTTCTTAATTTTTTTTTGAAACACCATGTAAGAATTTTTTTTGGGACAAAAAAAAAAAAAAAACCCCTAGATGTGCCAAACTAAAAATAAAAAAAGTTCTCGCTTTTATTCAACTTTCAAACGACTATATCTTTTGATATAAAAGTCCGACCATCTTAATTCTTTTACCATATTTCATATTTTTCCGTCCTCAATGACGTGAATCGATTTAATAGGGGTGTAACCGAGTCAAGCCAAGTCGAGTCGTTACTCCTTAAGGCTCAAGCTCGTCTCAACTAGAAAAAAAAACAACTCGATGCCGATCGAGTTATAAATAGAAAAGTTCATGTTAGGATCAAGCGCAACCAATTGGTGGTAGTAAATGTGCTACTATATTTATTTATACATTCAAGAGTGTGAGAATCTCTCCAACACCCCCTCAAGTGTGGGTAATATGTCCCAACACTTGCACAATTTTTATTCAAGAGTGTGGACAATCTCTCCCAACACCTCCCTCAAGTGTGGACAATCTATCCCAACACTTGCACAATTTTTAATGCATGACCTCAAACTTTCAAAAATATTTTAGGGGTAATATTCTTCAATGCGTAGTAACCGTATATTCCTTTTATGAACAACACCCCCCATCTACAGCTACACCACCCCCAAGTGACGATGACTCCGATGACTTTGAGGAGTAGACTAATTTTTAGCTTTTTAGTACTTTATCTCTATTGTTGTCACTTTATTTTCTTTTTCTTTTTACTTTTTTATTTTTCTCGACTTTGCATTGCATTGTAGTTTCATTACGACAATAGGAAGTATTTTGAATGGCTTAAATTGTATGCACTACTCATTTTGCTTACTGCCATTTTTATATTTTCTTTATATTTATGTTTTTATTCTCGATTAGTAAAACCAAATTAAGACTGTTTGAGAAACGCTCACAAAATGGTTAAGTAAATTTTAATCCTTTTGAAATAAGCAATGACGCGAGCAACCCCGTTATGGTAGTTAGAGACAAGGAGACTACATATTTGATGGAGTACTCCAAGACTTTAATTATTAATGAAAGACGGAAACTCATGATATTGGATACGATCCAATATGATCATTCAGTCGTACGATGACAATTAATTCAAACGTTGGATAAGAATGACCAGACCGAATTTTGGAAAAGTTGATTTCAAAATTGTAAGATTTAAGTATCGACTTAATTCTTTAATCATTTCTTAAAGGTTAATTAAATAGTCAATGCCTTGAATACGATTCAAAAGGTTAAGTGAACTATTTGATAACGTTTAGATTTTCTTTATGAAAGGAAATTAAAGACAAAGCTCATGTGATTTTTCTTAAGTCTTATGAAGAGTGCACTAAGAAATATTTAGAAGTGCTTAAAGGATTAAAAAGGAAAGTTAGGGCAAGTGCTTAAATAGAAGACTTATTGAAGCCTCTATCCTAAGCAAGCACGTTGAGACAAATCTATCTAAACTCAAGTGAACTCTTAGATATATGATATCTTACGAGTGTGATTATTAGAAAGATTAAATACGTATATGGAAGGTGAAGCAAACGTTGTAACACTTACCATATTCTCGGATCTAGTAAATCGATAAGGGAACTAAATAAATGTTATTATGTTCCGGTTCTTATGAAAAACATACTTTCGTTATTTGTTAGGATTTAGTAGACATATTCAATTGTAAAGAATAAATGTTATTCTGATAAAGTTGGAAGATCACTGAATTCATACTAGATTGATGTCACTAAATAGTTGATAAATGTGATGAAATCTCAACCAAATATTTGTATGACTGTTATCCTTGATATTTGTAGTTGTTCTAGATGTCGACTCTTTGGAAGAGAAGCGTATAATCAAATGTCATTTAGATGATGTTTGAACCATGTGATTATGAATCATGTGGGTGATACGTATCTTATTTAAAGATGACTAAAATACCCTTTTATGAAATGGTTATAAAATCTAGAAAAATTGTCTAAAGCCTAAACATACCGATGTTTGTTGGCTTGTGACAATTAATTCCCCAAATAATTGTTTGTTAATCTCTATGTCTATTTTTAGAAATAGTTGAATGTACTCAAATGAAGTGCATAATTCGGAAAGCCCAAAAGGTTCGAGCTAGTACGTATATGAGATTGATGAGCTTAAAGGGAATTAATCTCCAATTAGATTGAAGTAATTAATACCTGAAAGGTGTTTCCGAAGTCGTTTGAATATGAATAAGATTCTCCCTTGAAGGATACCATTTTTGGGATTAAACACAATTGGATTGTGTTCCTGAAATGGAACCTATGATAAAAGTGTGAAGCAAGCCATGCGAAGTATCCCTTACCCGTTTCGGGATAGTGCCCTTATACTTAATCGAGTTCCAAAGAATAAAGGTTGAACAAATTCCATATTAGATATGTAAGGGGATAATGTCAAATCTATCTTAACCGATGATTTGAAGTTATCATGAGCAAAGTCAGAAGGGCTTGGAGCCTAGTACGATATATGCCACTTTGTGGAATATCTTAGTAAGTACGCTAGATAATATTTACTAGTCCGTGGAGAAAAAGGTGTTTGTCTCCAAACATGCTGTCTTCTAGAGGAAGTGTTTCTTCCAAAGGAAACAGTGGGAGTAAATTAGATCTCAAAAGAGTTTGAGATCCACAAAGATATATTCAACCATTGGAACATGAGAAGACACCGCATAGCGATGAGTGTAGAACACTGCTCAGTGCACACAAAAGTTCTGTAAGTCTGTGGATAACCTCAACCATGAAAAGGCTGCTGGTATGTTCATCTTGAAGAATGAATATCTCATGACTTATGAAGGAATGTTTGAAAGGCAAGATTGAGAGATGTGACCATGAGCCATAATATCTCGAATTAGATTCCATGAGTGACAACCAGGTTGTGAACCCGGTCCGTCTTACCTAGAGGAATGTCCCCGAAAGGTCGACATGGATAGTAATATGATTACCATAAGGATATAGTGACGGCCGAAGGGTACGAGGTGTAAACCTTGTAATTAACTTTATGTCGCTAGATGAGCCCGGTTCTATTCGACTATGCTTGTTATAACTTCGTATCATGACTATATGATAGTGTAGAAGACGTTGGGCAAAAATTTCGATGTTCATAGACGATAACATGATATGTAAGCTCATGAGATCCATTTATGGACTCAAACAAGTTTCTCTAGATGATTTCTTTGTTTGATAATCAAAGGAGTTTGATTTAGTCAAAAGAAGTATATGCCCATTGTGCAAGATGGATAGTGGGAGTGCGTTACGATTTTTGAGTAAGGTATTGGATATCTCTCTCGGGAATCATCTCCCCATGTCACAGTCAATTAATGTTTGGTAGTTCAAGGTGTTTACGAAAGCACTTGGATTAGCAGTTCTTATTTTAGAAATAAAAATCTATAGTGATAGATTTAGCTGATGTTAGATTATAGTTTACCTATATAGATGTGATGCTAAAAGAGTTTAGCAAAGATCGCGACAGGGATACTGCTAGCCGGTGTTCTCAAAGATCTATCTATGTTAGGACGTTGGTCCTAAAGATAAGGTGAAAGATGATGCCTATGGAGGTTTCTCGTGCTACAATGATAGGAACCATCATAAGATTTATTCCGTATGTTCATACTTCATGAAGAGTCATGAGCAAGTATGAAATTAGATTTGGTGAATGCCGATAATATCCTTAAATAAGTCAAGGATGCCTAATTTATCAAAACTTGGAATCGGATAAATATAGTTATACGTACATGTATCCCGAGTCTTATAAAGGCGAGTGGGAGCTACGATCTAGGTTTGCAAATCACTTTGATTAGGTGATACAGTGAGTTGGAAATGTTCTTGCCTATGAGTCACTGTAAATTCTACGACTAGGCCATAACACGGTAGTGCCTTAGAGGCACAGCGGGAGCAGTACATGGATCTAGAAGGTTCATTCCTGAACCTTGTGCGGTTCTTCCACCTTTTCTATATCGCTGATATAGTAAGTGAATTCATTGCTTGAAACAAGGACCAGGGTCTCGTCAGAGATTCGTGTGTGTGTTGAGGCGGTTCCTTTGACTTGGTTATTTGGAGCATGACATGGATGTTAGGTGTAGTGCCCGAAAGACAATTATGTAATTGTTTTAGGACATAATTAATAATTCATCTTATTATATACATGTATGCTTATAATTAAGACACTACTAAAAACCCTAAGTACCTCGTATATGTAATAACATAACTCAGTGTATGGCTATACACAAGAGGATTGAGTTAGTGAGATGTACTTAAAATTAACTTAGTCTGTAGCATTGATTAATCTGAGTATGGGTCTCATGACTAATATGCTAATAATGCACCCAGAACACTTTACGGTGTGACAGTCTTATCCGGACTGTCGGTAATAGGGTACCTGGTGGGGCATTTATATATGATGATGATCATATAGGGCTGGACCGATTTGATTTGATTTCTCGATATAATTCCGTAATCGAGAAGTCTTTTTGAATCACAAGATGATCATATATGGATTAATCTCCATCCTGAGGTGGTCACAGACGGCTGCTTAGACTAGGGTAGGGTTTGATGTGTTAGTAAGGATCACTTCACAGTATGTGGTCCAACACTTCTCGTTGGCTCTATTCTGGGATGAGTGAGTAGTCTGTGCTATCACAGATATGGAATCCATTCCTTCCCTCGGGAAGTAGACAGACAGTTCCCTTATTTGTTAACCCTAGAAACTGATCGATGGGCCCAGTTCATACTATATTAGTTGTGAACTAATTGATCACTAGGGGTTAATGGTAAATAAGGATAAGATGTTTCGAGAAGGGTCTACGGAGATATCCCGAATCGAAATGAACAGTCTACGGAGGATTTATCCGTATGTAATGATTATATCAGTGGACGCTTATCAACACATAGTTGAGTATAAGTTATTTATATTCGACAGAGTTCAGTTTCGGGTTTATGGTGGTGTAATCCCGGAATTAATAGATTGAATATAATTGTTCGGTCCGACGAATAATTTTATTTAATTTATTGTAACTACTGAATATGGGTCCATGGTCTCCAACGTGGCTCCTAATATAGCATATATATTTTCTCGTCGTTTCACCTCAATTGTTATTAAATAGTTGGATTGGACTATTTAATTGATATGTGGATTAATTGTTTAGTTGGACTAGATAATTAAATACATGGAAAATATATTTTTCGTGGACTCGGCCCAATGTGTCAAAAAAATGCGTGGACCTTTATTTACTAAAGGTTGGGGTGCATATTTGGATTAAATAATTAGAGAGAAATTAGTTTCTTGGATAATTATTTAATGTGTGATTTATCTTTTATTTGTTAATTGATAATTCATGGAATATTAGATAATAATATGAATTATCCTAATTTGTTTCGGATAATTATTTATCTTTTATTTGGAATAAGGATTAATCTAATAATTATCTCTTAATTATTAAATCCTTGGAGGACAAGGATTACTCTCCTATATAAAGAGAGTTCTCCCAAGCCTTTTGACACACTAATAAACACGCCATATTAGCTTAGATTTTTCGGCTATTTTGCTAAGGGTTTTGAGTTCGGATAATCCTCGGGATTATTCCGGTAGCATATCGAGGAGGTCCGGCGGCTTGAAACACCATCCACCCGGTGTCGTGCTTGAAGACACACGTTGGAAGACTATGGCTTCTCATCTAGCTTGGATCTAGGATTGAAGATTGTTCTTGGAGTTTATTCACCATAAACTGGTAAGCAATCTAACCCCCTCATAGGTTAGATCTATTTATTTTATGTATTTTGGTTGATTAGATCTAGATCTTGTACTTTCCGCTACGTAATCGGGTGGATCTTGATCCATCCGACGATATTACATCCTATAAGTGGTATCAGAGCCTTTGATCTATCAATCAAAGTATGTAAATTTTAGATCTAAGGAGTGGAATAGCATGTGTAGATTGCTTCTTTTCGTTTTAATTTTTTTTTGAATCGAAGATATGATAATGTATGCTAATGAATGTTGTTGTTGAAGAGATGGATTGGGTTGGTATTTTTTACCTGTTGATCTCTTTTGTAGCTCTCTTGATTAGTATCAATTGAGCATAGGATTTTTATTTTTTTTATACAATTGAAAAAAAAATATAGCATCTTTGTTGTAAATTTTTTTTATTCCGGCCTCGATGTATGAAGATCTTGGTGAAAAGATGAAGATCAAGGCGAAACCCGAAGGTATGAACGAGGAGAAACGGCTAAAAACCTGTTTTTTAATTAAAATTCTGTGCTATAGGACTTTTTGCGACGCCGAAAAGCGTCGCTATAAGTCTGGTTTTAATAAAATTGCTTGCGGCTGCATTCAATTTTATTTTTTTTTTATCGTTTTATAACAAAATCTGCCGCAAGGCAGAATATCAACAAAAAAAAAAAAAAAATGGAATTAAATCTTTTTTAGCCGCATGTCACAAAAGAAAAAAAAAATTAATTAATGAAAAAGTTTTATTTATTAAATAAATTGGATTTATTTTAAGTAAAATCCTTTCTGCTCTCGGGTGTTCGTGGTTCGTGATCCTGCGGTTCGAGTTCAAGATTCGAAGTTCAAGACTCGTAGATTAGATTATGTTTTTACTTTTCCTTAGAAAATAAGTTAGTCGGGGTACCAACGATCCATCTCGGTGTTTATTTTTTCCGTTATTATTTTTTCGTGTATGATCGAAAATTGTATGATATAACCGGAAATTACCATGACATGCATCATATCATGATTTCACTCCAATGCATACATGTAGCTAGTTTATTTCGAATAAATTAGGCATTTATAACTCGTATAATTAGTTTAAAGGCTTATTTAATTAATATGTGGTAGTTAATTAATTAAGTAACTAATTATTAAAACCGAGGAACCGGGTTTTGTCAATCGTTACGATTTTAGTGATGGATTCTAGGTGAATCCTGATGTTGCACTGAACACCAGATTTACGGTAACAATGTTTATCTTTAGGATAAGAGGCTTAGTATGAGTGATTTCTCCAGTGAGAGTATGGCGGTGAGTAAGAACAAGGCTGTCGGATTAATGTTTATGAATAACAATCGAATGAGTCGACAAATTGGCCGAGTGTATCTGCTTGTATTAGATCTTAGATTAGATTTTCCATTACATCGTGATCCCATATTTATAGGCTAAAAACTATGTCGGTTTCTCGTTCACCGACAAGACAATTAAGAATACATAATTTAAAGATAAGTTTGCATGAAATACAAGTGTCCTAGCCACCGTCCGGATTGGCCGAATTTGGATCGATAAGCATGGCGAGCGTAGTAAAGCAACGACCGGCGGACTCATATTTGCTTTGTCTTGAAATCAAAGTTGACCATATGGGTAGAAATCACTCGGAGAGAAAGGGTCCGGCTTGCGCCTAGCAGACAGGATCCCCTCGTACTATTGGTGGATAGGACCCGGCTCGTGAATAGCGGGTAAGAGATAGCTTGTGGTAGCGGATAGAGGAGATAGAGGCCCAATATCTATGTTGATGTGCCAAGATAATAGGCCCAATCTCTGGATGAACGGGGCCCCATTCCGATTCGGGTATATCAATGGCCCCCTACTCGTGCTCGGCGTGTCCGCCGAGGCGGAGAGTAGAACTTTGAAGAAGAACTTAGGAGCCGCACCTTTGTGTTGCCGCTCGTGACGAGGTATGCCGATAATGTTCTACCGGGCTTGATCTAGTGTTGGTGAAAACCACCGCCTATACGCCGTGCATTTGTAGCGGACATGCTTGATCGCCGATAATGTTCTATCGGGCTTGAATCGGTGTTAGTATCGCGTAGCGAATTACCGATTATATGCTGTGCATTGTAGCGGATCGACTCAATTGCCGACAACGCTCTGTCGGACTTAATTAAGTGATAACGTTCTATAAGAGGTGGTTTGTTGAATAGGCCATAGCGGGCATTAATAGATGTTGGCCGCTTGAAGAAGTATTTGTTGATAAATGCTACTATGAGGTCGTACGTTCGGATAGGTTGATGGCCGCCAGAAGGGATTTGAACGTTTGGATGTGATAAACGGATGTATTGGTTCACGAAACGTCACGTCAGTCACGTGTGCTGACACAGCGGTTTGAACTGAACCGTCCTTTGCTCTGATTAGCGGAGGAGAATCGGTAACCGTTCCAGCCATTATTACATTCAAATTTTGAATTTCCAAGCGTCGTTCCCTCTCTAATTTCCATCTATAAATAGAGGTATCCCCCAACTCTTCCACTTTTCCCCTTTCTTACTTCTGATAAGTTTTCCGGCGGTTGCATCAAGAAACTCCGGCAATTGTAAGCAGGTTCCGGCAAGCCTCACTCCAAGTCAAGATCAACACTTTATCTTTTCTATCAGCAATCAGGTACGAATTTGCACATTCCTCTTATCTCTTGGTTTGATTCGGTTATGATTTCACCTATTTCCTTTGTTAGAAATCACAATGTTTTGAATTTGCCTCTGTAATCTATTTTATATCTCCCTGATAAACGTCATGAACTCCGTCCTTTATGCATTTTTGCGATTTATGTTTCTTTTGTTTTCCCAGAAATATCCCTGCATGCATGTGCTCTGATTGTTGTTGTTTGTTATGCTTGAGTATTTGTGTTTGCATTTGTTTGGGGTTTTTTCTGGGTAAATTTAGGGATTTTTCTAGGCTGTATTGGGGGTTTTTCTGGGTAGATTAGGGGATTTTTCTGGGCTCGATTTTTGCTAAGGAAGATGGAAGGGCGAGGTGTCGGGGTGTGATTGCTCTCACCTCGGCCCGATCTCCATACCCGGGTGATTTACTAATCCACCTTACCCTTTTCTTTTCCAGAATGTCTTCAGAGCATACAAAATCAGACGAAGAGGCTAGGGACACTGCGGGCTATGGCTCAGAAGAGGCGAGCATGGATGATGCTAGCTCAAGCGACGTCGAAGAAGAGATGGAGGAAAATCCATGACCTATTAATATAGACTCTGACCCTGAGGTCACTGTAATTGGCGAGGGCGCCACTAGAGGTGAGGTCGAAGATGATGACCGAGAGGGTACCGAGAGGCCTTCTTGAGAGGATGGAAAAAGTAATTACCCCTGGAGCCGCTAAACGTAGCAAAAAGGTCAAGAAAGCCGTGGGAATCGTCGAGCCGTCGGAGAGACCAAAAAAGTCTCAAAAGGTTGTTGTGTCTAAGAGGAAAGCTGCCTCTGATGAGCCCGCAAAGAAGAAGAGGGCGCCTAAGAAGAGGTCCGCTGCCGTTGAAAGGGAGCTCGCAAAGCAAAAGCGAGCAGACAACGATCTCATAACTCGATGGAGGGAATTTAGAGATCGGGATGATTATACCCTGGCGCTGAGCGCGTATGATGTCTCCGCGGATTATCACTTCGTCAGTATGGGTGCGACCAATATGTCGTGGACTTGTGGTCGGGAACAACAAGATTATCTGTGGTTGCATTACGACCATTTCGTGGTCGGACTCAGACCTCCCTTTGACCCAATTTTTGTTAAGTTCATGGAGGAACTGTAGGTGATGCCTTGTGACCTCAGTCTGGGAGTAGTCCGCGTGGTTATGTCCTTCATCATAATCAGTAGGTTAAGCGGACGTGAACCTTCGATGGCGGCGCTGTTATATTTTTATTGTTTTACTCGAAAAGACGGTGCCGGTCAAATCCAGCTGCGCAGTCGATCGAGCACCGGTGGCGGATTGGGATAAAAGATGTATGAAGGTTGAATCCCGGATAGGATGGCCGTTTCAGAAGCTGCCGGTGAATTCGGTTAAGACTGACCACTTGGTAAAAATAAAAACTCAGTTTGACGATGATGAGTTTATATCTGAGTTGAAAGACGATTTGGTCTATAACCGCAAAGGTGAAGAACAAGCCCGAGCATTCAACTGGAGGCTGCTGCTAGATTTTGGCCAGCCCTATCTTAGACAAGCCGGACTTTCTGGAGCCGGTGTTGGCGAACCCTTAGTTGTAGTTAACCCATTGCTGACTGACCCAGACTTGTATGGGGAGTGTCATCACGGCAAGCGCATGCCTTCTCAATGCGTTATCTGTGGCGGCGACCCCTCTATGCGAGCACCGAGTAGGATTTTTACTTGTATCCTTTTTTGCTACTTTTTATAACTTGCTTTCTTTCATATTTTTGGGTCTCTAATAAATATTGCCTTCCGTAGGAACCATGAACCAACTTGATCATCGCAGCCACCGACCGACCGGGAGGAAGACCACCGGCGAAGTGAAAAGTGGCCGCCGATTTGAAGGGGATCAAAACCTCACTCCCTATGGTCGACCTTGTTGGACTTATTTTTAAGTTTTAGTGATGAGTGCCAGACTATCTGTTATAGTGCAAAGGCAAAAAGATGTCTAGATCAAATGTATAGGTTTATTAGAGTTTGATCTTTGTATAAGTTTGATCAAACAAGCACTGTAATGGCCAGCTGGTTTATATCAGCAGACTGGTCTGTATCAGTAGGGTAGCTAGGTCAGTAGACTAGTCAGGAACCTGCTGAAGACTGAAGGCTGATGGCTCAAACTCAGTTAATGAAGGCTAAGGGATCAAACTAGTAATTAAAGTGAAGGATTTGGAATCGAATTTAGGGAAGTCGTGATGACATAAAGCGATTACATATACCTTGTGTACAAGGTCTAAGTTCCATAAGTTGGATGGTGACCGGAACTTAGTTATGATTAAATTGTGTAATCTAACTTCACAAATAAAAGATAGATAAAGGAAGTCAGCTGCATTGTGTTTTAAACACAGCAAATTGTGGTTCAGTTGACTGATATGTATCTCAGCAGACTCATAAACCTGCTGATACATATACCTCAATTTATTCAAAATTACATTGGAAGAAAACAAGGAAAAGGACAGGTAACAACCTCTGATTTTATCAAACAAATCAATGGTAGATATTAAAGGGACGTTGGGATGATTCAGAACCTTATCCAATGGATACAAGTCAAAGGATGAACAGACTGTATTATGTCAGAAAGTAGTCTGAATGTGTCAGTACTATGAACAGTGACTGAAAGCAAGTCAAATGGGACAAAATCTGGAACGGCTATATTTGAATTTCAAATATAAGTCACAACGACTCCTACCTATAAATAGAGGACTCTTAATTTAGATACAAGTGATGAAAATTGATGAACATTAAGGATCTATCTTCAAAGAATCGAATTAAATCAAGAAAATCACCCCGTCGACCCTACCGAGCTTAAGGCTACTAATCCGGACAAAATATTTAAGTGTAATCGTATTCAAGCTACATCAAGTTTACACACTTTAAGACATCAAGTCGCGGATCATATCATCCTCATCAAGTCGCCGCAATGAATCATTTACTTGATTCAATCTTTCTTTTACAAGGAATCTGCTGAAGACAGTGAATCATCTTTGGGTGTGAAAAAAACTGTTGTTTGTGGTGGAGCTGGTGAAGAGGCATTTCTACCCTTCAAGTTCCAGTGGAAGACTTTGGAGCAGCAATCCTACCTGTTCCAAGTGTTCAGTTTATGAAGCCATAGTTATTGGTGAAGGACAAGCAACTTAGGGATTTTTGTAACAATGCCTACATCAAAGATCTCTAGTGAATTACCTCCAACATCACAGAGAAGAGTGGACCGACCGGATTACACCGCCCGGAACCACTATAAAATCGCCTACTTACTTTTTGCATTTATATTCGCACTTAGTTTATATAACACATCAACCTACCGAATCTAGCTACCGAACACACACACACACACACACACACACACTACTAAGTATCTAATACTTGGTATCATATTTAACAACAAGTAATAAGGCTTAATTTTTGATACAATTCGGCTGCACAAATTCAGTAAACTCACAGTCAGCAGACTATTTGGGTGTCAGCAGACTACTCAAGTATCAGCAGACTGCTGAAGTTGCTGAGTTTGTTAACTCCAAAAGTTTTAAGTGTTAAGTTTATTCCCCCCCTCTAAACTTAACCAAAGCCTTTTCAAGGGACCAAAAATTGGTATCAGAGCAGTGCTTCTGTTCTGAAGTAATCCTACTTGTTGTGCTTGTGAAAATACTTTGAAAACTTTTTCAAGTTACTGATTTTTAAAGCTTTGCATCATGGATAACAACCAGTATGCTAGAAAAATGTTGATGTGCTCTTTAGATCATTTTGATGACTATAAACGTCGTATGCAGGCTTATCTAGCTGCTACACATGATGAAATGATGGATGTGCCGACAGATGGACCATTGGAAATTACCAAGTCAGTAACAGTGGGTGAGGAGACACAGTACATTCCAAAACCGAAAAGGGAATGGACTGCTGAAGATAGAAAGAGAGCAAATCTCAACAATATTGCTATTGATATCATTTATAGAACTTTAGATAGCAATATGTACATGAAGGTGAAAGATTGCAAAACTGCAAAAGAACTTTGGGACAAGTTGCAATTAATCTGTGAAGGCACTGATGCAATCAAGAAGAATAAGATCAGTGTGGCCAAGAAGAAGTTCCAAGAGTTCAAGATGAAACCAAATGAAACCATTGAACAAATGGAATCAAGATTCAATGCAATCATGGATGAACTCACCCTACTGAGTGTGAAGTACTCACATGAAGAAATCAACTCAAAAATCTTGGAAGCATTACCCGCAAAAGAAGTTTGGGAAATGAAGGTGACCGCCATAGAAGAAATGAGGAGCTTGCATGAAGAAGACACCTTCAAACTCGTTTTCAAATCTTAAGGCCTATGAATTTAGCAAAAATCTTGTGCTCGAAATCGAAAAAGAAGAGCCAAAGACCACTGCATTGGCTGCTTCACATCAAGAAGAGACATCAGGAGCTCAAGATGATCTGTTGGATGAAATGCAAGAGCAAATTGCCCTACTGAGCAAGAAAATAAGGATGATGAAAAATGGAAAAGGTTCTCCAAGGAATTTCACAAAGAAATTCAGTGAAAAGAAGAAGAATGATTCAAAGAAAGATAATGATTATTTATGTTATCAATGTAAGAAACCAGGACACTTCAAACCAGACTGTCCTGCGTTAAAATAGAACATGGAACATGATTATCTTTGCTTTAGCTTCAAGAAGCCTAGACATTTTAGACCTGATTGTCCAGACCTACTGAAGACCAAGAGCCAACAAAGAAGACATGGAAAGAAGGCTATGGTTGCTGAAGATGAATCAGGATATGAAGTGGAATCAGAAAAATGAAATGAATCTGATGACACTGCACTTGTTGCTGATATGGATGATTATGCATTAATGGCAAATATGGATGAGACAGAGGAGGTATACAATACTGTATCTATAAACACTCCTGCTGGAAGTGATTGTGAATCAACCTGTGGTTCAAATCCTAAAAATTCTGACAATGAAGAAACTTTGGATGACATCCTTAATCAACTGAGAATAATACAATCTAGTATGAGATTGTGAAGGCTGAAAAAGAAGCTCTTCAATCAGAAGTTGAACGATTAAATGTTGAATTAAGAATTCTCAAAGGAAAAGAAAAAGAAGTCAGACAGAATCAGCATAAGCCTGCTGAACCTTCAGTAGCTGCTGAGTCTGCTGAACCATCTTGTTCCTCCACTGAATTCAAATCTGGAAAGCCTTATGGTGATAGAATGGACTTGGATTTGGAACTCAACAATCCAATAAGAGTGGATCCAGTAAGGTCACTGAACCTAGTACCAGAATTGGTCCTAAGTTTGTGCCTGCACAAAATCCAACTCCTAGTAAGGTTGCTGAGGTAGTGAAGCCTACTGAGAATGCTTCAAAGAGGAAAAATCAGTACCTAACAAAAAGGGTAAATCCAAGGGTAGGATCGCTTGGACCTCTAGACTGACGATAGCGGACACTCGCTACCAAGTCCTTTGGACCACAAAAAGGGAAAAACCAGAAATATTCCAAGGATAAGAATCCTAAACCCAAAAATGTTAATCATTCTAGGGATACTTATCTCAGGGGGAAAGGTAGACTGTTCCCTACTGATGATGACTGGAACATTCCTGCCCCTACTGCTAGAAACAACAAGTATAACCATGCTGCTAGGGTAAAACCTAAGCAATGGAATCAGCAGAGGACTTATCCAAGACCTCAGCAAGGACCTCAGCAGACTCCATATTACAGAGCTGTTCCTAACAGACAGCAATCCAATGGTTATGCAAATGCTTCTAACAACAGAAATCACTTCAAACATCATTATAAACCAAAAGGCCAGAAAGCATATGTGAATCCTACACAACCAACTGTTAGAACTTATGGATGTGTAGAATACATGTATGAAACAAAGTATGACACTTTTCAAAGAAGACCTTATGGAAATTTTCCAAGGGTCATGCTTACTACTGACCATTATGGACCCAAACAGGTTTGGGTACCTAAAATGTATTAACTTTGTTTTGTAGGGTGTCTGATACTTTGACAGTGGATGTTCCAGACATATGACAATGAATAAGCACTGTTTGTCAAATTTTGTGACAAAGGATGGTCCTAGAGTGAATTTTGGAAACAAGAATACACCTGGATACACAAGAGGATATGGCACACTTGTGAGGAATGGACTAACAATCAGGAATGTTGCATATGTGGAAGGACTGGACTACAACTTGCTGAGCACTGGACAATTTTGTGACATGGGATACAAAGTCACTTTTGACAAAGGCACTTGTATTGTCATTAGTGAAAGAGGTGATCAATTTGTGTTAGCAGAAAGAAGACAACAAAACATGTACATTGTGGATTGGTCTACTGCAATTCCAGAAACCTGGCTGATTGTGCATACCAAGTCAGAACTCAATTGGTTATGGCATAAGAAGTTAAATCACTTAAATTTTGTTGATATCAATCAGTTGGTGAAGACGAAACTGGTGATTGGTTTACCTGAGATCACATTCAAGAAGGATGCTATATGTGATGAATGTCAGCAAGGTAAACAGACAAAGTCAAGCTTCAAGTCAAAGACTAAACAATCAACTAAAATAGTTTTGGAGCTGATGCACATGGATCTATTTGGACCAGTAACACCAACAAGTGTAACAGGAAAGAAATACACCTTAGTGGTTGTGGATGATTACTCAAGATACACTTGGGTGATATTTATGAACAAGAAGAGTGAAACACTTCAAAAGATGCCTGAAATTTTGAAGAGATTACAAAACGAGAAAAGTTTGACAGTAGTAAAAATAAGGCCAGACAAGGGTAATGAGTTTCTCAATAAAGTCATAAGAGAATACTGTGAACAGAATGGTGTACTACATCAACTTTCTCGTGGTACACCTCTCAAAAAATGGGGTTGCCGAAAGAAGAAACAGAACATTAAAAGAAGCGGGAAGAACAATGATTTGTGAAGCATTCGCCTCGAAAGATATTGGGCTGAAGCAGTTAATACAGCATGCTATACACAAAACAGAACCTCAGTGAATAAGAAGCTGCTAAAGACACCTTATGAGATTTGGAATGAATGGAAACCTAACATATCCTATTTCTATCCATTTGGAAGCAAGTGTTTTATCTTGAATCATAAGGAACAACTGAAGACATTCCAACCAAAATCAGATGAAGAAATTTTCTTGGGATATTCTCCAGTCAGTAAGGCATTCAGGGTACTGAACAAAAGGTCACTGAAACATGAAGAAACAATACATGTTGTATTTGATGAACCTAAGTGCACTGGAATGGATGAAGAAGATTCGAACCAACGAGAATCAACAAGTCACGATCCGAGAATGTGTTGAAGTTTTGGAAAGATTCAATGACTTAAAAGCTTATGATTCTACCCTTGCCGAACACCCCGCCTGGTGATACTACTGATGCAACAACTGAGGCAATTCAAGGATCTGCTGAACCCCCTGTTGAAGAAACAGCAGACCCTACTGAAGATGAGGTTCTTGAGAATCAATCTAACCAAAATCCACAATGGTTAAGGGATCACCCTGCTGAACAAGTTATTGGCAATATACAGCAAGGTGTGAGGACTAGAAGACAATTAGAAACAATGTTTACTTGCTTTCTATCTCAAATGGAACCTAAAGTTGTTGAAGAAGCAATTTCAGATCCAGATTGGATAATTTCTATGCAAGAAGAATTGAATGAATTTGAAAGAAATCAAGTTTGGACACTAGTGGAAAGGCCTAATCATGCAAACATAATTGGTACAAAATGGGTATACAGAAACAAACTTGAATCTGGTACTATTATGAGAAATAAGGCCAGACTAGTGGCAAAAGGATATTCTCAAGCAGAATGAATAGATTTTGATGAGACTTATGCACCTGTTGCAAGATTGGAAGCTAACAGATTATTCCTGGCACATGCTGCTTATAAAAACTTCAAAGTATATCAGATGGATGTTAAGAGTGCATTCTTGAATGGCATTCTGGAAGAGGAGGTGTATGTTCAGCAACCTCCTGGTTTTGAAGTTACTGATCAGGAGATAAAGTGTACGGACTCAACAAAGCACTTTATGGTTTGAAACAAGCACCAAGAGCATGGTATGAGACCCTATCTCAATTCTTGGTGGACAATGGTTTTACAAAAGGCACCATTGATAAGACACTTTTCAGAATCAATGAAGGGAACAGCACCCTGCTGGTACTGATTTATGTTGATGACTTAATCTTTGGTTCTGAAAATGAATTGCTATGTGAAAAGTTTGCAAATCTAATGAAGAGTAAATTACAAATGAGTATGATGGGAGAAATGAACTACTTTTTGGGATTGCTAGTCAAACAAATGAAAGATGGAATCTTCATTCATCAAACCAAGTATACCAATGAGTTACCGAAGAAATTTGGTATGGAAAACAGCACCAAGGTATCAACTCCTATGAGTACCAACATTAGATTGGATGAAGACAAAGAAGGCAAAGATGTTGATCAGACTCTATACAGAAGGATGATAGGCAGTCTACTGTACCTTACCGCCTGCAGACTTGATATATCCTATGCTTTAGGTGTTTGAGCAAGATTTCAATCAAAACCTAAAGAAATTCATTTAGGTGCAGTCAAAAGAGTTCTCAAGTATCTAAAAGAGACTTTGGGAGTAGGGATATGGTATTCAAAAGATGGAAGCTTCAAAGTTATATCCTACTCAGATTCTGACTATGCTGGATGCAAGATTGATAGAAAAAGCACCACAGGAACATGTCAGTTAATGGGAAATAGACTGGTCTCCTGGTTTAGCAAGAAACAGAATTCTATATCAACTTCCACCGCTTGAAGCCGAATACATTCTTCTTTGGAAGTTGTCGTGCACAAATATTTTGGTTAAGACAACAATTAAGGGATTATGGAATTGAAGAAAGAGAAATTCAAATCATGTGTGACAACACAAGTGCAATTGCAATCACAGAAAATCCTGTTTTGCACTCAAGAACCAAGCATATTGATGTAAGACATCATTTTATAAGAGATCATGTTGAAAAGAAAGATGTGGTGGTTCTTTATGTCCCTATTGAAGATCAAATTGCTGATATCTTCACTAAACCTTTGGATAGTGAAAGATTTGCTAAAATAAGGACTGAATTTGGAATTATTAAGGTTGAATGATAATCAGCAATGTACCGGAATTCACCAAGGGGATTAGTCTTTGCTATGTTGGGTGAGCTCACTTAGCAAACTAGTCATTGGTATCCACAATTCCATGTACTTATGTTTGGACAATTGAGAAAATGAAGTTGCCAAGGGGATTGGTCTTTGTCCTGTTGGGTGAGCTCACTTGACAGATCAGTCATTGGTGTTAAACTTCATCTTGTATTATCAATTGAACAAAACAAGGTGGAATCAAACATCAGCAAAGTCACACTGTCAGCAGGCTGCTGAGACATATTTGTCAGCAGGCTGCTGAGCCAACTCTACTGATGACAAGGCTGCTGAAGATTACTTTACTCAGTCAAACTTACAAAGTCAAAAAGAAATTGGCGGGATATTTATTTCCTATTTACAACCGCAGTTAACACGATCTAACGGTTACAAAACGTTATGAAAAGTAATGGGCCACGTGTCAAGACAACATTCACCCAGATTTAATCTTGGTTAAATACCACTGTACGTGCTCTGACAGTTATATCTACCTCTATCTATATATACAGATCTTTACACAGAAGATTTTCACAACTCTCAATCAGCAAATTTCTCCGAAGTTACTTTGTGTGAACACAGATTTGAACACTCTCTTCTTCATCTTTTTCATTTATCATGGCACCAAAGGATGATGTTCATATTGGCACCAGTCAAAGTGTGAGAGGTTATGTCAATGACTGTAACTCTACTGACTTAGCCATTAACATTGGACGGAGTATCAGATGATTCACTGGGTTGGAAGGTATTATCAACAGGAGATTGCAGAGAATTTCACATGTTAATGTACTGGAATTCTGGAGAAACATTGTTATACATGAAGGTAGAGAGGCCTTCACTACAAATGTGAATGGAAGAGAGATAGAAATTACCTCAGATCTGCTGAGAGATTTATTTCATTTTGCACCTGGAAATGATGCTCCCACTAATCCAGAGGCAATGAATCTACCAAGGATGAAGTTTGTGGATCAAATAAAGACCAACGATGCTATATCTTCAGGCTTAGGCATTAATGTGAAACATATTGGTTTTGAGTACAACCTGCTGAGCAAATTGATTGCCAAAACCATTTTGGGATTTGTTGGAAGCCTGGATACTTTATCAGGACCCAAAATAGACCTGTTGATCATCATCTGCAGGAGTATGAAGTTTGATTGAGCTGGATTCTTTGTACATTACATGAAGAAGGTGTTTATTGAAGATAGAGATGGTACAAGGAAATCCAAGGTCAAGCCCTTAGGTCTAATGATTCAGACCTTGTTAAATCATTTTCAGATACCTCGATGTGTCATCTGAAAAGATAAATGAATCCATATTCAAACCAGAAGTTGATACTCCTATCCCTGGTCTGGATGATGATGAAGATGTGGATGATGAGGCCACTGATAGTGATGATGGTGGAGATGATGGTGAGGCTGGTGGTGAGCAGGCTAAGAAAGTTGTTAAACCTCCTGCACCCAAGAAGGTCACTGAAAAGAGAAAGGCTACTGATACAAGGAAAATCACAGAAATGTTGAAGCCTAGGAAGACAAAGAAGCAGTCAGTTGAAGTTATTGATTTAGCTGAAATCACAAGGAAGAGGAAAGCTGCTGAAATTGAAGTAGAAGATCTTTCTAAAAGAATGAAGGAAATTTCCAAAAAGAAGAAGCATGGCAAAGGAAAACAATTGAGAATTTTGGAAATTCAGAGAGAACAACAAGAAGAAGAAGAAGAAGTAGAGGAAGAAGGAGAGGCTATTGAGGCTGAGCCCTTCACTATTATCAAGCCTACTGAGGATGTAGATGTTGTTTCTGAGCAACCTGCTGGAGAATCACAGCAGACCACTGACCCTGAGCTTGCTGTAGAAACTATTGAATCCTCACCTGCCAAGGCTTCTGAGCCTACTGATTCTGCCCAAGTTGTTGTTGAGCAACTTGTTGAAGAGCCACATCAGACTACTGAGTCTGCACATGCTGTGGTAACTGAGACATTGGTACAAGACCCGGCAATTCTTGCAATACTTCAGAGGGAAGAGCAGTCTGCTGCTAACCCTGCTGATGAGCATATAAGTCAGGGGGAACCAAGTGTGGTACAGATGGAAGTAGTAGGAACAAATGTACAACCTGAGCAACCTACTGACCTGGAAGCATCTGTGGAATAAACTTTGAATTTTCTTGTTGAGACCTTTGGAGGTCAGCAAGCTACTGCAACAGCTCCCAGAAAACCAACCATGCCTTTTGAGAGACATGAGAAGAAGAAGAAAGAGGAGTTTGTTGATCCTAAACTTCTACGGGTTGCAAACTATTTTCAATGGAAGTTTGGATTCTATAAGAGACAAAAGCCACCTGCAGAACCAATGACAGACTTTGAAGAATGGGCTTTTGAGAAATTGGGAGTGGAAAACTTGTTGGATCTGGTTGATACCTATTTACTGCAATCAAGATTGATGGATTTGTTTGATGAACAACAGAAGGAGGAGGGTATCAAATTCAGGGATCCAAGAGATGATAATAATGACTCATCATCATCTGATTCTGGAGGTAATTATCCTTCTGGTCCAGGAGGAGTCAGTGGGACTGCTATGATAATTGAGCCAAATGTACAAGCAGTCTAATGATGTTGGACAGTCCACTGAAAGGCAACAAACTGAAGACATGAATGAAGATCTGAAGGATCTGACCATGGATGATTTGGAGGCACTAATAAATGAGGGTATAAATCTTGGTGCGAATAGATTGGTTGGTGAGTCTGATGCTTCATTTGTTGCTGAACCTGTTGATCAACCTAAAGATCAGCAAGATGTGGATTTTGATGATGAGAGGGTTACAGATCACAGTGAACCAGATGTCAATTCTGAGGGTTCAATTAAATATCAAGACTGGATTGACACTGAAGGAACCTTATCCAAAACTGGAAATACACTGAGAAGGATTGCCAATGCTGAAGGATTTCAAGAAGAAAACATGGCTGAATTCCCTGCAATCCTTGTACAAAGGGTGCTGATCACTGAGGAGCAAGCAGTGGTGGCACAAAGATTGGATATGGTTATGGGATTTGAAGGATCCCCACTGATGATTGAGGAGGTTCAGGCTGTTGAGGTTCAAACAAAGCACCTGAACAAAGGTTGGAACGGGAGGTACAAAGTTCCGAGTCTCAAACGCACACCGGACATAGGTTGGAACTATCTATGGGTTTGGAGGAAACCCCTGCTGTTGTTATTGAACAGGCTGCTGTAGTGGAGCCTACTGGAGCAAAGGTCACTGAAGGGAAAGATAGTCAGCAGACTGCTGTAATTGATGAGGAGCAGCAACTGCTGGATTATGACTACAGTGATGATGAGTTTCAAGTGCCTGAGGAAAACCCTATTGATGAAGAACCTCAACAGGCATTTGTACCAGTTTTTGAAGAGCCTGCTCTTGATCTCATTCTGGAAGAATTCCAAGGACCTAACCCTGCTGGAAGGGATATGAGATTTGTTTTAGTTATCAGCAGACAGAGGCAACAATACAATGTAGAAGAGCCTGCTGATGGAGCTGATAGAGGAATGGCTGGTGGGGTACCCGCACATGTTGTGGAAGAGTTGAGGGCTGTCTGGAATGACATAACAAACTTAAGAACTCAACTTGACAGGCAAGAGCAGGGATTTGAAGATTTAATGAACTTAGTGGAGAATAGAGGAAGAACCACTGAAACTGTTGCTTCTAATATTACCTTCACCCAATATGCTCTTGCTGACCTTGCTCAAGATGTAAGAGGGATTAGGCAAGGTAATACACAGAAAGACAAGTTTTTGAATGACCAATTTGCATCTATTCATCAAAAACTTGATAAACTTGCTGAGTCACCTAAGCCTGCTGAGGCTGCTGGAACACTTCAACCTGCTGAATTGAATCCTAAGATCACTGAAATGATAAATCTTCTAGAGCAGACTTTGCAAGGATGGATCACAGCTGTTGACACTAGGACTGAAATTATGGAAGGTCAACTAAACAACCTAGTGCTCACACAGGAGAGTGTACATGGCCTGCTGTCCCATTTTGTTGATGATGTCAATAAGGGGAAGAGAGCCAAATAGCAGTAGCAAAAGAGGCTGCCAGAATCTTTGCTAAGAAAAGATAGGAAGATGATACTAATGCTTTTAGGGAGCCTGCACCTTGCAGACTTCCACTTACTGATGATCTTCTCAAAGAATACAAGAGAGTCTACAACAGCAAAAGAAGACCTTATCATGATAAAGTTTACCATGAGGGACTCAATTCTTTTCTTGGACTCAAATTTTGGGAAACAAGGGTCAAAGCCTTGAGGGCAGCACACAGAGGTGGAAGAGGTGGTAGAGGTGGAAGGAGTTTACCTACCACAAATGCAAATGAGTCACTGAATGAGTTTAAAGAAGTTACATGCGGTTAGGATTTAGAGTACATTAGATAAATCTAACTCTACCTGAAGCATGGCATTGGTGGAAACAAGTGAATCCTCATATTGATTTCTCTCTGATTGAATATGAGTGGATGAGAGATATGATCAGAGAGATAAGAACCTATCAAGAGCAAGTGGAGAAGGCAAGGGAAGAAAGAGAAAGAAGACAATATATCAGCATACTACTTGTATTTTATCTTTGCTGATTCTAGTCTGTAATAACTTTTGAACAAATGATTATAATGAGAAATGACCAAGTTTGTTCTGTTTTTGTTTTAATCTTTTTGGTTTGCTGTTAGGAGAGGGTATTGGCATCATCACCAAAAAGAGGGAAATTGTTGGACTTATTTTTAAGTTTTAGTGATGAGTGCCAGACTAGCCGTTATAGTGCAAAGGCAAAAGGATGTCTAGATCAAATGTGTAGGTTTATTAGAGTTTGATCTTTGTATAAGTTTGATCAAACAAGCACTGTAATAGTCAGCTGGTTTATATCAGAGACTGGTCTATATCAGTAGGGTAGCTAGGTCAGTAGACTAGTCAGGAACCTGCTGAAGACTGAAGGCTGATGGCTCAAACTCAGTTAATGAAGGCTAAGGGGTCAAACTTAGTAATTAAAGTGAAGGATATGGAATCAGAATTTAGGGAAGTCTGTGATGACCTAAACTGATTACATATACCTTGTGTACAAGGTCTAAGTTCCATAAGTTGGATGGTGACTGGAACTTAGTTATGATTAAATGGTGTAATCTAACTTCACAAATAAAAGTTAGATAAGGGAAGTCAGCTACATTGTGTTTTAAACACAGAAAATTGTGGTTCAGCTGACTGATATGTATATCAACAGACTCATAAACCTGCTGATACATATACCTCGATTTATTCAAGATTACATTGGAAGAAAACATGGAAAAGGACAGGAAACAACCTCTGATTTTATCAAACAAATCAATGGTTGATATTAAAGGGACGTTGGGATGATTCAGGACTTTATCCAATGGATACAAGTCAAAGGATGGACAGACTGCATTCTGTCAAAAAGCAGTCTGACTGTGTCAGTACTATGAATAGTGACAGAAAGCAAGTGAAATGGGACAAAATCTGGAATGGCTATATTTGAATTTCAAATACAAGTCACAATGACTCCTACCTATAAATAGAGGACTCTTAATTCAGATACAAGTGATGAAAATTGATGAACATTAAGGATCTATCTTCAGCAATCAGAATTAAATCAAGAAAAACACACTGCTGACCCTACTGAGCTTAAGGCTACTGATCCAGACAAAATCTTCCAGTGTAATTTGTATTCAAGCTACATCAAGTTTACACACTTGAAGACATCAAGCTACTGATCATATCATCCTCATCAAGCTGCTGCAATAGATTCATTTACTTGATTCAATCTTTCTTTTTACAGGAAATCTGCCGAAGACAGTGAAGCATCTTTGGGTGTGAAAGACAGTTGTTTGTGGTGGAGCTGGTGAAGAGGCATTTCTACCCTTCAAGGACTAGTGGAAGACTTTGGAGCAGCAATCCTACCTGTTCCAAGTGTTCAGTTTGTGAAGCCATAGTTATTGGTGAAGGACAAGCAACTTAGGGATTTTTGTAACAGCTACATCAAAGATCTCTAGTGAATTACCTCCAACATCACAGGAGAAGAGTGGACTGACAGGATTACACCACCTGGAACCACTATAAAATCTGCCTACTTACTTTTTACATTTATATTCTGCACTTAGTTTATATAACACATCAACCTACTGAATCTAGCTACTGAATTCACACACACATACTACTAAGTATTTAATACTTGCTATCATATTTAACAACAAGTAATAAGGCTTAATTTTTGACACAATTCCGCTGCACAAATTCAGTAAACTCATAGTCAACAAACTATTTGGGATTCAGCAGACTACTAAAGTATCAGCAGGCTGCTGAAGTTGCTGAGTTTGTTAACTCCAAAAGTTTTAAGTGCTAAGTTTATTCACCCCTCCCCCTTAAACTTAACCAAAGCCTTTTCCAGGGACCAGCAGACCTAAAGGCAGGGGCGGTTGGAGCCTCTGGATCTCAGGTTGTGAAATCCACCCAACCGCCAATAGGGGATAAAGCTGCAGGGAGCATAACTCTAAAGCAGACCACCATGACGAAGCCACCGACTGGCGACAAGAAAAAGAGAGTCGTTGTTGAAGAGACTGACCCGGTAGGGGGTGGTAGCGGCGAGCATGATGCTCCTCCTCCCAAAAAATCCAGAACTGATGACTCTCAGAGGAAAGAGGCCACTGATAAAGCCAAACCCTCTTATAAAGGCAAATCTATGGTCAGCGAGATGGTTGTTGCGGTGGGCACAAAGATGGTGGTGCCCTTTGCTAGAGTCCCTGTTGGGACTGGGGGATTTCCCACCGCCTGGTTGGATAAAGAGTTCATGCGTCAATAGCCTCTCGACATGCCCATGGCACGGACAATTTCAAGGGGGATCGCTGACGTGCCCCCGCTGAGGCATTTCAGATGGGGTCTCCCCAACAACGTCCAGCTGGAGATAGGTCGCGGGATCACAAACAGATTTGTAATGGCGGATCAGACCGATCCTCGCCGCACCTTCCTCCAAAATATCGAGGATTTGTGGGGTTTATATGGTGCCACGGTGAGCATGGCAAACATCCTTTTGCCCTTTGCTTTATTATTTTCTTTATTGCTATATATTTCTTAAGTCAATATTGACCTCACCGATCTTTCCTTCTTTTAGGTTGGCACCGGCTTGGCGCAGTTTATCAATGACTACAGAGGTACCATATCTACGAGCATCGATGTCGCAAAAGAGCTGGCCGATACAAAAAAAGCTCTCGATGCCACAATTGAAGTGGGGGCCGGGCTTCGTGGAAGTTTGAGCGCGGTTGAGGCTGAGAACGAGAAGTTAAGATCCCAGCTCACTGAGGCCCACAAGAAAACCAAACATTTAGAGAAGTTAATTCTGAAATCGCGGAGCAGGATAGGTCAGCCGCTCAAACCATGAAGGAGATGAAGCAGAAAATTACAGAGGCTCAAACTCATTGGAAAGCCGAGCAAATAGTGAGCGAGGATTTGAGAAAACAGCTGGCGGATCTGCGCTCAAGTGTCCAAGGCCTGATTGAGGCCGCAAGCGACGATGCTGCTGGAAAAAACTTTCTGATGGGATATGACCAAGGGTTCTATCACATCGCAAGGTCTATCCTAGCCCGCGGTGGCGACGCTCCTGATCTCGATACTTTGCAAGAATGGATTCTCACCCATCCCTTTTCCGATCATCTGAAGGACTTCCACCCGTGAATACCTTTTTCGGATGTTGAGCTTCAACGATATATTCCAATGTATGATCCAAATTGGGAGGTGCCCGCTGTGGTGGAAGCTAACCTAAGGGAGCGTGCGCGTCTAGCTACCAAGGCGAAAGCCGCAGCTGATGGAGAAGTTGGGCAGGCTGGAGAAGAGGTTGAGCAACCCGGTGGAGAGACTATCGAGCCTACTGAGTATGAGACAAGTGCAGCACCATTCCCTCCGTGAGGAGAATGTTCATAATGAAGAATGCGGCCTGAGAATTCTTAGATTCGTAGTCTATGTCTTGTAAAAACTATTTTGATTTTGTATTTGTCTAACTCTTTTTCCTTTCGCACTTTGTTTTTGTAATAATAATTTTCAAGTTAGTTTTCTATTCGTTTGATGTATGTTTACCTTTTGCTCGAATTTATTGTCTAAATTGAGTCCGATCATAATAGCATCCGGCCCCCTTGTTTTAGATAAGATTCCAAGTCGATCTTGACCGGACTCATCTTCGAGATATGCCCCCTTGAATCTTATCTGATATAACTGCTCGTCCGAATCATGTTAATTTTCTGTCCGCCCCTCGAATCTGATCTCAAATAACTTGCTCGCTAACAAACTCAAATTTTCTGGAGGGTGGCTTCCTGTTTGAGATGAGATTCGAGGTCAAACCCTAAAGATTTTGTTTGCTCGTGATTGCTTTAATTTTTCCCCAAATATTGCCCCCATTTTTAACAAAGTCTGAAGTTTGGCCGAGGGTTTTGTTGAAAAATTTTCGAACAACATTCATTCTCTACCCGCGTATTGCTCATAATAATACGCATTTTTTTAAAAAGAGAAAATGTAAAATTGGGCTTTATTAATTTCGACTCATCCTGCTGGATGAGTGAAGATTACAAGCAAGTAAGAAAGCCTAACCAATCATGTTGTAAACGAGATGATAGCCATAACCCTAACCGATTTATTACATGTAGTACCTTCTGAGGTTGTCCGCATGCCACGGCCTATTGAGCTCATAACCTTGATGATTTCTGAGCACATAAGTTCCTTTTTTGATCTCTCTTGCGACTTGATAAGGGCCTTCCCAATTTGCTGTTAGCTTGCCTTTATCCGGCTCCATACCAGTGGCCTTTCTATTTCGAAGAACAAAGTCCCCGACTTTAAATGAATGATCGCGGATTCTCTTGTCGTGTTGCTGCTTAGCGAGTTGCTTGTAATTCGCGAGTCGATAATGCGTTGCTAGTATTTTTTTCTTCCACTAGATCCAAGTCGATCTGTCTGTTCAATAAATTGTCCGCTAGGTCGTATAAGGCGACCCTGATGCTGGGTAGAGCCATTTCGACGGGAGTCATGGCCTCTGATCCATAAGTAAGAGCAAAAGGTGTTTCTCTTGTGGGTGTTTTGATTGTGGTGCGGAGTGCCCAAAGTATATCGGGTAACTCGTAAACCCACCCTCCTGCTTTTACCTTATCATCCACGCTCTTCTTGAGCATCTTGATTATCTGCTTGTTGCCGGCCTCAGCTTGGCCATTTCCTTGAGGATAAGCCACGGACGACTGCCAGTGTTTGACTTTGAATTCTTCTCAAAGATTTGAGAAGTCCTTCCTGAATTGTGGGCCGTGGTCTGATACAATTGCCCGTGGGACGCCAAAACGTGAAAAAATCTGATCGTCTAAGAAGTAACCCGCAGCTTTCACGGTTATCTTGAGCACAGGTTTTGCTTCGATCCACTTTGTAAAGTAATCCACAGCTACTATGATAACTTTGCACCCACCTCTTCCTGGTGGAAAAGGTCCGATGAGATCTAGTCCCCACATATCGAAAGGCCAAGGTGCGACTACGATGCTCTGTTCGACAAATGGTATCCGGGGGATGTCTGCATGTTTTTGACACTCCGGACATTCTCTGACTAACTTTTCTGAGTCCTTAAGGATTGTCGGCCAGTAATACCCTGCGGTTATAACCTTCTGGGCCAAGGATCGGCTAGCGGGGTGGCCCCCGCACACCCCTTGGTGAAGCTCGATAAGGATTGTCTTGCTTTCTTCCTCTCGAACACATCGCAATTGAGGCTTTGTTGCAGACCTCCTGTAGATTATTCTGTTGTTTATAATATACCTGGCCACTCTTTTTTAAACGTGCGAGTCTTATCCGCTCCGTCAGGTAAGATGCCTGACACTATGTAAGCCTGAACCTCGTCGATCCAGCATGTAGTCGGTACCGGTGCGTCGATTTCCATGATTTGTGTTTCCTCTATAGCTGGTATAGCTAGATACTCTATCATTATTGAAGGGTCCGCAAGCTCTTCTTTGAGTGATAGCTAGTAGAGATAGTCTCGCTTGTTTGGTTGTCCTCTCTCCGAATTCTGATGAACTCGCAATAGTTGAAGCCGGCTTTTAATCGTCGAACAATCTCACCATACTTCTCGAGAATATCACAGTGCGTGTCATAGTCCCCTGAGATTTGGTTGACGATGAGTTGGGAATCACAATAGACCTCAACATTTTCCACGTTTACCTCTTGGCTAGTTTGAGTCCGGCTATAACTGCTTCGTACTCGGCTTGATTATTCGTGGCTGGGAACTCAAACCTTAAAGCTTTTTCGATTTCCTCCGTTGTTCCAGGCTCCATCAAAATTACTCCGGCCCCACAACCATTTCGATTAGATGCCCCATCGACATATAACTGCCAACACTGATCGGGTTTACTCCTGGCCACAGCGGGCTCTTGTGATGAAGGCAAACTGGGTTGTGGTGAGCTGAAACCTGTCTCTATGATAAAATCCGGCATTGCCTGACCCTTTATAGCTTTTCTAGGTTGATATTGTATATCGAACTCAGTAATTTCGATAGCCCACCTGAGGAGTCGACCTGAAAGATCTGGTTTATGCAGTATTTGGTGCATTGGACTATCCGTTAAAACAATTATTGTGTGTGAAGTAAAGTAAGCCCTGAGTTTGCGGGCAGAGTTGACAAGCAAGTAGGCTAATTTTTCAATATAGCGACTCTCCACCGGACTGAGAGCCTTGCATACATAATAGACGGGATTTTGGAGGGTTCCGGCCTTCTTGACGAGAACGGCGGCAACAGCCCGGTCCGAAGCCGCCAGGTACAAAAACAAGATATCTCCCTCTACAGGGCTAACCAAAAGAGGTGGCTTCCCTAGATATTCCTTCAGATCTTGGAACGCTTGTGAACACTCTGCGTTCCACGAAAAAGTCTTGTCGCCCTTGAGAATTTTGAAGAAGAGAAGACACTTCTCCGCTGATTTTGATATGAAGCGACCTAGCGCAATGATGCGGCCATTAAGCCTCTGAACTTCCTTGATAGTCATAGGCTCTTGCATGTCGATCAAAGCTTGAATTTTTTCTGGATTAGCCTCGATGCCATGTCGACTAACCATAAACCCAAGAAACTTGCCTGCCTGGACACCAAAAGTACATTTGGCCGGATTGAGCTGATTCTGCTTTGAAAAGCGGATAGCCAATCCAGAGGATCCGTAGCTCCATGGTAATTAATGAAATTGGGGTAGTGAGTTCCCCCTCTCGGCGCCGCTTTTAGTATACTGGGATGAAGCACACTTGTTCCCTATGTTGGAACCACTTTAACACCCGCCGTACCCTTTTGCAGCTCCTCTATCTGTTTTTTCATGATGCATATTTCCACTTGATTCGGGGGAATAGGCGGGAACGCAACATACCCTCATTGATCTTGCGAGTCCCCATGTCCTTCTGTGCGGGTACGGACCTGCCGAGGATTCTTTGACCGGCCCGGGGCTGCACCGCGGTCATCGACCACGGGCCTCAGCCGACCTAGTGCTGATTTCCTATCTCCCATTAGGTGTGAAGTCGCGTGGCTGCTTCTTTCCATTTCTGATCGCTGGGGTTGAACTGCTTTCGGGGGAATGAAAATGGGCTGTAGTTCTGTTTGTGCGGGTTGAGGAGGGTTGAATTTGCGGATAGGTTGGGGTGGTAGTCCCTCAGCGATCAGCAACGTATTTCCTACTCGCATTTCCTCTACATACTCCATGTGTGCTTGTTGAGCTATCTTATATGAATCTTGTTGAGGTTCTGCTCCCTCTACTGAAACATTCTCTTGCTCATTGTTTGGGTCAGAAGTCCCATCAACCCCTTTTCCTTTATTTTTCCTGATAGCTTTCGCGAGCTCTAGTTCTTTCCCGGATATATGCTCGCATGTCGGTCGTGAGGGCAAGTCATGCATCTGCCCTATCAGACATAACCCTCATGCTAGCCTCTCCACGCAGCGTGCTCGCTCCACGTGGCGGGCCTTGATTGGCTGCCTTAGTCGGTGTTGCAGGGTTTAGATTTTTCCCGCCAGCCATGACTTATGATTTTTTGTGGGTATTTTTTTGGAGGTACTTTGGCTATGGATTTTAGATATTTCTGGCTCAAAATTTTAAGGTGAAAAGTGTTGCGTTTTCCAGGCGGTTTGCAGCTAAATGACCAAACTTTCTTATTACTTGAAGAACTGAAACCGACAAAAGGTGTATAAACCAACCTAGGTATTAAAGATGGACTCGAGTGCGAGTTTGCAATGAATTTGAT
This sequence comes from Gentiana straminea, assembly GCA_036785695.1. Classification (NCBI taxonomy): domain Eukaryota; kingdom Viridiplantae; phylum Streptophyta; class Magnoliopsida; order Gentianales; family Gentianaceae; genus Gentiana; species Gentiana straminea. The sequence goes on from JAVUPR010000226.1 coordinate 401,906, forward strand.
GATCTCTATTGTGTATGTTGTTGAGATAAGGAAAGCAACGGTTTCTGGGCTGGATTATCCCAGAAAATCAAAGCTTTGGTGATCGGCGGATCAAAGATGGTGGTGTCCTCGTCTGAAGCACCGTGGAATCGTCTTTGTGGTGGAGCAAATGATCTCTAAAAGCTGAATGATGATGATTTTCCCGGTAACAGAGCCAACTGATGTTGCGCTGAACACCAGATTTGTGGTAACAGTGTTTATCTTGAGGATAAGAGGCTTAGTATGAGTGATTTCTCCGGTGAGAGTATGGCGGTGAGTAAGAACAAGGTTGTCGAATTAATGTTTATGAAGAACAATCGAATGAGTCGAAAAATTGGTAGAGTGTATCTGCTTGTATTAGATCTTAGATTAGATTTTCCATTACATTGTGATCCCATATTTATAGGCTAAAAACTATGTCGGTTTACTATTTACTGACAAGACAATTAAGAATACATAATTTAAAGATAAGTTTGCATGCAATACAAGTGTCCTAGCCAGCTGTCAGGATTGGCCAGCTGGATCGATAAGCATGGCGAGCAGAAAGCAACGACCAGCGGACTCATATTTGCCTTGTCTTGAAATCAGCTTGACCATATGGGTAGAAATCACTCGGAGAGGAAGGGTCCGGCTTGCGCCTAGCGGACGGGATCCCCTCGTACTGTTGGCAGATAGGACCCGGCTCGTGAATAGCGGATGAGAGATAGCTTGTGGTAGCGGATAGAGGAGATAGAGGCCCAATATCTATGTTGATGGGCCAAGATAATAGGCCCAATCTGGATGAACAGGGCCCCATTCCGATTCGGGTATATCAAATCCCACTTAGATAAATCGTTGAGTTTTCGGTGAACCCAACTTAAACAGAAATGAGATTGCGCTTTGGTTGACAATTTAGAAATCGGAAAATCTTAGTACATGGGTTCGAAAATGGTCTAACCATGGTTGGGCGAGTTCAACCGAGCTTCGGCTCAATCGACTCCCCTCTACGTGTGATTTATGTTACAGTAGTTCGACAAGACTTAGCATAGCCGATAAGCCTTCGGGCTAAACGGGGCTTCTCTTGCCGGATTGGCCTGAACTGTCATATATGTTCCAACGAATAAGACGGCGTAGGCTTGCCTACATAACCGACCCTGTTCGGAGTACTTTGATTTATTGTTTCTTATTGTCAAGGCCGAAACCGTAATTAGTAAACCCACCACTTTTTCAAAATATTTAGTGGGAGCATGGAAGGTGACAGCCGACCCCACGGCCTCTACTATAGGTGCAAGCACATGAGAGAAGGGTGACGCCTCGAGCAGCTTTGATTTAGGCCCCCTACGGATGGTGTTCACCCCTATCAAAATTTAAGGCTTGCTCTCCGAAAGGATAGGATTTTGGGTACACGTTGAGTCACTGACCGACCCTACGGAGGCATACTCGGGGCGTACTTTGAGATCTGATATAGTAGGTCACACTATTTATGGATATTTTCCAAATATCTAAGCTAGAAAAGGAAGGTAATCGATGATTAAGGTCCGGGATGTCTGATTCCCATGAGATGTTCGATTCTCGAAGCTTAATCATTGAGAGAGATTGTCTCAGTTTAACTGTCACCACTTTGACCTACCCTACGGCGGCACTGAGGTGCGAGGTTAAATCCTTGGAATGGTAGGATAAACTTTTTTTTTATAGTTTATTATTCCTAAAATAAATCTACTAGTGAAAATTTTATTTTTGAATTTAACTTTCTGTCATTTTATTTACAACTAAATCTCTAGGTTACTAAACTGTTAGTAATAGGACTTCATTAAAAATGTGGAAAGTAACAAGTACGTTGTAATTATCAAACAATGCAGTTAATTTTTCAGAAAAGATTTATTCTCTTAAGCCTTTAAAAACTTAAGTGACATAGTATAGGTATGTCACGGGTGTCACTCGTGTTGAACGAGAGACGACCATACTTAGTTTACAAAAGATGACATAGGACTATCATATAAAATTCATTTAGTGAATTTTAAAAGTGTAATTACACAATAAATTTCTAAATTGAAAATTGGAAAATCATATACATAAGGCGTTGCTAGTTAGACGGTATTTGGAACCAATAAACTAGTGGGAGCCTTAGTCTTATGATTTGTTGTTTTTCTGAATCATTAGAAATGTGTAATAGACTGCACAGGATTTTCTCCATTTATTGGAAAAACTAGAATAAAGTGTTGCTTGTTAGACAGTGTTTGAAACTGATAAACTAGTGGGAGCTTAGTTCTGGAGATTTTATAATCTTTGAAACATCATGAACACAGCATTGCTAGTTAGACAGTATTTGGAACTAATAAACTAGTGGGAGCTTAGTTCTAGGTGATGTTCTAATCTTTGAAAAATCATAAATACAAAGTGTTGCTAGTTAGACGGCATTTGAAACCGATATACTAGTGGGAGCTTTGGTCTTATGATTTGTCGATTAGAAAAATTGAATAGTCCAAGCTAGTAACACTATCATTAGGCAACCAACAGTTCAAGAGTAGTGTCTAGTCAAACGAACTGCTAGTTCGAGACTGTTTCCATTTAAAGAAAGTCGAGAATGGGGAAGAATGTTTATACGTGTCAGTCATCTAAAGTAGTATTAAGGCTAAACTGGAAAATTAATAAATTGGAAATTAGAGGATAAGGAAAGTGATTTCGGTTCACTGACCAATGCATCCTTAGCAATTTTCTCAAAAAGCTAAATTCTTTGGAAGAACTAGGTAGCTTTGCATTAAACGATAAATAAAATAGACAACGGAAAGTTATTTCAGACAGACTAGTGGGAGTGATAAAAGGATTCAATTCTTGAGTATCATAGTAAATTCATTTTCTATTTTCGGATTTGTTGGAACGAATGTATTCATTTTCAATAGGATAATTTGTTTGTCTTATTGACGATAAATATAACATTCGTAGCACAAACCCAAGACTCAGACTTTTGTTTGATAAAGTCAGAACCACTAAGAAATGCTGAATAGGTATATGTAACACATCTCAAACATTATAAAATGGTTTCCGTATTTAGATAAACGCTTCTTTCTATTCTATTAATTAGTGTATGTTCCATAAAGACAAGATCTGAAGACTGGTTTAGGGTGATTCCTATCTCCCAGTCAATAGAACACTGTCTCAAATAACAATGACTAAGTTTCCTTTCAATCGGGAAAGGATACTAGTTTTAAAGAAGTCGCATAGCTTGTTCATAACAACCTTCGGGGTCATATGAAAGATACAAGCTAGTGGGAGCTTTTGAAGTAGTGACATCTTGTCTGACAACTACTCGAAACTCCGTAAGTTTATCCAAAATATTTGGAGGAAATCTCTGATTTCACCAGAGATATCCATACTCGGAAATAGGTTATTGAGTAGTCTTCGGGACTGATGCTCGGCCTGCCTCCCAGTGCATAGTCTTCACTAAGGGATACACCATAAATTTGCCTTATATAGTTATTGATGTGCTACGATACGCTGCTAAACTCATTCAAGATATTGGTTGCAAAATTACGGTTTACGTTGTAATGAAAAACCGAGAAGTCTACCTAAACGATGCCTACACATTTGTGGATAAGGAGTGAATTCGGTTCACCCCACTTCCATAAATATAGACATTTACCATTTAGTTCTTGAAGGTAGGACTGGAAATTTTGCGTGCACATTTAGAGCGTGAAATATCTTAATGCATTGAGTAAAGGTTGGTTATAAAACTCGTAAAATCAGAGAATGACGGTGATACTGTCAAACTCGGTCTGATAGAGTCTATAAATAACAACCTTAGATCTTGAAGTATTTGTACTCAAGATGTTACTAACTGATTTGTTCAGTCCACATCCAACACCGGGAGTTGGTGATAACACTAATAAAAACTACTAAACTAGATCAGTATATCGATCCACCCCGAATGTAGTGGGAGTATGGTTTGTCCATTAACCATTGCAGGACCTTACGGTCTATAGGGTAGATTGATGACCTATAGTCCTTCGTGGGCTGTGTAGGATCCTGGTCATAAAGGTTGGTTTAAAAGCCATAACCCTGTGAATGGAGTTTGATACTCCAGTTTTGTTGAAACTCTTGTAGAACAACCTAAGTATCTCAGGCCCTGTGGGAGTAATTGGAACTACACGGAGAAGAGTCAAATGAATAGGAAAGTTTAACTTTCAACGCAAAGCTGAGAAAATTTTTGGGATGATTCCCTAAACGGTAGAGAGTTAACCAGACCGTGAAATCTCTTACCACTCAGTCTTCCTTGATTTCATCAGAAAGCGGGAAATAGGGGTGATTCCTAAAGACTTCCTTGCCAAACAACGGAATCTGAATTCATTCAGAACAGAAGGGTTTTAGCTAAGAACAAATGACGGATCCGTTACAAAGCAGAAAATAGGGGTGATTCCTTAAGACCTTTTTGCGAGACTAACGGTATCTTAATTTATTCGGAAAGAACCTTTGGCAGATGCCTGCCATAGCTTATATCCTTTGGGGATTAAAGAAAACCTCTAGGTCATTTCAAAGTCATATATTTTAATATGTGGACTTGACTAGAATGTTGATAAGTCTTTCGTAGACTGGGCATCAATATTAGTAAAGTAGTATGTAGATTAGTGTTTGTGAATGGTAACACTGAAGCAGTTGGAAACAACATGGCTGTGTTATCTGAAGTCAGAGTCTGACATGCCATCAGGATTCATTCTAAAGGATTTGATTCGCTCAAATTCGCGAGAATCGATCATTGGCAATCCCACCCATTCATCTGGTTAAGATATTATTGCATTTATGCAACATTCAACGATGTAGTCTAACCTACCTCTCAGGAATGATTATCTAAACCTGCAGATGAATACTAAATGGGATGTTTAGTGAATCCTCAAGTATCTTCGGGAGAATGAGGAATAATATGCTAGTATATTATAGAATATAAGTGATAACACTGATTCTGGCTTTAGGTCGGATTAAGGATGATCGTTAAGCCAATTTTGTCCTCAGTGTTGACTCAAAGGCATATTGAAAGTGTACCACTGGATTAGATGGAAAGGAAACGTTTCGATCCCAAAGATTGACTCAAGCCGACAACCTACCTGATCAGTGTACCGAGTCACATGGTATTCGGATTCTAAGTATGCGCCGGGTCACTGACCTACCATGCGGCGGCACACTCCGGTCGTGCTTGGAAGGATGAATTACTAAGATGTGCTTGGAGGGTATAGATTTGAGGGATACGTCTCACTTGTTTTGAGCAAGTGGGTGAATGTTGTAGATATAGATATAAAGGGTGTGCTCTAAAAAAATTAATCCACTTGCCTTTCGTGCAAGTGGGAGATTGTTAGGTGTAGTGCCCAAAAGATAATTATGTAATTGTTTTAGGACAGAATTAATAATTCATCTTATTATATGCATGTATGCTTATAATTAAGACACTACTGAAAACCCTAAGTACCTCGTTTATGTAATCACATAACTCAGTGTATGGCTATACACAAGAGGATTGAGTTAGTGAGATGTACTTAAAATTAACTTAGTCTATAGAGTTGATTAATCTGAATACGGGTCTCATGATTAATATGCTAATAATGCGCCCAGAACACTTTACGGTGTGATAGTCTTATCCGGACTGTCGGTAATAGGGTACCTAGTGGGGCATTTATATATGATGATGATCATATAGGGCTAGACCGATATGATTTGATTTCTCGATATAATTCCGTAATCGAGAAGTCGTATCGAATCACAAGAGGATCATATATGGATTAATCTCAATCCTGAGGTGATCACAGACGACTGCTTAGACTAGGGTAGGGATCACTTCGCAGTATGTGGTCCAACACTTCTCGTTGGCTCTATTCTGGGATGAGTGAGTAGTCAGTGCTATCACAGATACGGAATCCGTTCCTTCCCTCGGGAAGTAGACAGACAGTTCCCTTATTTGTTAACCCTGGAAACTGATCGATGGGCCCAGTTCATACTATATTAGTTGTGAACTAATTGATCACTAGGGGTTAATGGTAAATAAGGATAAGATGTTTCGAGAAGGGTCTACAGAGATATCCCGAATCGAAATGAACAGTCTATGGAGGATTTATCCGTATGTAATGATTATATCAGTGGACGCTTATCAACTCATAGTTGAGTATAAGTTATCTATATTCGGCAGAGTTCAGTTTCGGGTTTATGGTGATGTAATCCTGGAATTAATAGATTGAATATAATTGTTCGGTCCGATGAATAATTTTATTTAATTTATTGTAGCTACTGAATATGGGTCCATGGTCCCCGACGTGGCTCTTAATATAGCATATATGTTTTCTCGTCGTTTCACCTCAATTGTTATTAAATAGTTGGATTTGACTATTTAATTGATATGTGGATTAATTGTTTAGTTGGACTAGATAATTAAATACATGGAAAAGATATTTTTCGTGGACTAGGCCGAATGTGTCAAAAAAATGCATGGACCTTTATTTACTAAAGTGTGGGGCGCATATTTGGATTAAATAATTAGAGAGAAATTAGTTTTCTTGGATAATTATTTAATGTGTGATTTATCTTTTATTTGTTAATTGATAATTCATGGAATATTAGATAATAATATGATTTATCCTAATTTGTTTGGGATAATTATTTATCTTTTATTTGGAATAAGGATTAATCTAATAATTATCTCTTAATTATTAAATCCTTGGAGGACAAGGATTACTCTCCTATATAAAGAGAGTTCTCCCAAGCCTTTTGACACACTAATAAACACGCCATATTAGAAGCAAAATAGCTTAGATTTTTCGGCTATTTTGCTAAGGGTTTTGAGTTGGGATAGTCCTCGGGATTATTCCGGTAGCATATCGAGGAGGTCCGGCGGCTTGAAACACCATCCACCTGGTGGTGCTTGGAGACACACACTGGAAGACTGTGGCTTCTCTCATCTAGCTTGGATGTAGGATTGGAGATTGTTCTTGGAGTTTATTCACCATAAACTGGTAAGCAATCTAACCCCCTCGTAGGTTAGATCTATTTATTTTATGTATTTTGGTTGATTAGATCTAGATCTTGTACTTTCCGCTTCGTAATCGGATGGATCTTGATCCATCCGATGATATTACATCTAACAATGGAGATATTATGAGTCCACACGGATAGCGATCCGTTTACGGCTAGGGCTGGTTGCAAGTATTGCATGAGATTCACGTGTTTCAACTTGGTATTGTGTGTACGAGTGATTGGTTTTAGACCAAGTGGGAGATTGTTGAAATAGTGTCCTAAACCCAATCGGGTTGGACCGGATCCGACCGGGTCGGATCATTTCTTCATTATGTTTATACATATATAAAATGGCATTTCAGTTGTCATATATATGTTCTTTTAAAGAACCAATTATGAATTGTTTTATGATAACGTCCTTAGTATTAAACTGTGATAGAGAAACCATGATAGGAGATTATGGTTAATGAGATCTCTAATTACTTTAATAAGTTGGATAACTTAAATGTCTCTAGGCTGATGTACTATTATACAGGGCATTGATAGTACGAACTGGCTAGCACGTATTAGATGTCTTATGTATTTAAGGCAGGGATAGATCTCATCTATCGAAGTGTAGAGACACTTGGACTGTATGTGGACGTGTATTAGAGAATGCGTACATTAGACTGACCCACTTACACTGTTAAGTGTCACACTATGTGGCGGTTGTGTAATTATCCTTTGGACCGGAGTCTTCATGGCATCACGGTGTGGATTGTCATGCTTTGAAACTATTGAGGTTTCCACTAGCCATGGGGTGATCATGCGGTAGTGATTGGGTGTGATACTGAAGCATGCGGAGTATACATGTTTGGTCGTCTGGGAATCGCGTACCCTATCAGTAGGGTGAATATCCGAAAGGGCCTTCTTATAAGGAATGTCTTACTCTCGTGAATCTTTGCAAAGTGGAAGTAAATGAGTTACTTCGAGAGAGCATGATATTCAGATTATAAGATACGGTCGTTGATGTTTTGACACTCGACTAACGACCGTATGGGTATTATTACAGTGATAGGATTGTAAGTTACACGGTAACTGTTTCACATGAAACGTAGTAGTCATTGCATTTGACTCTTCCGGTGATTGGGGGTCACGGTGTGTTGCTAGATGCTATCCCGTGATCATTAGGTATGAAGGGCATTTTCATAATTTGCACTTTGTGCCTATGGCCAACATATTTGGAAGCCGATTGGGTCACACACATATGAACGTCTAGCCGGATTAAAATGTGGTTATAGTTGATAACCAAATATGGAAAGTTTTATCTCGACTATAAAGGTTATAGTGGTAAATTGATATGGTGCTATTTATTTATTATGAATAAATATAATACAAGATATTAATTATATTGATTAATTAAAGAATATTCCGGATGCCAAATCTTTGGCTAAAGGTGGCGCAATTTGGAGTGTATACTATACACTTGGATTGTGCAATTTAATTAATAGTGATTTTGCGTGAACAATCAGGGTGGCGGTAACGGCTGGACCGTGTATATATCTGGCTATTTAAGTGTGATTTTTCTGGTGGAAAAGGTTGTGTTGTGGTGGTTTTATGAGAGTTGTATGAAGTTTCCGGTGATAGTATGAATATAACAACGGAGTCGACGAATTGGCAGGGCTTGGCCTGATTTTGTTATTAGACGATCCTTTTGCATATGATATACAGATCCTATTTATAGGCGACGGACTAATCATGATTATACTAATGATGATAAGACATAATAAAGTAAAATTAAGTGTAAGACGCGATCTTCGTAGGTTTGAGCTGATTGGAGATGAAGTATCGTCAGTCTTTTCTCGAGCTCGCTAACCGGTTTCATCCTACCGGGCTCAAGAGCTCCCGACCAGAGGAGGTGAACCCGGTTTCTCCTTGAGTTATTAGGAGGCTGTATGTGTCTGAGTGTAACCCGGGCTGTCAGGGTTTGGCCTTGTCCCAAGTCGATCGATAGGCTCTCCTGCTCGTGATGCGATTCCATCCTAGCAAACAAGATGAAACGTAGTGTACGGAGCTGGAGCGGTATGATTGTTATGTGAACTCCGACCGGGTTTAACCGGGTCCGTAAGACCGTATGTGGGTTTCACATATCAATGGCCCCCTACTCCGGGCCTTGCCGATTTTCTCCGAAGGAGTCTCAGCGGGTAAGGCGGGGAGTAGAGTTAGTTTGGCACTTTCCTGGAAGATGTATATCGGTCATTTTCCTAGGGTAGGAGTTTGATGCCGACTTGGAGGATTGTCGTGCTTACAAGTAAATCTGTCAGATTTGACTTGGTGGGTAGCTTTGTAGCGAGGACAAGCTAGGAGCCGAGGTAGGCTAAGTAGTTTTAAGGCTGCGGAGGGTGTGACCTCGATTACATCATAGGACGTGACGGTTGACGTGATGGGCAACGGTTGTTGATTGGTTGGTGACGCTTCCTTTTTTGCGCCTTAGGATTTCTTTTGAATTTCAATTTTTCAGATGCGACGGTTCAATCTCCCGCCTATGATTCTGTCTATAAATAGAGGGCATCTCCCTCACTTGCATACTTTTGCAAAAACTAACTCCGTTTTATCCCAGATTTCCGATAAACTAGTACTTTTCCGGAAAAGATTCAGGGTGTTCGACAGTGGTTCCTGGTTGATTTCTCGACAAATATCAAGATTAAATCCCCTGTTTCTCCTAGTTACAGGTACTGAACACACTAATTTCATTATTTGTGTACTAGTGTTATCCTTGTGAAATCTGCTTGAGTGTTGTTTAGCCCTTGATGATCGTGTTCAAATATCCCTTCCCCTTGTAATCTTTGATTTACCGAGCTAAAAAAGCCTTGTTTATTTTTAAATCCTTGTGGCTATGTGTTTCGTATTCCTCTCTGCTTTTTTGGTAACTTCCTAGCTGTCCGTCTGTCTTTGTTTCTTGAGGGGAACAAAGTAGGGTGAGGTGTCGAGATCATTTACCTCGGTTTCGGCCCGGCTTCGTAGTCTAGGCGATTGCTAATCCACCTCGCCCTTTTGTTTTAGGATGTCTTCCGAGTCGGCTACTGAAAGTGATATTGTCGCGCATGGATATGGATCAGGAGGGATCAGCCAGGGCAGACCCAAACTGTTGTTAGGATAAGGGTAAGCGACAAAGGTAGGGCTGCCGTGAATAAACCCTCCACTGCGGGTAAAGGGAAAGAAAAAGAGAAAGAGAGAGTGAGAATTCCCCCTAGGACCTGGTCTTCCGCGGTGCTGGCTGAGTTGGAGGCTCAAAAAGCTGTTGACAGGAAGGTGGAGGGAGTATGGAAAACTTTTATGGACCGACATGAGTATACAGAGGAGCTGACGGCTTTCGGCATTCCAGTTGGCTATAGGTTTACTTGGTTTGGAAGAGAGGAGGATCAGAATGTGACTAAAGTCTGTGGCCGGGATGTTAAGGACTTCATTTTGTTGCATTTTGACCATCTTGTCACTGGCCTTCGGCCCCCTTTCGATCCGTTTTTTATCGAGTTTCTTTTGGAGTTCAGGGCCCTTCCCTGTGATCTTACCCTTGGGACCATGAGAGTTGTCATGGCTTTTATCGTGATCTGTAGGCTGTTGAGTAGAGAGCCTTCCATGCCGGTGTTGTTTAATTTTTATTCTTTCTCTAGACGAGGGGTGGATGGGCAACTGTCTCCTCGAAAACTTAAGTGTCACTTGTTGTTTGACCTTCCTGAACGTGTGAACTCATGGAACACACGGTTTATGCGGGTCGAGTCTTCGATGGGTTGCCCTTTCCCCATTACGGGGCCAACCAAACAAAAGGAGCTGAAGACGTTGAGGTAGGTAAACCGGATGATGAAGAAGTGAAATTTATCTAAGCGATTTATGGGCTATTGGGGTATGATGCCGTACGGGGCACACAAAAGTGAACTTTCAACTGGCGTCGTCTTTTAGGTATTTCCGAGGGTTACTGTCGGGCTGCTGGGATTTCAGGACCAAACATTGGGGATCCTCGAGTTAATATGGTACCCGTGGACTACGACCCGGCTTGGGTGGGTGATTGCCATATCAATAGGGGTCTTACCTCTATTTGCGGGGTTTGTTGAGGGGATCCCGCTCATAGACCTCCGAGTAACGTTTCATTTTGTACTTGATTTTTATTTTTCTTACTATTTTGTTTTTGTGATATGTACGTCGAGCTTGTCCGACTTCACCTTGTTGCAGCGATGATTAATCCCACCCAAGCAAGAAATGCTGCTATTGTGAGGAAAAGGGCTGCGGCCATAGCTAGAGAGAAGGAGCTGAGGGCCCTTCAGAAGTCTGTTTTACCCGCTGTTGATGAGGAGACCGAGGTTGGTGAGGGTAATCTAGAGGCATTAGCTGAGCCCTCCGTTCCCCGGATTCAGGAGAAAGGAATAGTAATTAGGACCTCTGTAACTGAGAAGCGGGCTCGTGAACCTGTGGTGGAGAAACCGTTGAAGAAGAAGAAAAGTGGCGAGTCCGCTGACGCTTCGGTGACCGTTGATCTGGGGAAACCTGAGAAAGAAAGTGACTTGGCAGTGAGGGAGGCTCGAACAAGAGAGAGTCATATCTCTAAATCTTCCACTCCTCTCCCTGACCAAAGCACCATTCCGGATCTTTGGGGGGCTGTTGGTTCGAGTGGGAACCTATCTGAAAAAAGGAAAGAATACAACTCTATCATCCTCTACTGGAGATCTAATTGTGGCTGAAGTTAATCCTCGTTGAGCTGAGGGGTCGTCGATGTGGTCCCATCCTGACTTCTAAAAACAAACAGATAATGCTGGAGTCGTCTTGCTTGGAAATGCGATAGGTGTTGTGCCTCTTTTTCGAAATTTTCCCCTATCCCGTCCGATGAAGTACGTATGGAAATCGGTCATGGGGTCAAGGATCGGATCTATATGGCGGATCATATGGATCTTCAAAGGGGGCTCCTGAAGTCAATTGAGGACCTACCCGCAGTTGCCGGGGATGCTCTATGTGTGGTAAGCCTTTATCTTTCCGTTTTCTTATTTTTGCTCTCCCCTTTTTCTCTTATGCGTCTAACTTTTGTGGGTTTCAGTTGGCAACGGTTGTGAAGCAAGCTACCCAGTTGTGTAAAGAGGAGGCTCGGGGAAGAATAATGCTTGATCGGCCTCACTAGGTTTCCAATCTAACCGGCAGAGTACCGGGTCGACTATAGTCTAGATCGGAGAGCAAGGTCGTATCCACAAGGAGAAATCTAGTTGAATACCAAAGTGGCCCGAAAAATTAGTCTAGGTGTATCCATTAACCAAGAAGAAAGTGTGAACCAACTATGAAACAACTAATGAAAGGCAAACTAAAAGTGTGATTAACTAAAACTATAATGACTCGGACAAAGAGAGAACAAGGTGGCTCGGGTGATGTTCTAATGAGTTAGATATGAACTCTCGTAACTACTTGGAATCAACCTTCACTAAAGAGTTCTCAACACATTCAAGGTGAAATTCACTATGTTAACATCAATCGATCTCTCGCATTGACGTACTATAACCATACACCCAACCTATCGGGTAGGACTAGATTAGGATGAGCGGCTATGCAATAAAACTCTATGAATTTCCCAATCTAAGATTATGTAACACACACACACTATAAACCAATTCTATCTCTAGATGATTTTACCATGTGTTCATGGTGACTAGTGTCCATACCAATTCTTACAATTACGCCTCGAATTAGTACTAAGATGATGCAATTAGTCATGAATTAACCGCACCCATAAAGATCAATCACCATGACTTGAACCAATTGAGAACATACAAGACTACTCAACTTGAATCCAAGTCATTACAAGCTATCTAGCTCATTTTCGCATCACCCATGCCACAATTAACTTAGCTACTCATGATTAGTGCAATAGACAAGCAGTTTCTACCAACTAAAGCCATTAAAAGGAGAAATTAAGCTACAAACGAAATTTATACCTCAATTGAAGAAAACCCATGAAACCATTCATATAAACCATGATTCCATAAATATCCAACCAAACGATGATGTTCTAAGTATCAAAGATCAAAGCCCAAACAATAATTTAACTCATTACTGTAATATTCCGATTTTCGGGAAAGGGCAGACGTGTCATTTTGCGAAAACAAAATATTGGGTTCAGTTCCTTTCATTCGGAGTTGAATTATTTTTGGTAATTATATATGTATATTCGAGATATATAAAAATATATTTAAGGGAAAGAAAATCTGATTTATTAAGGGTGATTAAGGAAAATCATGAAAGTTAGGTAATTTTGGGATTTTTCCTATTTAAGGGAAAATCAACCTAGTCAGCCCCTTAAACTTTTAATCAGATTTTACACCTCCAAATTGTATTCTGCGTGTGTGAGAGAGCAAGTTAGGGCTGAGGGATTTTTCATAAATTGCTAAGTCAAATCATAACGGTTTTCGAATCAGAGTCGAGCACCGGAATCGTTGTGAAGAAGGCTTCGTTTTGAATTCAGAAAGTTGGAGTTTTGTTGAGGTATGTTTAAGCCCTAATTCCTGTTCTTCTTCGAGTTTGATGGATTCAAACTCATCAATTCAGAGTTTTTATCATTTAGAAGCGTGTGATTGAATCTAATCTAAGTTTGGATTTATCACACATGTTTTTCTGCAGAAAAGATCAGTTTTAGCTGATGTTTTTCTGAGTTTTGCTGTTGGAATAAGCTCGCTAAAGGTAAGAAGCTCTTCCTACAATCTAATTGTGGTTTAGAGTAGATTAGATCATGTTTTGATGCTTATTGTATCAAGTTTTAAGCTTAGATGATGTTTGAAGATTAAGGATTGTTTAGGATCTTTAAAGTTATATTTTTTTTGCTTTTTATTCCGCTTTTTATTCTGCTATATTTAGTGTACAAGATGTTTGGAATCAAGTAGAGATCGCTAAGAGATGGAAATCAAGTTTTAGGGTTTTTCTGTGTAGGATGCGTATGCATTGCCCAGCAATGCGCACAATTCCTGTTACAGGAATACTTAGGTTAGTTACAGCAGGATCAATGCGTACGCATTCAAGGGAATGCACACGCATTCTTGGTTCAGAGTCTAACAGGATGCTTTCTGGCTGAGGGATGCGTATGCATTCATAAGAATGCGCATGCATTGATCAAACAGAAAGTTTAGAATAGTTTCTGGTCTTGGGATGCATACGCATTGGGCCCAATCCGCACATATTGTTTGAACAGAGAGTTTTCAGCAGTTTTTAAGCAAGGAATGCGTACGCATTCCATAGGGATGCGCACGCATTGCCCCAGAATCCTATATAATGATGTTTTAAGTTATGTTTTGAATTTTAAACCTTGATACATGATCAAATAACACTAATTAAATATGAACAATCCCCGATTGAGTTTCTGATTCGTCCAATTAAAACACCGAATGTACTCTTAAAGGGAGTTGAAGTTCGGATCCGTCGGAAGGGCATGAAAGGGCTTGTGCTTTGAAGAACTAGAGTTCATCATTGTCTGTGTAATTGATAGGATGTGATGTCTAGATGTCTAGGTGATGGAGTAGAGTGGATAAGGTGAGTTTTATTCTGAAAACACTTAGGTGGCTAGTTAATTCACAATAATAATTACATAAGTGTAGTAAAAGCTAAAATGCCATTTATTCTCGGTTAGGCACTCTTTCATATCGGCGATGTGATACGTTCATAAAAGGTGAACAACGCTACTGGCCTTATACGGCTGAAGGGTAGTGGAGGAAATTCATCGGACGTATACGCATACCGGGGAGACCCCGGAGCTAATCGGTGCAAATCACCGTTAGTTAGCAAGTATATCTTCAGGCTGATGAACGCCATGCGCAGTGTCCTTGAGTAATGATGTAACAAAGATAAGCTAGGCTAGAAACGTATAGTCATGACGTGTCGATGGGCATGGAATGAACCCTAAATTGAGTCGGTCTCATTAAGACAAATCTTTGAATAATAAACCCTAAATAAATTGTAGCTTCTACTTCTTACTTTGTACATTGTACTTACCTCAAATGCATGTTTATTTATGTGTTTAGGGGAGAGAAGACGAACAGGTAAATGAAGAGTTCGAGGAGGACTTTGATGACGACGTTTGAGGACGCTGGACTTGAAGACCTTGTTTATTATTCGTTTATTTACATTTATTACATAGATTTGGATTATTGGAGTTAGTAGTTTACTTATAGTACTTTGGAATTCGTACATTTTGGATTCGTTGGTTTCATTTTCCAATGTAATAATATTACATTTCCTCTTTAGTTCTTGAATTTCTATTCTTGGTCATTTAAAAAAATTACCCGAGTCTTTTGCTTCCGTTTGCTTTTATTGGATACGACGTAGTAGAGGCTTACGTGTAATATTATTTATTTAATATTATGCGTGCCGAACGTTTTGATTTCCGGATAAGGATTCGGTGTCCGGGAACGGGGCGTTACAATTGGTATCAGAGACAAGAGTCTTTTAGTCTTCCTTTCTATTAAGATAAGTTTTCGTTAGACCTCTTAGTAACGTTTTGGTTTTCTTTGATCATTAGGATGGTGTTCACTAGAACCGGAGCGGGTGCAGAAGCGTCAGGAGTACGTCGTGAGAGTCCGACACCAGTCGTAAGAGGTGGTTTTGTGAGGCAGATTCCTTCACCTCATCCGAGCCGCACTCCACCCCCTCATACTGCGACCCCTACACCACGATCTCAGCAAGGCTTGTCACCGCGACCTTATCAAGAGCAACACCCACAATGGCACATGGGAAGTTCGGGTCAGTTTTCGTTGGTAAGCGATGTTCCGGTGGGTCTAGTACCGCCACCATTAAGTTACCCTTCACACCAACAAACCTTCTACCCTCCACCAAGGTACAACTACATTTATGGAGAACCAGGAGAAGCACCTATACGAGTCACTGTAGTAGGAGACATCCCACCAGTCAGCGTACCCTCAGCAACTAGTATTTATCCACCACCAGTGAGCTACCCTCCTCCGCCAATGTTTTCTCATCAACAGCATCAGACTTTCTACCCTCCTCCAGTAGGTCACACTCCCAGACCTACTATACCACCTTCACCCCGATTTGATCACCAACAAGTTTTTGGTTACCCACCCTACGGCTTCCACCAACCCCAGTTTCAAGAGCAAGAAATACCCTATGGATACCCTTCAGTTTATCCACAATCCCCACCAGTTAGACCGGTTTTTGAGCAAGCACCACCAATTGACTGGTATACAAGGTTGAGAAGAAACAGAGTTCAAGACTTCTTTGGGAATGTCGAGCATACAATGGCTGAGGAATGGTTGTGAAGCTTCGAGAAAGCTTGTAGGAACATCAATGTTCCCGAGACTGAGAAGGCACAGTTGGCAGTTGGATTTCTTATGGGCACAGCTGAAGCTTGGATTCATGCTATACAGAATAGTAATGGGAAAGTGACGGACTGGGAAGGCTTTAAGGCCATGTTTTATAAGGAGTATTTTCCAGCAACCGTGCATGCAGACATGGAAAGTTAGTTTTTAAAGCTTAAACAGGGTAATTATATGACGGTATCTCAGTATACCAACAAGTTTAACGAGTTGGGGAGATTCTACCCTGAGTTGATGAAAGTAGAATAGAGAAAGATGGCCCTTTACAATGAGGGCTTAGCCTACCAAATACAGTCTGGTATGGTAGGATTCACAGCCAAGAATATGGCTGAATTGTTGAATAAGACCTTAGAGGTTGAGACCATTGAGAACAAGAGGAATTTTGGAACAAGCCAGGGTAATAACCGGGGAGCACCGCAACAGAATTTCAAGAAGACAACAGCCCATGCAGTGAGTAAACCTCCAACCGGAGCCCCACTTTGCCCTAAGTGCAATAGGAATCACTCGGGTGAGTGCCGAGTTCATACAAACGGGTGTTATCCTTGTGGAGAAACAGGACATTTTGCTAAGAACTATCCAACAAAGGGTCCTACAAGTAATCATTAGCAAGGGAATGGTAGAGGTGGCCCAAGTCGCCCAGTGCGAGTGTTTGCAGTGGATGCTGAGATGACTGAACCAGATGATAACGTTATATCAGGTACCTTTATTGTTTATTGTTATTTATTAGAGTACTTTATAGCATGATTTAAATCATGTTGTAATTGTATTTAAATAAATGAATTCACATCCTAGGTACAATAATGTTAGACAACTTAGTGGTCACGGCATTGTTTGATACTGGAGCGTCTAATACTTTTGTGTCAACTAAGGTAGCTAAGAAGCTTAACTTAACAATGGAACCTTTAAGAAACACTTTGGAGATAAAAACACCTTTAGGAATAGTGACTAAGGTAGCTAAGTTGATGCCACAAGTAGATGTTCGAGTTGGAATGCATCGTTTCAAGAGTGACTTTACGGTTTTGGACTTTTCGGATTTTGATGTGATTCTTGACATAGATTGGCTATCCGAGAATTTTGTCCACTTGGATTGTAGAGAAAAGAGAGTGACCTTCAAGATACCAGGGAAAACAGATAAGACTTACCATGGAAATGTTTACAAGCCTAGTAAGAAGCGTCACCATATAATTTCAGCGGTTAAGGCTATAAGGGATTGTCAGAAAGGTGGTGAAGGCTACTTGATGTACGCAGTTGATGTGGAGCAAGTAAAGCCTGAATTAGAAGACACCCCTATAGTAAAGGAATACCCTGAAGTGTTTCCGGAGGAGTTACCAGGAAACATGCCGGATAGAGAGTTAGAGTTCGAAAACAAGTTGATACCGGGAGCGGCACCAGTTGCTAAGGCACCCTATAGAATGGCACCGGCTGAATCAAAGGAGTTGAAAGCTCAACTTAAGGATATGCATGAAAGGAATATAATTCAGCCTAGTACTTCGCCTTGGGGAGCCCCAGTGTTGTTTGTGAAGAAGAAAGATGGTAGCATGAGGATGTGTATAGATTACAGAGCGTTGTCTTACCATTAAGAATAAGTACTGTTAGGAACATTTTATTATGTTTTGATGATGGTCATACTAGCTGTTATAGCAAGCCTGAAATAAGTTAGAATTCACTGTATAAGTCTTTACTTAGAGTCTGACATATTGAATAAGTTAAGTCAGACAAGTATTGTATTAGTTGGTAGGACGGAAAAGTAAAACAGACATTCGGCAGAGTGAAGCCAGCCAAGTACAAGCAGGGAAGCAATGAAGACTTAATGGTATGACTTATAACCAAGGAAGTCTGTGATGACCTTGGATAAGTCTAAGTTATGGTTCAAGTGATGAAACTTAATATGGTGTACACTGATCTCACCCAAACCAATGATTAGTGAAGTACAAAGATTCACCTTAAACTGAAGTAATGAAGGAAACAGTGAATCGGCAGAGTAAACTGACTTTCGGCTAAGTAAAGGCAAAAATAGTGAAGGAAGATCTAAACGGCAAAGTCAGATGGATCACTCGACCGTTCAGAGAACGGCGAAGTAATCCTTATCAGAACAAAAATTGAAATATGTTGAAGATTCAGAGGATCATGCATTTAATGCACAATCAATAAAGGATCAATCAAGGACGGATTTTCTGCTATACATTTGAAGAAAAATCAGATCATTGAAATCAAGGAGAATGTAATTAAGGGGGCAAGAATAAAATCAAGGATTATTCCCCTCATTAATATAGCCAACAGACGGAATTTCAAATCAAGGATACTCAAGGCTATAAATAGAAGTCATTGACAGACAGATAAAAACAACGATCAAGAAAAAAGAAAATCAAGCAGAAACCCTGTCAATTTGAAAAGCCTTATCTCTGAACTTACAAGGATTCATCTAGAGATCAACTCAGACATCAGAACTACAATTTTATATTTAGCACTGATATTGATCAATCAAGCTTGTGAATCTTATTCACAATAAACTGAAGCAAGTGAATCAGAAGTCATCTGAGAAGGAGTTGTGTTTGTGATAGCTGCTGAAGGATTTGATCTCAAGGAGCAGTGAAATAGACTGAATCACTGAAGCTGTTGCATCCAAGGAGTGATAGTCTTGTAGATTGTGAAGCTTGGGAAGTCAAGGACAATCTTACTATTGTATCTGTGAAAATAATAGTGAATTCCTCCAATCATCACAGGAGAAGAGCGGATTAAGGGATTACACCACCCTGAACCACTATAAGCCTTGTGTCAATTTACTTTCTGCAATTTACTTTACTGCATTCATTTAAGTTGCCTAGATTATAATCTATATTTGTGATTGTCTAAACTGCTTGGAAATAACATAGTAAGAAGGGACGTATCTGCTGCCCAAAAGCTTTTAAACACAACAAAAGTTTTTGAAACTCCACTATAGTCAATCACCCCCCCCCCCCTCTGACTATAGTTTTACCCTTTTCTGGAACCAACAATTGGTATCGGAGCAGTGTTCCTAGTATCAGAACCTGTTCAGATCTAATTTCTGGTAACAATGAGATCACATATTTTCAAAGTAGTTTTCAAATCTGAGTTTCTATTCATTCACATATAGATCTCCTATTTGTACTTATGGATTCCTCAAAATTTATGTCAAAAGTATCTATTTTCAATGTTAACAATTTTGATGAATATAAAATAAGAATGTTGTCTCATCTTGCAGCAACTCATGAGGAGATGCTGGATGTAATTAATGATGGCCCAATCACAATCATGACTGTAGTATCCACAGGAGCAGATCAAGGGAAGGAAGTAGACAAACCCAAGAAAGATTGGACCAAGGATGACAGGAGAAGAACAAATCTAGACTTTGTTGCAAAAGTATGATTTTGAAGACTCTAGACAGCAACATGTTCATGAGAATCAAAGATTGCAAAACAACAAAGGAGATGTGGGACAAGCTAGCATTGATAAATGAAGGATCTGAAGCAGTTAAGGAAAACAAATTATCTGTTGCAAAACAGAAATTTGAAAATTTCAAAATGAAGGCTGGTGAATCCATTGATCAAATGGACAACAGATTCTCAAGCATCATCAGTGAACTGCAACAGCTTGGTCACATATATCCCCAGAAAGAAGTATGCTTAAAGATCTTGAGAGGCTTACCTGAAAGTTGGAAGATCATAACATCAGTAATCAGAGGAACCACAAACCTTGCAAACACTGACACTCTAACACTGATGTCCCAACTTAAAGCTCATGAATTCGAACTGAACGGTGAAGATGGTGCTCCAGCCGAGACACAAAAAGTCACTGCACTGGTAGCACCCCAGCAAAGTAACTTTGCCGACTGCATCAGCAAAGAGACACATTGTTAAGGGTGATTTTATACGATTTATAAGGCTATATTCTATGTTAATTTCCCCCATATTTGTATAAGTTTGCATAAGAAACGAGTATTTAATGGAAATATTGAGCGAATGATATTTTAAAAGGGTTGATCGCAAAATAGGTTGTTTTTGGTGTTTTAATTATGTTTTTATGATTATTTGGACATTATTACATTTTTGTGATGTTCTTATGTGTTATAGATACATGGTTGAGGTTCAAAAGATGATCAAAAGTTGATTAAGTTCGAGCTAATTGATGATAAAAGAGATAATGAAGGAATGGGATAGAGATAAAAGAGATAAAGATCAAGAAATCAAAATTCGATCATAATGGACGAACGTTCAGAACCTTGAACTGGCGTCCAGAGTGGACGGGCGTCTGCCAGAGTGAATGAGCATCCAGAAGAGGAAAAGTGATTCAGAGAGTTTGGACGCAGGAGTGGACGCTGGTGGACGGGCGTCTGGTCATGACTCGGCCCAACTCGAAGAAGATTACACAAGCTGGACGGGCGTTCACCCATTCCAGACGGGCGTCCAGCCGCCACCATGCTGAAACCGACCTAGTTTTCTGATGGAGGACCATCAAGCCATCATCATTTTCTACACAGCTCTTATGGTCCACGATTTCACATTGATGATCGTTAACCGTCTAAGACTTATATCAAGTGATTTGCATGAGATCTGCATTCCATTCAATGTGGAAAACTTATGGAACTTTAATTTATCATTTATTTTGATAATTTTAAGGTTACTCATAAGTATCAAGGGTCGGTTCATTAGCGGATACAAGTTGTCCTTTATTTGGGCCAAATTCGGCAGGTTTGCATATTCTGGCGGACTTGCACATTTTCATCGATCCACCTGTTGACTATTATCATTTAAGAGAAGCCCAATGTGATGAAGTACATGTACAAATGAAGAGAATGATTTCTTACTTTGATTATTTTAACACATTTGGGCCAAAGAGCATGGATCAAGAATTCAAGAGAACCGAAGATGGACTTTTGGCTATTTTCTATTTATTTAGAGTCTTATTGTTAATATTGGTGTGCAATAAAGCCTACCAAGGCCATATAGCACGAAATTAGTAGTCTTATGATGATTGATTTCATCAATCTTCATCTAATTTTGGTAGATAATCAATCAATCTGATTGGGGGATTATTTACTAATGATTGATTTGAAGATTTCTTTTATTTTAGGAATTATTTTTATTTCTTTTTCACCTAGACATAAAAGGTGAATAGGTTCATTTTTATTTTACATTTTCTTATTTTATTTTTATTTTCTAGGAAATAAAATGCCAACATCCTTAGCCTATAAAAGGAGGGGCACACCATATGTATTTGACACCTTTAATTATAATTATATTGAGAGTTTTCTCTTGGAGTTTTTACAACTTTTATTAAGTGCTTTTTAAGTTTGTGAGCATAGCTTAAAGTGTTTCATTGTAGTCTTTGGTTTAAGGATCATTAGAAGGGTCTTGGCTTCTTCATAGCCATTGGTTCTTCTAGTCTCATCCTTGAGTTAAACTACTTTTGCTCAAGTCTTTTCCTTCATCTAATTCTATTTTCCTTTTTTATTTCGGGATATTCATTGTATTACTTAGGGTTCTTAACAATTTCATTGTTAGGGGTCCAAGGTATACATCAGTTGGTACCAGAGCAAGTGGTTCAATCCATTTGTTTTGGTGTTGCTGATTTGACACCCGTTTTTTATTTCAATTCGTTTTATACACATGAAAACTCAAAAAAATTTGTAATTTTTATCACATATAAATCACCAATTGATCTTGATTTTCCCTTTTTATTGTATCTCAAAATTCGAATCAGATCATACTGAAAACTGCATGGCAACACGAATACTACGTTCGAAATTCTGCAGCAGTAGATCTTCTTTCGAATTTCATTTGAGTGGGTTATCAAATTCCAAATTCATTGAAAATTGGTGGTGTGATAGGAAATTTCCTGTTCTACAACTTTCATCTTTTGAGTTTTTCCATATTCGTTATAGTTTGATAAAAATCGGCAAAATAAGTCACTGCTACAACTCTGGAAAATTTTGACAGATTGAGTTAGTTGACAATAAACGATTGTTTCTTCAACCTATGAAAGTCCAAAAAAATCTGAATTTTGGGTATCATCTACATAACTCATTATTCTACAAATTTCCTTTTTGCGTCCAGTTGAAATTCGTTTTTGATTGGGCTGCACGTGCCAATAAGGCAGGGCTGAATTTCTGGACAAAATCAGGAAGTTGTCTCCGAACTCCAGTTGAAGTGCTAATCGTTTAGGCACTGATTAAAAGGTGATAACCTGATCTAATCCAATTTCTTCAGAGTTTTTTAGACTCAAAAAAAAAAAACAAAAAAAAAACACAAAAAAAAATATTAAAAAAAAAAGTCATATAAAGGGTCAGTCACTCAAAAGGTGCCCCAAGTCTGTTACATCTTTGATCTCCTCCACATCTACTCCATTCATTTGTCTTTTCTTTTCACATTTGAATTCATCCTAGCCTTCTCTTCTTGTGATTTGAGGACTAAGGATACAGTGATTCACAGAGCATTGCAAGCATATTATGGTGCACTTTCCAATCGTTTATTACTCTAATTGAGAAAGAGCGGTAAAAGGCAATTGTGTGGTGAGTCTATAAGAGGGGAGAGAAAAGCCAGAGTGAATCATCAATCACCCAAATAAAGAGTGAAAGTGAGGATTTTTATTTTCTTTTTGTCTATATTTTTTTTTCCTTTCTTTGTAAATAAAAAAAATAATGTCACATTATCTTTCCTTTTCTTGGGGAAATCCTAATTACAATTCTATAAAATCTTTTGATATCAGTAAAGGGAGATCTAAAACTCCTAATACTTATGATCAAGATTTTAAGACCAAAAAGGGAACAACTTGTAAATATCATTCTTCTAGTTCCTTTAAAACTAGAGATTTATATTGTTTTATTTGTAATGATTATGGGCATTGCGATCATAAATGTCCTACTTTGAGGAAACAATATAGTGATCCAGTTACTGATCATAAGCACATAAGAAATGCCAAAAATACTTATTGTAATTCTCATGATTCTTTTTGTTCTAGATCTACAAATTTTGCACAAAAAGATGTACAAAATCTTGATTTGGAAAAGGCATGGGTTGAATTGGAAGAGAACAAGAAAATTAAAAAAAGGGAAAAAGAAATTGAAAAGAATAATGAGGAGGGAGAAAATAAAGTTGAAAATCCGAGAGATTTTGAGGGAGAAAATTTAGTCGAAAAAGAAAAATCTTGTGAGGATGTGAGGATTTCTAATTTTAAAAATGCTTCCTCTTTGGTTTATTGTGAGCAAGGTTGGTGAAAGTGAGCAACACTTGAACCATGAACAAGTGGTTGCGAGTAAGGTTAAAGAAGTGGAGTCCGCCGATTCTTTGCAACCGAAGAGTTCTATACAAGATTCATGGTGATGGACCGAATCGTTTGGTAAGAATTGATAATACTTGTGAATCTAATGTGGTAAGCCAAGAAACCGTAGAAAAGCTTAATTTGAAAGTTTTTGATCATCCAAACCCATATAGTCTACAAGGGCTTAATGAGTTTGAGGAAAATAAGGTTTCAAAGCAAGTTGTGATTTCATATTCTCTTAGGACTTACCATGATCGATCTTATTTGATGTCATCCCTATGCTTAATTGTCATATAATTTTGGGAAAACCTTGGTCAAAGGAAAAGCGAGCTAAGTATGATGGTAAACTTAACAGGTTTCGATTTAAGCAAAATAATAAAACCATTATACTAACTTCCTTGAGTAATCAACAAGTTCTTGAAACTCAATTAAAAATGGCTAACTCAAGAAAAGAATTATCTTTGAAATGTTTAAGCCAAACAAATGAATTTGTTGAACCAATGGTGCATGATAATGATATGGGATGCAATGTGAATGAATCTAAATCTGATTTTGATGCCTTGAATGGAAATTGCGAGCATGATTTGGAAATGGATCCAACAAATTATATGGTTGAGAATGGATCTCATGTGTGTTCAGAATTAAATGTTGAAAATCTTGAAATCAAGTGGTATGACAATCCTTTGTTTGATGTGGAAGAATCGAGTGTAAATGATTCCATTGGCCAAAATAATTTTCATATTTATAATAATGAATTTTTTCAAATGGAACATGAAGCACTTTATTCTGATTTTCGTGAAAGGATTCAATTGGAAGATGTTGATGTGAGTGAAAGTCTTGATGTGATTGAAATGCAGCCTTTTGATGGTAAATCAAGTCTTATGCGGATTGAAGAATCTCCACCTCTTGTTGGTGTTTGTGGAGATAAAGATGAGAATTTTATGAAAATAAAATACATAAGATTTTTCCATAATTATTTAGATCCATTTCTAAGTGATAATGAAATTATCTTTAATTCTCATCATTTTGGTGATAGCGATTTTCATGTATCTCGGTTTTCCAATCATTTTTCTTGTTTTGAGAGAAATAAATGTGATGGAAATGAGGGTAAATTTGGCAATAATGATTTAGTTGAGAGAAAGAAAGTGAAAGTTGAAGCATATCATCTTTATTTTAATTGTCCACTATATAAAAATGTTGTGCTTAGTGAACTCAAAATTTTGCAGAACTCTTATGCTTTATCCTTTTGCCAAGATAACTTAAGCATGTGTGGAGTTTTTGATAAGAAAATGAGAGTAAGTTTGTTTAAAAGGGAAAGGTTTTTGAAAGTTTGTCCGGATGGAATTTTTGCAAAGGAAAAGATAGTAAATTTACTTCATTTCTTTGTGAATGATAGAGGAAATTATTTCTGCGGAATAAATTTATTGGAGAAGAATACTAAACACAAAGTTAGAAGGACTAATCTACTAATCTTTTGTTCTAGCTTGGTTGTTTTTGTTGGTTGTGATTGGCAGGATCTTGATGACGTATTCAGATTCTCCATGATGTTTTGGATTCGAGGACGAATCTTTTCAAAGGGGGAGGATATGATGGAGGACCATCAAGCCATCATCATTTTCTACACAGCTCTTATGGTCCACGATTTCACATTGATGATCGTTAACCGTCTAAGACTTATATCAAGTGATTTGCATGAGATCTGCATTCCATTCAATGTGGAAAACTTATGGAACTTTAATTTATCATTTATTTTGATAATTTTAAGGTTACTCATAAGTATCAAGGGTCGGTTCATTAGCGGATACAAGTTGTCCTTTATTTGGGCCAAATTCGGCAGGTTTGCATATTCTGGCGGACTTGCACATTTTCATCGATCCACTTGTCATCCTGTTGACTATTATCATTTAAGAGAAGCCCAATGTGATGAAGTACATGTACAAATGAAGAGAATGATTTCTTACTTTGATTATTTTAACACATTTGGGCCAAAGAGCATGGATCAAGAATTCAAGAGAACCGAAGATGGACTTTTGGCTATTTTCTATTTATTTAGAGTCTTATTGTTAATATTGGTGTGCAATAAAGCCTACCAAGGCCATATAGCAAGAAATTAGTAGTCTTATGATGATTGATTTCATCAATCTTCATCTAATTTTGGTAGATAATCAATCAATCTGATTGGGGGATTATTTACTAATGATTGATTTGAAGATTTCTTTTATTTTAGGAATTATTTTTATTTCTTTTTCACCTAGACATAAAAGGTGAATAGGTTCATTTTTATTTTACATTTTCTTATTTTATTTTTATTTTCTAGGAAATAAAATGCCAACATCCTTAGCCTATAAAAGGAGGGGCACACCATATGTATTTGACACCTTTAATTATAATTATATTGAGAGTTTTCTCTTGGAGTTTTTACAACTTTTATTAAGTGCATTTTAAGTTTGTGAGCATAGCTTAAAGTGTTTCATTGTAGTCTTTGGTTTAAGGATCATTAGAAGGGTCTTGGCTTCTTCATAGCCATTGGTTCTTCTAGTCTCATCCTTGAGTTAAACTACTTTTGCTCAAGTCTTTTCCTTCATCTAATTCTATTTTCCTTTTTTATTTCGGGATATTCATTGTATTACTTAGGGTTCTTAACAATTTCATTGTTAGGTTCATAGCCATTGGTTCTTCTAGTCTCATCCTTGAGTTAAACTACTTTTGCTCAAGTCTTTTCCTTCATCTAATTCTATTTTCCTTTTTTATTTCGGGATATTCATTGTATTACTTAGGGTTCTTAACAATTTCATTGTTAGGGGTCCAAGGTATACATCATTTTCTATATAAAGCAGCGTGTTTTCTCCACAAATCATCATATACTCGAACCCTAAACCCTAGGGGCGGCTAAGCTGCGTTTTTCCTTAGTTTACAAACAGTTTTTACTTAAATACTTTCATGCACTTTTATTCAAAACAATTCAAGTTTCAAAGAGGATGCTAAGAGGCTAGACCTCCATTGAACGAGCATTGTGAAGCCGTCTGATTCAACAATTCAGTTCCTTTCGTGATTACTTTGTGAGTTTTAATACAAGTTGTTTCTTTTATCATGTTATCAATTATTTATGCAATTCCATGTCGAAAGATGTTTGCTTGTTGATCGTTTGTTTGATGAAAATCATGTTAAACGTTAGGTCGCCATGATAAAAGAATTGTTATTTGATCTATATAACGAGAGTTAATAGGTTAGATCTCTAGATTAAAAACGTTAAAGTTTACATCTTTGGTTAGAAGAAGCGTTAATCTTAGATCGAAAGATAGAGATTAATAGATGAACTATCTAAGAAATTAGGGTTCATACTTTAGATGAGATGAATCACAACTTGGTTAGAAATCACGAAGTAATCTGAATTGGAATTGAATGTTGATAAGATAGGTGGATCAATTGCTTGTTTGCTCGTTAGAACTTGATCAAATCCCTAAAACTTGGGTTTAGCTTAGTAGTCTTTTATTTGCATCTTAGTTTAGTTTAGTATTAAATTGGTTCGCAGCCCGTATCCTTCCTAGATTTGGATTATATCCTCTGTCTAGTTTTATTTTCTGTTCTGTTTGGTTTTTATTCGCTGTTTAGATTAGTTTCGTGACATAGTTTAAGGTAGAAAAAAGCTAGATTTACAATCGTTTAGTTCCCCGTAAGATCGACCCGGCATTAACCACTATTACTACGATCCTTATACTTGAGGTTAACCGGATTATTACTTGTTTATTTTGTGTTGATAAAATCCGTGACAAGTTTTTGGCGCCGTTGCCGGGGAACCGGACGGTTGTCTAGTTTTTGTTTTTCTGTTTTTCTGTTTGTAGTTTCCTGTTCTTATTTCGTTTTAAACTCCTGTTTTTAGCTGATAAACGTTTAGGTAATTAGTTAATTAAGGTTTTAGCTTAGGGTTTGAGGTTCTCTTGTGATTAGTTCTCTTCTTTTCTTTTCTTTTATGTGTTCTTTTCTGCAAATTTTTCTTTTCTGTTCTTGTTTTCCCGGTTCTAAACGGACGTCTGGAAATTGGCCGCCCGTTTACTGGAAAGTCTTCGTTCCTGAACCACTTTTATTCACTTAGACGAGCGTCCATAAGATTTGAACGCCCGTCCAAGTATTCTGTTTTTCAGACGAGCGTTTGGACCACTAAACGCCCGTCCGATCTCAATTCCATCCGGACGCCCGTCCAAACTCTTGGACGTCCGTCTGGTCCTATTTCCTTTTCTTCTTTCCCCTTTCTTTCCTTAGGTTTTTAATTTTTAGTTTAGGCTTTCAATTTCTTAGTTTTTAGGTTTCAACCACTTGTTTTTGGTCCGGTTTATGCAAACTCGAAGTCAAAAGGGACCGTTATTATACACCCCTGACCCCGATCAAACCGTAGTCCGGCCAAACAGGCGGATTTTCCGTTCTGCGGTTCTGGCAGACAGAGCCGAGCGAGATCTTGAAGATCAACTAGCAAGAGAAATCACTGATTTTGTGATAATGGCCGCTAATAATAGACGTACGTTGGCAGACTACGCCATGCCAGGCGAAGTCAAAGTCAACCCGGCTATTGTTATTCTAGCCATTACTGCACAAACCTTTGAGTTAAAACCGGGACTTATTCAGATGATGCAGCATGCATCTATTTTTCATGGTTATCAATCAGAGAATCCGCATACCCACTTACATGCATTCCTAGAAATACGCGGCACTACACGCATCCAAGGAGTAAGTGAGGATGCTATCAAGCTGAAACTTTTCCCATTTTCTTTGAAGGGAGAGGCTAAAGAGTGGTACACCTCTCTCCCCTCTGAATCTATCACCATCTGGGCTGAACTTGAAAGAGAATTTCTAAGTCAATACTTTCCGCCTTCAAAGACAGCCCAGTGTTTGAACGACATTTTCACATTCTATCAGAAAGAAAATGAGTCGTTCTTTGAATGTTGGAAGAGATTCAAGTCTCTTCTCAGAAAATGTCCCCATCATGGCTTGCCACTGGAAAGGCAAGTCAACACCTTCTTTAGTGGATTGACTGAGCTCACCAAAGGCATGGTCAATAGTTCATCTGGTGGGGCATTTCTGAAGAAAAAACCTGAAGAGGGATGGGCACTGTTTGAGGACATTGCAAAGTATAACTATGCCCCCTCTTATCAAGCAATTCAAGCACTTCCTCCTCCTAAGGTTGAGGAAGTCAATTTGCAAAGTTTGATCGCCATGCTGCAAAAGCAGATGGCACCATCTCAAATTCCAAACCCGATAAATCAAACTTCTTCTTTTCCACGTAACCCTCGTGTTCGTACCGTGAAAATTGTCGTCGACGGGCCATATGAATGGCCGGTGCCAATTTAATCCCCCGCACCTTATCAAGTGAATGTTGTTCATGATTATGGACAAGTACAATCAAGTCACATGTCGAATTGTGACGAGGTGGGGCACACTTCTAAATTTCGTCCTATGAACGGACGAGAATGCGGAAGTGAATGCATTCTATGGCCGAGAACAATCAAAGGTTCAATCGTTTCTGGCCAGGGCAATTTTCAAAACCAAGGGTTTAATCCATCTTCAAATTTCAATCCTAATTCGAATTTTAATTCGAATCAGAATTTCAATAGAAACCCTGGGTTTAATCAGAACCAAAACTCGAATTTTTCCAATCCTATGCAAAAATTCAATCAGAATTGGCCTTCCAATTCAAACTCTCAATTTCAAAGTCGGCCCAGCCAGCCCTATTCTTCAAATTTCCAAAACTCTCAAAGCTCCTCCCAATCTAACAATCTTGAAGCCAAGTTGGAGGAGCAAAGTAGATCGATGAAGAATCTTGAAAGACAAATTGGGCAACTGGCTGAACAGTTAGCTTCTAGACCCCCAGGGCAGCTGCCCAGTTTCACCGAGAAGAATCCAAAGGGTGGTCAAGTTGCTCAAGCCGACTTGAACAAAGGCCCATGTACTGACCTCGTGCCATCAATTCAATACGGTAAAGAGGAGGCCAGTGCAATGAATCTGAGGAGCGGTACTCAAGTTAGTGGTCCTTCCCATCCGGGAAACCACTAGCCCTTCCCCGCCATTGATAAGGCGGGGAGGGAAGCCGAGCACCTACACTCCCCTCAACTGCAAGAGAAAACTCAGGTGGCTGATCCCCTGAGAGGTGAAGAAGTTAGAAGTCCTCAGGTGGCTGATCCCCTGATGGATGAAGAAACGAGCGGAAGTCAGGAGGCTGATCCCCTGACTAGTAAAAAAGTTGAAAAAGCTGTTCGTTGGAAGGATCTGGAAGACAGAGTTGTAAGTGCATCCTCAAAGAAAGTCTTTTCCGAGAATGACCTTAAGAAGCTTCCATTTCCACCGAGAAAGAGCAACATTCCTTTGAGTGAGGACAAAAAGTACGAAAAGGTCTTCGAACCTTTTGAAAAATACTCGGGTAAATTTTCCATTATCGATGTCTTGGTCGAGATGCCTAAGTATACAAAATTTATCAAGGATGTTGTGTCTTCGAAAAAGAAATTAGCGAGCATGGAAAGGCAAATTGGTGGGGATTGCTCCATGATTAATTATGAAGACTTGCCAATTAAAAGAGGTGACCCTGGCAAGTTCGTACTTACAGTATTAATGGGAGGTCTAGTCTTCCCTAATTCTTTGTGCGATCTGGGTGCCTCTATAAGCCTTATGCCAATGTCTGTATGCAAACAGGCGGTTTACCAAGCCTTCTAGAACCCACTACTATGAGTTTACAATTCGTTGATAGATCTTCTAAGAAAGCTTCAGGGATCCTAAAAGACGTTTTGGTTCAGATTGATAGATTTACCTTTCCAGTCGATTGGTATGTTTTAGATATGGAGAAAGATGAAAACGTCCCCCTGATTCTTGGAAGACCTTTCTTATCTACAGCTAGAGCCCTCATCGATTGCGATGGTGGGCAAGTGACTATCCGAGTTGGTGATCAAGAGGTGAGTTACAATGTCTTAAAGTCCATCAAGTGCCCTCTGGCCCTCCAACCGGCTTTTCCATTGATTATATGACGGATGATTTCACCGACTATATGGATAAGCAAGTTATGGCTGTAGAAGCGGAGTATGAGTGATTGGTTGATAATCTGAATACTCATGGTGTGGTAAATCTAGATCAATTAGCAGCTGATTTTGAGGAAGAATTGTTGGAAGGAGAAGCTTTGGCAGTGGGACCATAGAGTAAACTCAGCGATATTGAGTTGAAAAGTGGAGATCTCAAGTCGAGTTTAGAAGACCCCCCTGCGGATTTGGTGTTGAAGCCGTTGCCTAAACATCTTAAGTATGTGTTTTTAAGAGAAGGCGACAAGCTTCCATTAATCATATCTGCCAAGCTTTCTCGTATAGAGGAAATGAAATTGATCAACGTCTTGAAAAAGAATGAAAAAGCTTTTGGTTGGCAAGTAGGAGATATCAGAGGAATATCTCCTGACATCTGCATGCACAAGATCAAGACGAATGAGGGTGCAAAATGTGTACAACAGCCCCAGAGGAGGCTCAACCCTCATATGCGGGAAGTCGTTAAAAAGGAAATCATCAAACTTCTGGACATGGGAATCATTTATGCCATCGCGGATAGTGAATGGGTTTCCCCGACTCAAGTAGTTCCCAAGAAAGGTGGAATTACGATTGAGAAGAATGAGAAGAGAGAGGAAATTGCATTGAGACTTGTCACTGGTTACAGAGTCTGCATCGATTATCGAAAGCTCAATGAGGTAACCATGAAAGATCACTTTCCCCTTCCATTCATTGACCAGATGCTCGAGCGTCTGGCGGGACACGCATTCTACTGCTTCCTAGATGGATATTCAGGATACTTCCAGATACCCATTGATCCAGCTAACCAAGAAAAGACCACCTTCACCTACCCTTATGGTACATTCGCTTACAGGCGAATGCCATTTGGTCTCTGCAATGCCCCAGCTACATTTCAGCGATGTATGCTAGCTATCTTTGATGGGCTTGTAGAAAAGTGTATGGAGATTTTTATGGATGATTTTTCGGTTTTCGGTCAATATTTTGATGATTGCCTTGACAATCTTGATCAAGTGTTATCCAGATGTGTGGAAAAGAACTTAGTACTTAATTGGGAAAAATGCCATTTCATGGTAGATGAAGGAATAGTTCTTGGCCACAAGATCTCAGCCAAAGGTATAGAAGTTGACAGGGCAAAAGTGGAAGCTATCGAGAAGATGAGCTATCCTAAAAATGTGCGCGAAGTGAGAGGCTTTCTTGGACATGTCGGCTTTTACAGAAGGTTCATTCAAGACTTCTCCAAGATAGCCAAGCCCCTGTCCACTTTACTAAAGGAAGACGTTGAGTTTAATTTTGATGAGAGCTGCAAGCAAGCGTTTGAGGAGCTTAAGGATCGTTTAATTTCTGCTCCAATTCTTATTTCTCCCGACTGGAACCTACCGTTTGAGCTTATGTGCGACGCATCAAACTATGCTTGTTGTGTCTTTGTTCTAGGGCAAAAGATCAAGGGGAAGTTCCAGCCTATCTATTACGCCAGTCACACATTGAACCCCTCTCAAGTTAACTACACCACTACTGAAAAGGAGCTTTTGGCCGTAGTTTTTTCTATGGACAAGTTCCGTAGTTACTTGTTGGGAGCTCAAGTGATTGTGTGGACTGATCACGCTGCTTTGCGGTATCTGATGACTAAGAAAGAGGCTAAACCGCGCCTACTACGTTGGATACTGACCCTACAAGAGTTTGACGTTCAAATTAAGGACAAAAAGGGCAGTGAAAATGTAGTGGCTGATCATGTTTCTAGAATGTTAAGTGAGGAAAAGGATGCTCCAGATGATATAGATCTTTACTTTCCTCTAGAAAACATTATGTTGATAGACGGTTGTCCTCCTGATGTTCCATGGTATTCTTCCATTGTAAACTACCTTCATGCCCGTTATCTCGATCCAGAGATGTCTTATCAGGAGAAGAAAAAGTTCTTCTCTGATTTGAAATATTTCGTTTGGGATGAACCTTATCTTTATAAGATCTGTAAAGATGGTCTGCTTAGAAGATGTGTTCCTGAATCTGAGCAACGGGATATTATTGAGCAGTGCCACAGTGGACCCACTGGCGGTCATTTTGGTCCGTGGAAAACCGTGGCTAAGATCTTTCAATCCGGTTTCTATTGGCCTACGATCTTTAAAGATACATAAGCTTTCTGTAAAGCTTGTGATAGGTGCCAAAGAACCGGTACTCTGACAAGGCGTTTTGACATGCCTTTGAAACCCATTCTCGAATGCGAAGTCTTTGATGTATGGGGTATCGATTTTATGGGACCATTCCCATCATCTTGCGGTAACAAATACATCTTAGTCTGCGTAGAGAAGTTAGGATATGAGATAAAGGATAGAAAAACCGGAGGGTAAAATTGGCCGTGCAAAAGCGTGACAACGGAATCCTATTTCCTACCCGGGGGCAGATTTGTCTTGGGAAAGATGAATCTTATTAAATTTGTGCTCAAGATCGTAATATTGTTAAAATCAACGGTTTAATTGAAACTAACACTGGAAAGTTAAATCGATCCGGGGTAGATTTGTACTCGGTACCTGTTCAGACTAACTGAGATTAGCATGGGGCAGTTGTGGAAATTAAACTGATGACAATTTGACATATGAAAATTTCATACGCTCGTGTGAGGAGGAGTTGTCTAGCTTAGGAGTACACCGGTTCATATATAATTGATTCACCTTAAAATAAGGAAAGATCAAGCACATCTATTTCTACTAAAAAGAGATACTGATTCAGTGACATATTCTTGGCTAGTTTCTAATAATATTACTAGTATTTATATCCTATATATTGTATTGGTACCTATATATATTTATATCTATATATATATATATAGATGTATTTCTATATATTTATATATATATTTATGTATCTATATATATCTGTTTAGTTTTATGCATTTATTTACTGTTTTAATTTTATTTACTGTTTTACGGTTACCAAAAAGAAAAAAAGAAAAACTGAGACTTAGATTGAGTTAATAACAGCTTCTTGGTGTTTAGCCACACTCTAAACTACCACACGTTTCCCTGAGGATTCGACACCTGACTCACCATACTAGCACTACAGTTTGACCCGATACACTGTCCGTTAAGGACTGGAATAGCACTAGAAAAGGCCACGTCAGCTTTCTGGCGCCGTTGCCGGGGAAACGACGCTAATTCATTGTGTTCGAATGGTTACTACTTGTATTAGCTCAAAATTCTCGAGGATAAGTCAACACTCTTCTTATCACATTTCTTTTTTATTTTTCGTTGGTACTTACCTTGTAGGTAAGTTACCAATCTTTTTACTTCTATCTTTTTCGAGTTATTTTCTGTTTTCGATAGTTGATGACCAAAAGCGGTAAGGCCCCATTCACTCCTTATAAGCCTGACATAAATACCTACGAAAGGCAGTTAAGAGTAGAGAGTAAACGTGGTCATACTAGTCAGGGAAATCCTGACGAATCATCATCAAATCGAGAAACAAGAATGGCCGAAACCAGTTATGAAACACCTGAACAAGGGCTAGAACATGCTCAAGGGCATGGACAAAACCCTAATAATCCTAATAACCAGAATCCTAATAATAGAAATAATCAGAATCGGAACCATAATAATCATAATAATCTTAACCTACCAAAACCGAGACCTATCTGTGATCAAACCGTAAGGAGAAATCAGACTAATAATCCTATTCTTTTACCAAATGAAGGAGCGAATAATTTCGAAATAAAATCTCATCTTTTTGGTTTAATTGACACAAGAGCCCAATTTCTAGGAGAAGATGATGAAGATCCACATCATCATCTCTATCTTTTTGAAGAATTGTGTAATACAGCCAAAAGTCAGGGTGCTCATCGTGAATTAACAAGGATGTCTATGTTTCCTTTTTCTTTAAAAGGAAGAGCACGAGATTGGTTTATGTCACTCCCACATCATTCGTTGACAAGTTGGGAGGAGATTCAAACCGAGTTTTTAAAGATATTTTACTCCCGGTAGAAATTTGGAATTAAAGGTCGAAGTTGCTAACTTTAGACAAGGATCTGAAGAAACGCTTGGGAATGCTTGGGAGAGATTTAAGAAACTATTAAGAGCTTGTCCCGATCATGGTTATTCCTTAGATATGCAAATCCAACTTTTCTGTCGTAAACTAAGGAAAGACTCACGTGCAGACTTTGATCATGCATGTGGTGGTTCTTTAATGATAAGTGAAGCCCAATTAGTTTACGATGCTATTGAAAAGATTTCCAAAAATAACCGAATGTGGGAAACCGGTTCTAGCACAAGAAAAGTAGCATTTGCAGGAGAATGTTTATAGTGCAAAGCAAAAAGATGTCTAGATATCAATGTATAGGATTTAATAGAGTCTGATATTTGTATATGTTAAATCAGACAAGCACTGCAAAAGTTCTAGGTCTTGAACTGAGATAACTAGGAAACTGAGTTTACAAAGAAACTGAAGAAGGTAAGTTCGCTGAGGGATACAGACTCAGTTGGCTTATCTACGAAGACTGAAGAACTGAGGGACACAGACTCAGTTATTGAAGATTGAAGAACTAAGGGTTCAAACTCAGTTATGAAGATTACAAGTCGAGACTGTAATGTTAGACTTCAGGCAAGATTGTGGTGACCTGAACTGACTTTATGGATCTTGTATGAAGACCTAAGAATCATAAGGACAATGAGTTCTTAGATGATAATGATTCATGGTGTACTCTGATTAAGTCAATTATAATCCGATGAAAACTGGAGTACTGAAATTTGAAGAAGAGTAACGCTCCAAGTTAGTTAAGAAACTGACTAACAATAAACTCAGTTTTATATGTCAGCCATCCAACAACTGATCGTAAATTCGAACGTTATAAATGAAGCAATTTTATTGGATGAAATACTGACACAGCAGAACGGTCTGAAAATATAGCCGTTACAAGATTCAAGCAGGATGAACGTTGAATAAAAACAGATTTAATTATAAGATCTGATTAAGGGGGAAAGTCAATTTCGAAAGAATTCCTGCCAAGTACTTAATTACAAGATCAAGAAAATTTCTTCAAGCACATTTAAGAAAAATCATGATCTATCATTTGAAGAAACTCAGAGCCGTGCATAATTTATTCATCCAGAAGAAAAGCTCTAATCACAATTGAATCATAGTTATTGATTCAAGTCTCAACTTTGATTTTTTCAAAGGTTTAGACTTTGAAACACCAAGAAGGTGTGAAGGACAGTTGAGTGTAGTCAGGAAGACTGTGTTTGTGATGAGCTGGTGAAGAGGCAATTCTACCCTCCAAGGACTAGTGTTTCAAAAAGTTGGAGAGCAGCAATCCTACCTGTTCTACAAGTGTTTAGATAGTGAAGCTAGGGATTAGTCAAGGACTATCAGTTTAGGACTCTTTGTAACCGGGCCATCTCAAAGAAGTTCTAGTGGAATTTTCCTCCGCATCACAGGGGAAGAGAGGACGTAGAGGATTACACCACCTGGAACCTCTATAATTCTTGTTTATTTACTTTACGCATTCATTTACTTTATTGTAGTTATATGTATCTGGTTTTCACTCTGAAACTAAGTTAACTAGTTGTTAAAGGCTAATATATATCCTCTTCCAGTTAACAAGACTAAATATAAGTCAGTATTGACTTATACTCAGTTGAGTTAGCTGAACTCCGCACAAGTTAAAAGACAGGAACAAAACTGAGCTGAGTATCAGTTTGAGTTTGGCAAAAACTCAGTTCCTGGGGCTTTTTCAGTTCTGGGAAAGTTTTTGGTGACAAGTTTATTCAACCCCCCCCCCTCTAAACTTGTGTTAGACTTTCCAAGGGACCAACAATTGGTATCAGAGCAGTTCCTTCTTTTTGGAGGAGATCTACTGCTTTATAAGATAATTGTGCATCAGTTATTTCCGATATCAACACTTAATATCGGAACAACCAGTTGTTGAAAACCATTACTGTACTTCACTACAATGGATACATCTAGAATTAGAAATTGGCTAAATAACCCCCTAACTGAGTATTTGCAGAATGTTGTCTATGATTTCCAGGATCAAGTATTTGAAAGATTCCGTACTACAAGCTCTCACACAAATCCGGAACCTCATTTTAGTTATGATGAAGACATTGAGTTTAATGCGAAAGTTGATGATGAATCCAGAGGATTTCCATCCCTAAGCAATCTTTCAGAAGAAACAGAAAGAGAGTTACTACGGGTAGCAAAAATTATATAGAAGA
Source organism: Gentiana straminea (assembly GCA_036785695.1). Classification (NCBI taxonomy): domain Eukaryota; kingdom Viridiplantae; phylum Streptophyta; class Magnoliopsida; order Gentianales; family Gentianaceae; genus Gentiana; species Gentiana straminea. The sequence goes on from JAVUPR010000226.1 coordinate 438,731, forward strand.
AAAACTGACCAAAGATCCATCCAGTACAAAAGCCAAAGATATTGATGAGACTCTACCTACAAGTCATGGAGGTGAAAGTGATGAAGAAATCATACTGCTAGGAGCTACACAGGCAAATGCTTGATAAAGGGAAACAAGTTCTAATTGATGATGATTCCTCGACAGAAGAACTGCCTATCAAAAATCAGGAGGTAATCGCATCTACATCCAGCACTCACACTACCATAAACAGTCAAAGAAATGATGATTTCAATAAAACCTTGGACATACTCATAAAGGAATTAGAGGTAATTCAAAAGAATTATGAGAATGTCAAAAAGGAGAAAAAGTTATTGAAAACTGAAATTCAGAGATTGAATGCTGAAATCAATCAAATCAAGGCTAATAATGTAACCTGGGTAATTCGACCAACTGATGAACCAACAAAAGCAATAAACATCACAGAATCATCAGTTGATCCAATTTCCAGAGTTCAATTCAAACCAGGAAAACCATTTGGAGATAGATCTGGTTTAGGGTTTGATAATCAGTATAATTCTATGTTTAGACCAAGATCAGTTTCAATAAATTTGTGACTACTCAAAAGTCAGGAACTCAGAAAACTGATATAATTATTAGAACTAACAAAAACTCAGCACAGCCCAACGCACAAACTGATAAAACTGAAAAATCAGTTGGTAAAATTCACCAAGCCAACAAATTTTACAGAAGACTCAGAAGGCTGAAAACAGTAAAACTGATCCTAGATCAGTAAGAAAAATCTTCAAGTCATATTCATCTAAGAATGAAGATCATTCATGGAATAATAGACTCAGAGGGAAAGGAAGACTATTTCCCACTGATGAAGATTGGAATGAACCATCACATCAGTTTCACAAAGTGAACAAACCTAAAGCTGTTAAGACAAAACATGAAAATTTTGTGAAAGCTGACTTTACTCAGTCAAAATATCAAGAGAGGTATAAATTTAAAAATAAACTTGTATCATCGAAAGCTAATCAGTTAGGACCCAAACAGATATGGGTACCAAAAATTTCTTATCTTGTTTTGCAGGAGAACCAAGGAGCTTAATTCACAAAACTGAGTTGTATCTACAACTGGGTTTTTGAATTCAACACAAGGACAAAACTGAACGCATACAGCTGTTGATATACAGTACCTACTCTATTTACTATTCTCTAGCCACAAATGTCAAGAAAAGACGTGGTCCCTCTCAATCTAAACCGTCCATATTTTCCACTCATCCACCTTTTTCGCAATCTCAAAATATTTATGACAAGACGTTTTAAGTCCCACTCAATTCCTAACTACCCCTCCTACAAATTATAAAAACCCCGAATTTTCATTTATAATTCTTTACGCTTAAATTTTGAATCTACTCTCTGAATCTCAAATTTTCAAAACTCTCATTCAAATCCAGAAGAATGTCTTTCACTCTTGTTGAACCCAGAATGATCGTATCTCTTGACCAGTATATTGCAAAGTATATTCATCAAACTCTAGTCAATTCAATTGCAACAAAAATCCGAAAAATTAAAGGTTTTGATGTTGTATTCAACATCAATCTGAAAATTGTATGTCTAGAAAGCATTGGAGACTTCTATGATTTGGAGGCACAACTGTTGAAGGAGAAGACACACTTACTTATACCACTACCGTCAACGGTAAGCAGATTATGGTCACCGAAGATCTAATTGCAGAAATCTTTGGGTTTGACAAATCCGGAGGATCAACAGCCATCAAGCTGACTAAGGAACAAAAGGAGAAACTATGGAAAGATATAGCGATTAATGGAGAATCTGCTGTCTCACAGACCGGGAGCACAAGCTTACTCAAGCCAGAATTTAATTTTCTCTCAAAGATGTTAGCAAATTGCATAATTGGAAATGCAGGAAACTTTAGCAATCTGTCTGGAGCAAAATTAGATTTGCTATATGTGATTTGGTTTGAAGAAAGTTTCAATTGGCCTAGGTATCTGTTTGATCAATTGACAGCTCAATCAATTGACTTACCAAAGAAGAAAACTGATGTCAAAAAGGGCCTATTCTATCACAAGAAAAATCTTGCTTTGGTAGTCCAAAGAATACTAGACCATTTTGGAATCACAAAGAGAAAAGAAACACCAGTTGCTGATAGGAAGATTGTTGTTAAGGAAGAAAAAGCTGGAAAAAGGAAAGCTGAGAAATCTGTGAATGAACCTGAAAAGAAGAAAAGCATGAAATCGTGGAAACCTGCAACTGGAGATGAAGTTTTGGAACAGATTGAAGATCTAAGGAAAAGAAGACAACAGTTGGAAGATACATAAAAAGGCATAACTGATCAAGTTACTGAGAAACCAACAGAAGTGTCACCAACACCAGTAGTAAGAACTGAAGCTACTCTCACCGAGCCCACTCCAGGTTTGGTAACTGAAGTATTACCAATTCAAGAACCAGCTACACAGTCACAAGAAAAAGTAGTGACAATGGAAACTGAAGTTGTGAATAAAGAACAAGTTGTTGAAACTGTCATACAGAAGGAAGCTGAAACTCAGGGGGAACAGACCCTGAGAACTGAGCATGTTGATGAAGAATCTGACAGTGATGAAAGACTGATTGACAAAACAACGCTGAATATGCTCATGTTGCTTTCAAGATCCAAGTCTACTTCTCAAGAATCTGCCCCTAGGTTGGAACACGAGGAAACAGTTAAAGAATTTTCAATTCCTCACCCTGAGGAAAAAGAGGCTGAAGCAGAAAAAAAATCAACCAAGGTTATTCACTTGGATGAACAAATCAATGAAGAAGAACCCACTGAGCATACAATGGATGAAGTTCATGTTATTGAATTGGAACTTGAACCTAGTGAAAAACAAGTTGGTGAAGAACTTGTAAGTGAGAAAGTTTTGGAAACTGAGCCCATAATCTCAGTCTCTGTTATTGGAAAAGAGACATCAGTCTTCCCAGACACTGCTGAGAGAGGAACCAGCAGAACCGATCTTAAGAAGACTGATGATGTTGCAAGAACTGATCCCATGCAAATTGAAAAATTCTATCACAAGAGAATCAGAGGACACTCTCACACCATTTAAATCCACAACTGATCATGGAGAACTAATGACAGCTGATTATGAGCGTTTGAGCAGATATCAAACTTGGAAACTCAGTTCCATTGCCAATCAAAGAAGTCAACAGGCAGAAATGGAAATTACCGAGAAATGGGTATTTGATTTATACAACATTACAAATCTATCGGAGATAATCAATACCAATGAGTTCTTAAATCAAGGATATGCGCTGATCAGAAACAGTTATTGGAAGGAAACCACAGGTGGTGGAAGTTCCAAAAAGAACGATGATGATGATGATGATGATTTTCAGGAAGATCCTAATTTACAAAAAGGATTCTTGCCTCTCTACAAGAAAAGGAAACTGCAACAGAACATAACACTGATGATGATTCTAGTAGTTCTGGTGAAAGCAGTGGAAGTTCAAGTTATGAAAGTGTATCTGAAACACAGCAAGATAAAGAACAAGAAGGAGGTTACCAATCTCCCACTGACAAGTCTACACTTGAAATAACAAGAACTGTGGCAAACATGCCTGGAGAAGAGTCAGATGATGAATTCAACGTACATCTGTCACCTGCAAAAGTCATTGAACCATCAAGCTTGGAAGAAGCTAAGAAACAATCTGAAGAAAGAAGACAATCGGCTGAATACAGGGAAAAACTGAAGAAAGTTGTTCTCTCACCTCTAAAGCAAGCTAAACCAACTGAGGCTGAGACAAACAAAGGAAAAGAACAACAAGCAGGAAGTTCAAAAGATTTACCCACTCAGGTTGATCTCATTAAGTTTTATCATAATGAGATAATCAGAATTCAGAAAGACGATAATAGTTTATTTGGAAAGGTTCTACATGCCTTAGAAGCCAGAAAAGATGAAAGAAGCAATCTTGAAAAGAAAATGGATATCGTCAATGATAACTGTCAAAACACCCTGATTGAGCTTCAGAAAACAACCATCGAGCATGATACAAGAAGAGATGAAACTCAAGATGGATGGGAAATTATTCTTAACAATTTGGTAGATAGAATGATCTTAATGGAACAGGGCATGAAGGACTCAGTTGTGGCTCAAACCATTTTGGCATCAACTCAACAAACATTGAACGCTTACATCAAGAGCCTGATTCATAAAGATGATTTCAATAAGGGGGGAATTTTGGATATCTTAAAAGTCCATGCAGCTGAGATGCCATAAGTCCTTACAAATGTTGATGAAAATGTTGGTCCCAGAGAAGGGTAAAACTATAGTCAGAGGGGGGGTGAATGACTATAGTGGAGTTTCAAAAACTTTTCTTGTATTTAAAAGCTTTTGGGCAGCGGATAAGTCCCTTCTTACTATGTTGTTTCAAAGTAGTTTGGACAATCACAGATATAGATTATAATATGGCAATTTAAATGAATGCAGTAAAGTAAATTACAAAAAGTAAATTGACACAAGGCTTATAGTGGTTCAGGGTGGTGTAATCCCTTAATCCACTCTTCTCATGTGATGATTGGAGGAATTCATTTATTGTTTTTACAGATACAATAGTATTATTGTCCTTGGCTTCCCAAGCTTCACAATCTACAAGACTATCACTCCTTGACTGCAACAGCTTCAGTGATTCAGTCTCTTTCACTGCTCATTGAGATCAAATCCTTCAACAGCTATCACAAACACAACTCCTTCTCAGATGACGTCTGATTCAGTTGCTTCAGTTTATTGTGAATGAGATTCACAAACTTGATTGATCAATCTCAATGCTAAATATGAAATTGTAGTTCTGATGTCTGAGTTGATCTCTAGATAAATCCTTGTAAGTTCAGAGAGAAAGCTTTTCAAATTGACAGAGTTCCTGCTTGATTTTATTTTTCTAACTGTTGTTTTTATCTGTCTGTCAATGCCTTTTATTTATAGCCTTGAATATCCTTGATTTGAAATTCCGTCCATTGGCTATATTAATGAGGGGAATAATCCTTGATTTTATTCTTGATTCCCCCTTAATTTTATTCTCCTTGATTTCAGTGATCGGATTTTTCTTCAAATGTATAGCAGAAAATCCGTCCTTGATTGATCCTCTATTGATTGTGCATTAAATGCATGATCCTTTGAATCTTCATCGTATTTCAATTCTGTTCTGATAAGGATTACTTCGCCGTTCTTTGAGCGGTCGAGTGATCTATCTGACTTTGCCGTTTAGATCTCCCTTCACTGTTTTTGCCTTTACTTTGCCGAAAACTAGTTTGCTATGCCGATTCACTGTTTCCTTCATTACTTCGGTTTCAAGAAGAATCTTTGTACTTCACTGATCATTGATTTGGGTGAGATCAGTGTACACCATATTTGAACATTGAATTTCAGTACTTGAAATATACTTAGACTTATGCAAGGTCATCATAGACTTCCTTGGTTATAAGTCATACCATTTAGTCTTCACTGATTCTCAGCTGGTGCTTGGCTGGCCTCACTTCACCGAAAGTCTGCTTTACTTTGCCGTCCTACCAACTAGTACAATACTTGTCTGACTTAACTTATACAATATGTCAGACTCTAAGTAAAGACTTATACAGAGAATTCTAACTTATTTCAGGCTTGCTATAACAGCTAGTATGGCCATCATCAAAACATAATAAAATGTTCATAACAGATAAGTTGAATGAACTGAAGAAAGCAAGAGGAGATTTCACTGATGAAGGAGCTGATTGTTAAATACTCAGAACCGACTGACAAGAGAGTTGGTTTGGATTCTCGACAATACATTTTATTAGAAACTTACCAGAAAGGGAAGGAGTATCAAAAGAAGAATCTCTACAATCGTTCCTACATATGCAGAAGGTGCTCATGCACTATTGGAATAAACTGAAGAAATGGGAAGCAGATGGTATCATAGATAAACAATCAGAGAAAATTGAAAAGGATGAACCTGAATTTGTTCAAAATTTACTGAGAACAGCCACCAATGAAAGACTAAGGGCAACTGTCTTCACTTTTGCAGTTCTTTTCAAAAACAAATTTTTCAAGAAGCACAATCTATCTGAATCATGGAACAATTGGGCAAACATCCATGGAATTGAAAGCTCAGCTACAAATGATGCTATGAGATCTATTGCAGAAAATTATGATAATCAATTTTCTCTATCTTCCAAGTAAAAAGAAACTATCTTCTAGTTCTTTTTATCGTGTTGTATTTTATTACTCTATCTTGTAACTCAGTTATCCAATAAATTCTCAGTTTCTCACTTCATTGCGTTATTTACTGTATTGTGTTTTATCTTTTTGCATTGCTTTTAAGGAGGGTATTGACATCATCAAAAAGGGGGAAATTGTTGGAAATAAAATTTATGTTTTGATGATGATTCATCGCTTAATCAGTTATTATTCTAAACCCCATTGATGAAGTGTCATAACTAGCTGTTATAGTGCAAAGCAAAAAGATGTCTAGATATCAATGTATAGGATTTAATAGAGTCTGATATTTGTATAGGTTAAATCAGACAAGCACTGTAATAGTTCTAGGTCTTGAACTGAGATAACTAGGAAACTGAGTTTACAAAGAAACTGAAGAAGGTAAGTTCGCTGAGGGATACAGACTCAGTTGGCTTATCTAAGAAGACTGAAGAACTGAGGGACACAGACTCAGCTATTGAAGATTGAAGAACTGAGGGTTCAAACTCAGTTATGAAGATTACAAGTCGAGACTGATAAGAGGATTTTTGCAATCCGGTTAATCAAGTAAAAACTCGAAACCTTAGCAAAATCTACTTTCTAACCGGCAGTGGACCGGATCGATTGTAGGTAGTGCTTGAGGAGTCCGAGGTCGAACCCATAGAGATTGGCTTTGAGTACCACTATTGACTTAGCACTCAGTTCAGGTCAACCAAGTTGGTGAAAAGTTTATACTAATGCATAAATTAAAGATTATAGTAACGGATTTCTTAACGATTAAAAAGGGTACAGCCGAACTACGATCCAGCGGATTTCTCTACCCTCAGACAAACTACCCCGGGAGTGTGCTCTACCTTCCTTGTCTAAACGATAAAAACCCTGTATTGGAAAGGACTTAATGACTGGAGTGTCAATCTAGTGCACAGATAGGTGTCAAACTACCTTTTAAGCCAAAACGTCTACGGTCCCGACACCCCGGTTCCCACACCTAACCGCAACATACATTTATAAGCTATGGTGTGTGTGATGATGAATGACTAGGTGATCAAGCTAGCATCGATTTCAATTAAAACAGGTTTCGTGATATGAATTATCGATTAGAACGTTTCATTACGTGCTACACTACCTCCCGGTTCATCTCCCTAATGGCGTTTCATCCGCTTTCACATAATTCGGCCGTACAAATGATTTAGCTATTCATTATCGGATTGAAACAATAATTGATAAAGGAATTCATGATATAAAAGATAAAAGAAAAAGAAATCATACCCACTTTATTGAAGATTGATGAAATACCAAAGCGTGCTCAAAAAAAATCAAATCTTGACAATCGAGACGTAACGAATTGATGTTGTAATGTATTTAGTGTAAAAGAGGATCTAAAGACGAGAAAAACAGTATATGGAACTTAATTCTACGCTTCCGGACGAAGGAAATCGCCCAGAAGAGGCTATAACTAATTAAAATCGTAAAAATCTGCTAAATAAAACGTTTGAGCTACCCTTTTATAGGCTAGGGCAAAATTCATCTCATCCGTACGGATAACAGGCTATCCGTACGGATGGTTCTTGCTTTTCCAGGTTGTCCGTACGGCTGGAAGGTTGTTCGTACGGATATATCTCAGATTAAACCTTCTGTTTTGTATTCCCAACGTCTGTCCGTACGGATATATTTCCATCCGTCCGGATGGATCTCTACTGCATCATTCTGTCCGTACGAATAAAAGACCTATCCGTACGGCTAATTCTCTGTACAAAATCTTGATTCTGGCTGAGGGTTGTCCGTACGGACAGAGGTTTGTCCGTACGGATAGGTACCTTGACTTCCAAAACTTCACTTTCTTCATACTCAGCCTTCGTTTCTCGCCTCGGACATGTCTAATTTCATAAATCATCGCTTTCCGGGCTCCTAGCTCACCCAAATCCTGCATAAATAAGGAAACAACAAGCAAACGATAACCCCGCAAACTACGGGTGCTCGGGAAATGAGTAAAAAGTGCCAAAAATAGGCCGAGTTTACGGGAAAACCGACAGTTACTCTACGTGCAAAGAAAACCTCATTACACTCATTATAGGGTCTAAACTCACCCAAAAACATGCTAGAAACATGATAACCGTGGGTTAAACTGTACAGAAATGTACACTAAAGTTGGTTCCAATCAGAGACTGTAAAGTTAGACTTCAAGCAAGATTGTGGTGACCTGAACTGACTTTATGGATCTTGTATGAAGACCTAAGAATCATAAGGCCAATGAGTTCATAGATGATAATGAGTCATGGTGTACTCTGATTAAGTCAATTATAATCCGATGAAAACTGGAGTACTGAAATTTGAAGAAGAGTAACGCTCCAAGTTAGTTAAGAAACTGACTAACAATAAACTAAGTTTTATATGTCAGCCATCCAACAACTGATCGTACAGTCGAACGTTATAAAGGAAGCAATTTTATTGGATGAAATACTGACACGGCAGAACGGTCTGAAAATATAGCCGTTACAAGATTCAAGCAGGATGAACGTTGAATAAACCCCTATAAATAGACTACTTCTACAACAACAAGAAAGAGGGGAGAAGGAGGAATTAAAACAGATTTAATTATAAGATCTGATTAAGGGGGAAAGTCAATTTCGAAAGAATTCCTGCCAAGTACTTAATTACAAGATCAAGAAAATTTCTTCAAGCACATTCAAGCAAAATCAAGATCTATCATTTGAAGAAACTCAGAGCCGTGCATAATTTATTTATCCAAAAGAAAAGCTCTAATCACAATTGAATCATAGTTATTGATTCAAGTCTCAACTTTGATTTTATCAAAGGTTTAGACTGTGAAACACCAAGAAGGTGTGAAGGACAGTTGAGTGCAGTCAGGAAGACTGTGTTTGTGATGAGCTGGTGAAGAGGCAATTCTACCCTCCAAGGACCAGTGTTTCAAACAGTTGGAGAGCAGCAATCCTACCTGTTCTACAAGTGTTTAGATAGTGAAGCTAGGGATTAGTCAAGGACTATCAGTTTAGGACTCTTTGTAACCGGGCCATCTCAAAGAAGTTCTAGTGGAATTTTCCTCCGCATCACAGGGGAAGAGAGGACGTACAGGATTACACCACCTGGAACCTCTATAATTCTTGTTTATTTACTTTACGCATTCATTTACTTTATTGTAGTTATATGTATCTGGTTTTCACTCTGAAACTAAGTTAACTAGTTGTTAAAGGCTACTATATATCCGCTGCCAGTTAACAAGACTAAATATAAGTCAGTATTGACTTATACTCAGTTGAGTTAGCTGAACTCCGCACAAGTTAAAGGACAGGAACAAAACTGAGCTGAGTATCAGTTTGAGTTTGGCAAAAACTCAGTTCCTGGGGCTTTTTCAGTTCTGGGAAAGTTTTTGGTGACAAGTTTATTCACCCCCCCCCCCCCCCCCTCTAAACTTGTTTTAGCCTTTCCAAGGGACCAACAAAATGTGTGCTATTTTTAATTACTGGTGAGGGTGTCAAATTAATGAGAAACACAGCATGTAACACAGTAACCCCAGTAAGATAGAGGCAAGTTAGACTGAAATTTTGGGCCCTTGCTACATTCAAAGTATGTTGGTGCTTTCTTTCAACTATGCCATTTTGTTGTGGTGTGTCCACACATGAAGTTTGATGTATTATTCCTCTTTGTGAATAATAATCTAGCATATCAAACTCATCTCCATTATTTTCCTAGTAGTTTTAACATGTTTGCCAAACTGCACTAGGGCAAATTCTATGAAGGACTGAACTAACTGTCTGACTTCAGATTTTGTTTTAACAAGAAAACCCATGTGTACCTTATAAAATCATCTACTACTGTTAGAAAATAAGAATGACCATGAACTGTTTGATGTCTATAAGGTCCCCATATATCAAAATGAATCAAGTCAAAAATGCCATGTACAACAGATTGACTTAAAGGAAAAGAATTTCTTTTTTGTTTAGCAAGTTGACAAACATGACATACATCTATATTGTTTATACAAGATGAATCAATACAATCCCATTAGGAAAGTCTTTTGTTATGCAAATGACAATGTCTGTAATGCCAGACTTGTTCATCTGCAATCCTAGACTGATCATTCAACTGTGTAGTGCTAACAACATTAACATTGTGTGAAATCTTCTTATCATTGCTCAAGACATAAAGACCTTTAGATTTCTTAGCTGATCCAATCATTATCCTAAGTTTCTTGTCCTGTATAAGACAAGAGTCAAGTTAAAAAAAATAGATAATGCAGGATCATTAGTTAGTTTGGCGAAAGATATAAGATTGAAACAGAATTCTGGAATACACAATACATCTTTAAGAATTAGCCTATTATTCAAACAAACATTACCAATGTGTGTTACTGACACATTTGAACCATTTGGTAGTCCTACTAACATGTGAGTGATAGGTCTAAAGGACTGCATATAAGCTCTATTAGTAACAATATGATCAGTAGCACCAGAATCTATAATTCAGGCTAAAGATTTACTATTATCAGAATTGGATGTAAACAGACCTGATATGTCATCAGTAAGGGATAAAGTTTGTTGTCAGTACAATTGCTTGGTTTGCCATATGATCATAGGTGTCCACCTTCTTGGTATCCAATAGCCTCATCAACTGTTGATATTGAGCCTTGTTCAAAGTAAAACTGTCAGAATCAGAAGTAACAGGAGCTGCATGACTTCCAACAGGAACTTCTTCTTGACCTCCTGACATTGTTTCTACCATATTAACTTTGTTTCTAGGCTTCCAGCCAAGTGGGAAACCATGCTTTTTATAGCATTTGTCCACTGTGTGTCCTGTATAACCACAAAAAGAACACTGAATCTTCTTTCCATTCTGATTATTCCTTGAATACCTTCTGGAACCATCTCCATTACTGACATTCATTGACTTATTAAAACTCTGCTGAACCCCTGTGTTCTGCAAATTGGATCCAGAAGAATTCTGATTGAAGGATCTGTTATACAACACACTACCATCTGGGAATTTACTCATTGATTCTCTTTGATCTTCCAGTTTTAGTACAATTGCAAAAACAGTGTCCTGAGAGGGTACAGGCACCATTAATTGTGCTTGTGTTAAAACTTGAGCAAATTCTGAATTTAATCCCCTCAAGAATTTTACTACCTTTTATGTTTCTGCATATCCTGTAAACATTTTGATAACTTCATAAGTACAACTAGGATTACAAGTACAAACCGGGTCAGGTTTCATGATAGCAATTTCATCCCAAAGGGCTTTTAGCTTGGTAAAATAGGTAGTAACATCTAGATCTCCTTGTTTTACAGCATGTACTTGATCCAATAAATCCCCTAAACGAAAACCATCAAGCCTGGAAAACCTAGATTGCAAATCTTGCTACACTTTCCTAGCTGTTTCCTTGTACATAACACTCTGAGCTATATTCGGCATCACAGAATTTAATATCCAAGTCTTAACTAAAGTATTACATTGTAACCAAACCTGAAATTCTGGAGAAGTGACAGCAGGTTTCTCAATCGAACCATCAATGAACCAGATCTTGTTCTTGGTGATTAGAGCCATCTTCATGGAATAACTCCAAGAATGATAGTTCTTGTTATTCAACAGAGGTTGAACCAATATCAGTATAGGATTCTCATTTGGGTGCAGATACAACTGATTCCCTGGAAAAATACCTTGATTCTCCATTGTTTAATCGAACGAAACTAAGAAAGTGCAGGAACTAAGCAAAAAAGCAGAAACTGCTCCTGGAAAATCGCAAAATGCTCCCAAGATTTTGCAAGAACATAAATCGAAATTGAAGAATTCTCTCAAGATTCTTCGTGCCTAGTCAAAAAAAATGATGTAGCAGTGGATATTTCACTCTCTGATACCATGTAGAAGTTTATCATATAGATAAACGATGAAAAAGAAGAACAGTGACTGAAAGCTTAAAATAGTAACAGAAGAAGAACAAGACTATTTTCATTAAATTGAAGAATGAATTCGTAAAAATACAACTCGTTGTTTCATCCTGTGCTATAATTGAGTATATATAGCTGCAGTATGAACTCCTAACTGATCTATAACCGGTCTTAACTAACCTAACAACTTCCTAACTGCTTTTGTGAAACAAGTGTTCGACTAAAGTCCTCTAAGAACATTTTCACACTTGAACACTTGTACAACAACTTCTGTGTATATTATAACTCCAATACCTTGCTCGCGGATGCGGCAGGATTGATGTCCTAGATCTACTTTTTGTTCAGTTATGTGTCTGTAAAAAAGTTTATGCATTATCTGTAATTTTCTGGAAAAGTATCCGTGAATTTGTTTCCTTTTAATTATGCTTGATAGATGAGTTAGAGTTTTGAAGTAGTGATTTTTTATGGATTCGTTTGTCCATGTAAAATTATTAATTGTTTGGTTTGGAAGTAGTGGTTTCTTAGAGCACTTGCATCAGTGCCTCTTAACAGATTCTCTATTTTACAGACTCAAACACCACTTTTTCTAGTTTTACAGAATCTTTATAAAGGGTCAAATGCATCAGCATCTCAACTTACAGATTCTTTATCCGGGGAAAATACACCAGAATCTCTATTTACAGATTCTCTATTAATTTTCTCAACTATTATCATTAAAATGGTGAAATATTTATAATAATTATTTATAATAGTGTGATTGAGTATACTTCGTAAGTCAGTTTTATCTCAAATTCTAATTTTGTTTATAATATAGGAATACCATTCCAAATTTATTGCAATTTCTAGCACCTATGTACATTATATTAATGTTAATTAACTTATTCATATACAAGGAATTGAAGGAAAAGTTGTTACGCTCCTATTTACATTATATTATTATGTTAATTAACATATTCATATACAAGGAAATGAAGGAAAATTTGTTATGATCCTATTTACATTTAAAATAGTTATTGTAATGACATGTTCTTCGCAATTAACTTAAATTAGGATCCACAATGACTTGATATTTTACTATTTTAAATATGAAAAGAGAATATTTCCGACAACTATATTTGTAAATTAAAAACAAAACCAATGACATTCTGCAAAATTTCATTCATTCAAAATATAAAAATCACATGTTTCTGAAAAGTTACAAACCATGCATTTTCAAAAGGTTAGAAGATTACAATGTAATGTAATAATAATAATAATAATAATAATAATAATAATAATAATAATAAACTAGAAGCAGCAATGCAAAGTTGTATTCAATCAAGCTGCTCAATATTATTACTATAAATATTCCACAAATGCTCTATGAGGTCATTTTGGAGTTGGGAATGCACTTCTCTATCTCGAATGCGGATATGTTGATCAACAAAATCCTGAAATTGATTATCGTTTAGGTGTTCCATAACAGGTGATGGAGGTCCATTTCAACTTGATCATATATATTTTCCACGTCCGGTTGAACATGCAAATGACACTCATCTTCTACAATCATATTATGTAGTATTATGCAAGCCAACATTATATTAGTAAGGGTTGAACGTTTAAAGTAACGAGCTGGCCCGCGCACTATAGCAAATCTTGCTTGAAGTACACCAAAAGCACGTTCAACATCTTTTCTACACGCTTCTTGCATCATTTTGAAATATTTAGCCATATTGGATAGTGGCATATGGATTGTCTTCACAAACGTAGCCCAAGACGGGTATATACCGTCAGCCAAATAGTAACCCATGGAATATTGATTGCCATTAACCTGATAGTTTACCTTTGGAGAACGGCCTTCAGCTAGTTCCTTAAACACAAACGAACGATCCAAAACATTAAGGTCATTATGTGCTCCTGGTAAACCAAAGAATGCATGCCAAATCCAAAGGTCGTATGAAGCAACCGCTTCTAATATAATTGAGGTTGACGAATGTGGCCACTAAACTGACCTTTCCAAGCAGTTGGGCAATTTTTCCATTTTCAATGCATGCAGTCAATGCTCCCTAGCATTCCCGGAAAACCCCGACTTTCACCAATAGCCATCAATCTCGCAATGTCCTCACTATTTGGAGTTCTCAAATATTCTTTTCCAAAAACAGAAATAACCGCCTTCACAAATTTCTTCATACTTAATAAAGTTGTACTCTCTCCTATTCGCACATACTCATCCAAAAGATCAGCAGAAACACCATAAGCAAGCATTCGAAATGCAGCAGTAATCTTTTGAAGAGATGAAAGTCCTAAACTTCCCGCTGCATTCATTTTTTGTTGGAAATATGGTTCATGGGCTTCTATTTCAGACTGGATGCGAACAAATAGTTCTCGTCTCATCCGAAATCTTCTTCGAAAGCGATCTGGGGGGTAAACTGGATTCTCAGAAAAATAGTCATTGAAAAGTCTTTCATGACCTTCCATAAAACCACGATCAATGTAGTTACGTGGAATACGTGATGCTAAAGCCCTCGTCATCGCCAAATTCTCTTGCTCTTTTGCAATCATTATTATCTCTTCGACCTCTTCATCGGATGAAGACTCAAAAGTTGATTCCTTCAACCAATTTTGACAGTAAGAACCCATTGATAAAGATCAAAATACAAAATGCGTTGACAAGAATTGAAATGGAATCCGGGGTAGTCAAACCGTGAGGACAACAAAGTTCCTACAAAAATAATTTAGAGTCCGAAGTGAATAATAATCAACAAGTTGCTTCTTGAAGCAAATAATACAAAAATCAAAAAGCAAAAAGGTTTTTTTTTAAATTTTGAAATTTGATAAGATAAAACACAACACATAAGCCAAAAGGGTCCAACAAACTCAGCTGCAAGCAGATATATAATGTTAAAAACAAGCAATAAAATGTTCAGTTGAAAGCACAAAATTCATTTTGATCGTCTCTCAATTCGTTCCATTGTCTCTTTCTTTCATCAAAATTTATCAGGGGTCTTTTGTTTACAAAGTTATTTCCTTAGGCTGGTTTGTTGATAACTGAGTTGGGTCTAAATGGTTGAAGAATATGTGGGGTATTGGGCATACGTGCTGAAGATTGATCCATGTGCCCGGCAAATTGATTCATATCAGTCTCTAATAATGCAGTAAATGACCAATCACCAGCATTATCCATTTTCATTTCTTACGTACTGTGTGACCAACACATCAATGACATAAGCATAAAAATATTAGGCAAGGCGAGCAGGAAAATACAACTGAAGATAGTATAAGCTTAATGTATGCAACTTAACGTTATATAAAAGGCTATGACAAAGTATAAATGGTTTACTTCAGCATTGGAAAGGTCAATAAACTGTCATATTTCAGCATATTAAAGAACCTGAATAAATTACTGTTACAGTAAATGGTCATGTAAGTTCACTAAAATCAAGATCCTACACTCCCACTGCCCCATAGATTATTCATGACAATGAATAACAAAGCATTGACAAGTGCTTCATTACTCGCGTGATTTATATTCTAGCATATGCTCGGTTGTTCCTACCAAAGGCAAACGAGCATCGATTGAACTAAGTGTCATTGCGGTTTCTAAGAATTTCACGGAATTAACCAAATTTATTCACTAAATGATTCAAAATAAAGTCAAAACATCACACGTCCAAACGTGTTTTGATCAACACGAAGTGCATTCATTTATCATAGACATTGCAACCTTATATGCTTACTCAAAACATCCAACTTATAAGAGTCAATTGAATCCTTGGGCTAAGTAGCTTTATTAAAGTAAATCATGTTTCGCCTTCAACCGAAATAAGACAGTCCAAGGTGTTGCCAAATCCAGAAAAATAAAATCTCAACATTATCTTCCATTGTACATAATAGTGCAGTCACAACAACTTCATCCTCTACAGCCGCCTTTTCTAAGTTAGTTTCCTTTTCCCCTTACCTAAGAAACATCACAATTACTCCCCCATTTACCTACACTCAGGCCTTGGCCCTAACCCTGTGATATTCATTATGCATATAAATAAGCAAAATATGTACAGAAAAGAAGAATACATGCCCTTTGAATCAAATATATCTCAAATCAGAGTACACAAAATTTTAGAAAACAATTGTTTGAGTGCTAAATTCATTCCAAATCCTTTTCTTTTCATAGATGAAATCAATGTAACAAAGAGAAATATTGCACCGACAACTTGCTTTCTTCATCTGAGAATCAATAAAAAGCAGATTAAAAGAAGGAACAAAACTAACCTTGAATAAGAGTTTGGGCGACCGATTATGCTAAAAATCATTACCTGATTTGAAGATTGAATTAAAACCCTATAATCGCAGAGGTAGATGAGATGATTTTTTTGGATAAAAATCAACCGATTTTCTGAAAATTGATTTCAATCCCGCATTTTGGCTTTGAATGGAGGAAAATGATGAGAAAATCAGTAAAACTAAAAGAAAAAATAGCGGAAGAGAGTTGGGGGAAGGAAGAGAGGCGGGAGAAAGGGATATCGAGTTTTATCAATTTTTGCTGGATGTTTAGCGCTTTTGGTGTAGAGTCTGTCATATACAGATCCGTTTGACAGACAGTGATGCGTGTCTATTTTATATAAATCTGAACCTTTTAATTCTCTAAAATACAGATTTATCATCATTTACAGACTCTACTGCGAGTGCTCTTATGGATTCATTTGTCCATATATGTAAAATTGTTGGAAGTGTCTTTTTTTTTTTTTTTTTTTTTTTTTTTTTTTTTTTTTGGCCTGCAAGAACAAATCACCGATTTTATCAATGAAAGGATTATTATTGGATGGATGTCACTACAAAAAAAAAAAAATTAATAAATAATCTGTGTCACTCATTTAGCCGCACTATTTAAAACTGTTGTTATCAATAACCTTTTTGTGACACTTAAACATAATAAAGCCTGAAATATCAATAATAATAATAATAATGTTTTTAAGTTCCAGACTTCTAAAAAATTTCGATGGATAAAATTGTCTCTTGCTTCTGAGTGAGAAAACCGCTACATAAATTATTTTTATTTTTACTTTTTTATTTACATCTAATAAAACAAAATTAGAAACGGATAGGGGGAAGGGGGAAAAATGGAATTTTAGTCCGGTAACTTTTCCATTTTTCGATTTTAGTCCGTTTTTTATTCCAGTGGGAATTTTGGTCCGTTAGGTTTTAAAAACTCGGAATTTCAGTCCTTTCTCGCCGGAATGCTGATTTGGCATATTAATCCGGTGAGAGCTGATGATGTGGCTGCCAATTCATTAATTACGTGGCATTTTCTTTTTTTATAAGTTGGGGTTATTGGATTTTTAGTCCTATAACTTTCCCCGTTTTTGTAAATAGTCCTCTTTTTGCGCCGGTAGCATTTTCAGTCCTATAAAGCACTTTCATTTTCTTTAAATAATGTTAAATCTGTAAAAATACAGATTTACCACTTCAGATTTATCTAAAATAGCGATGCATTAGAATCTGTTAGATGGATCTGAAACTCACAGATCATGTACGCTTTGCACTGAAAATACCGTATGAAGGCATGATCTGTACAGCCACAATTTTATTTTCAATTGTTTATCTTTCGGCTCTGTACGTTGTTTGACTCTCTTTTTTTTTCTTTTTTTTTTCTTCCACTTTGGTTGTTATCTCTTTTCTTCCTCTTTGTCAAATTCTATTTTTTTTAATATGTTCACAGGGCTTCTTAGATAAATAAAATATAACTCAAAAAACGAAGAGCGCTCTTTCGTGTGTATATATATATATATATATATTTATGAGAATATCTTTTTATTGTGATTTTTAATTATTTTAATGTTGTATACATTATTCTAGAGCTACGATGCGGTTGATTGCTTGATAAAGATTCTGTAAAATTGGTAAAAGTGGTGTTTGAACAGTAAATTAGAGAATACGTTAGGAGACATTTCGATGCGAGTCTTTCTAACTTTCTATTTTCTGGATTTTTAGTCCTTTTTGCCTAATCAACGCCGGAGCTCCGGTGCGATGGCTTAGGTGGCTGCCAAGTGTATTGTGGGACCCATAAAATATGATGTGGCTGATTCGTGGCATGTGGGGCCCATTTTGAAGAGTTGAAAATAAATGCGGCCGAGGGGATTCGAACCCATGACCTTTGGGACATTTTCCAATCAGCTTAACATTACACTACATAGAATACTTTGTTCGAACTAGAACTAACAAATATAAGTACCAAGTATTATATGTGAATATATTCGATACATATTACGTATCTTACATACCCGTATGTGTGTATATATATATATATATATATATATATATATATATATATGTATGTATATATGTGTATGTATGCATATATTTACTTACATACATACATACATACATATATATATATATATATATATATATATATATATATATATATATATATATATATACACGTACGTGTGTGTTTATATATAGATACATGTATATATACACGTATATAGATATATAAATATATACTTACGTGTGTATATATATATATATATATATATATATATATATATATATATATATATATATATATATATATATATATATATATATATTTATTTATTTATATATATACGTACGTGTGTGTATATATATAGATACATGTATATATACACGTATATAGATATAAATATATAAATATATACTTACGTGTGTACATAACATATATATATATATATATATATATATACACACACACACACGTACTTACATACATAATATGTATAGAATTTATTCACATATAACACTTGGTACTTATATTTGTTAGTTCTAATTCAAACAAAGTATTCTATGTAGTGTAATGGCAAGCTGATTGAAAAATGAGCCAAAGGTCATGGATTCGAACCCCTTTAATTGCATTTTTATTTTCAACTCTTCAAAATGGGCCCCACATGCCACGAATCAGCCACATCATATTTTATGGGTCCCACAATACACTTGGCAGCCACCTAAGCCATCTCACCGGAGCTCCGGTGATGATTAGGCAAAAAGGACTAAAAATCCAGAAAATTATTTTCAACTCTTCAAAATGGGCCCCACATGCCACGAATCAGCCACATCATATTTTATGGGTCCCACAATACACTTGGCAACCACCTAAGCCATCTCACCGGAGCTCCGGCGATGATTAGGCAAAAAGGACTAAAAATCCAGAAAATAGGAAGTTATAGGACTGAAAATGCTACCGACGCAAAAAGAGAACTATTTACAAAAACAGGGAAAGTTATATGACTAAAAATCCAATAACCCCAACTTAAAAATTAAAAAAAAATGCCACGTAATTAATGAATTGGCAGCCACATCATCATCTCTCACCGGATTAATATGTCAAATCAGCATTCCGGCGAGAAATGACTGAAATTCCGAGTTTTTAAAACATAACGGACCAAAATTCCCACCGGAGTAAAAAACGGACTAAAATCAAAAAATGGAAAAGTTACCGGACTAAAAATCCATTTTTCCCGGGGAAGGGGCCACAAAGACAAAAAAATTAATAAATGGGTCTGGAAGGACGAAAGTAACATTTTCATGATTATAAAGGACAAAAATCACAATTGTTATTTTAAAATTGTTACTTCTTGTGTTAATGTTACTTTGTGTTTCACAATTGTTACTTAATATTTACTCTATTCCACATTTGTTACTTCATATTTATTACTTCATAATTGTTACTTTTGTCCTTATGAAATTACAGTGTCCTTCTATCCCAATTTTTTTGATAATTTTGTCCTTTTGGACAAAAATCTAAAACGGATAATTGCCTGACAAAAATGAGATAAAAAGTAAACCCCTTTATTTTCCTTAGAACTTACTTCCATTTTGTTTCAAACGGAAGATCAACAATCAAAAGTTGCAAAACAGATTATGTAATGCATACTTTACAACAATGGTTCAACAAATTTGCAGAATTCTGTTTCAAGATTTTCAGAGTGTGTACAACTTGCAGAACCACAAAAAAAAAAAAACACAAAGCATGTTGTTGGTAATAATTTCCAGAATAGAGTTAAGCCAAATATATTTGCAGATTAACACATTAGCATTCTGTTCAACATAAACTTTCTGTTTTAGTTCACTAAAATATTTTGAATCTATTTCAAATTTGCAAAATGTAAACTATTAACACCAGTTGTTAAAAGTGATATAAGAAATATAGTAGCGCCTTCGTTAACAGCTATAGCTTTTAGGAGAACTGGTAAGCGCTTGATTTTTAACATGGTATCGGAGCCAGAGGTCTCGAGTTCGAACCTGGCTATAAACATTATTATTTCCCCCATTTATATTGTGCGCGTGATGCATGTGTTGGGCTCTTTGTTATTGGAGCATAGTTTGCTCCGGCCGCCTAGTTGGCTTAGGATTATATAGCCCACACTCGAGGGGAGTGTTAAAAGTGATATAAGAAATATAGTAGCGCCTTCCTTAACAGCTATAGCTTTTAGGAGAACTGGTAAGCGCTTGATCTTTAACACCAGTACATATTTGAACATGTTTTAAATTGCAATTAAAATGTAAAACAAATTTACGAAAACAGATTGCACATGAACATGTTGCATAAGCATGTTCAAATTATCAACATGAACCAATAATGTCTTAAGATTGTTGGGAACATGTGACGGTTGTTAAAACGATTTATTCATAGATCGGAATGGTATGGACAATTGAACAAAGAACATATCATTTATTCATGTACTGCAACAACTTGAAAATAAAATTGCAGAAAGCATAAAGTAAATATAAAAATTTATTCATACTGAGGCGATTTTAGAACTCTGTCCTTAAGACACAATTGCCCCGATTATGTGCACACGGATTGAAAAATATCTCTCAAGAGACAACAGTCTACCTAGTTATGATCTTGCACTTAGATGCGAACGAACAAACGAACTGATTCAGCCTTGATATCTCTCACTTGTATGGATTGCAGAAATTTATGGAAGTAATGCAAATGATTTTTCATGTGTCAATCATTCTGCGGTGTTAGAAATAAATAGGTAGAGTAGAGGCCTATTAAAAGAGCAGCAACTCTTCAAATTTTCGGTTTTTGGGAAGAAATAGAACATATGCAATGTTAAACAAAAGCAAATATTCTGTACAAACATGATACTATTGATTTATGGAGGTTTCTTTTCCGAGAAATTGTGCAAGGCCTATGGTATTGGCGCAATCACGAGTTGCACCAAGGTGAGCGATCACGACCCCCAAGAATGATATTTATTTCGAAGCTATCCGCCTAGCACGAGAACTTACACTAGCTTGGAGCTGATCATTACTATGTCTCTTAAATGGACCTTAGTATTTTTGTACATATGTTTTGGACCTTTTGTACAGCGTTGAAGTTTTAATAAAATATCCGGTTTCGACCAAAAAAAACGCATATATTATGTTAAACAGTTCAATTGTTAACCGGACCGAACTTTGAACTGTTGCAATGTTTCTGGCGGACTGAAGCATTGATTCATTTGTTCTGATACAGAAACTAAATGTTGAGATGGCACAAAAAGATTATACCGGCCAGGCCCAATCCAAAGCCCAAGCACAAGCCAGAGCCGGCATGCGTGTGTGTGGGGTTCTAAACCAACAAGTACCTATGTCTTCCCTCCTGCCCAAAAAGATTATACTGGCCAGTCCAGCCTAAAGCCCAATTCGCGGCGGAAGGAAAGCGGCGCAGCTCGCGCTCTGTTGGGTTCTGAACCAACAAGTATCTATGTCTTTCTTTCATCTACAAAATTATCTTGTACATTGCAAATTGCTTATTAGTGCCACATTACTTCTTAAGTAGTAGTTCCACTTGAGTCATTTCCCCAATGTGGGACAAATGAATTACACATTATTCATTTACTACACCCACATATTTTACTCCACATTTAGACATTAATTTCTCATTCACCCGTTATCGGAATCGAGTGATTCAAAAACCTAACATCAATTACTAACTTAGTAGTTTCTGAATCTATTTTAGCTCCCCGAAAATTCAGTCTGTAGGTTAATCAATATCGATCCTGAAGTGGATTGTTCGCCAATTACACCTAGACCCATTTTGAGCTAAAACCCCATTAAAATTCCAACAGTTTTCTTTATATCATTGGTCATTGGACTTTCAGTAAGAAGGTTTTCTTATCAAAAAGACATTTTTAAATGTTATTTTTTTTATAAATCTGTTTTTTTTAATTTTGCATGAATCTGGTAGCTTGGTAGTTTGTATGCATATGCCGGCAAGGATGGAGCCAGGATCGGATTTCGGGTGGGCTAGTGGAGTATATTCCGGTAATCGGGTGGGCTAATGGAGTATATTTGAAAACTCGGGTAGGCTTAAATAAGAAGTTTTGATGACATAAGTTGGATTATATAAGATTTTTGTTGTAGAAATTTTCTTCGTCGGGTAGGCTTAGCTCCCTTTAGCCCTTGCTTTGGCTACTTCCATGTATGCCGGTTACGTGTGAGGTGAAAAGACGACCAAGAGATCCGACCGGGTCGCGCCCACGGCTACTTCCATGTATGCCGGTTGCTGGAGTTATGGTTTGGAAGTAGTGATTTTTTTTTTTTATAGATTCGTTGGAATATAATTTCAGCAAGTGTCTTTTCTTCTTCCTTTTTTTTTTTTTTTTTTTGCCTGCAAGAACAAATCACCGATGAAATTTTCAATGAAAGGTTTATTATTGGATGGATGTATTCATATGTAGTACAATATGTAATCTTGAATAGTTCAGTAGCCTGCAAACTATTAAATTATTTTGTAACATATATTTAATAATGCATCTCAAAATAAAATATATAATCACAAGAGAGGTGCCTCCACACTATAAATTGTGCTCCTATGTACCACAAGAATTTGCACATTCATTTCTCAAACATATATATTGAGTTTTATATAAATATATATAAATACATTTCTCTACAAAAAAAAAACATATGGCCAATATTTCAGCATGCTTTATTATGCTCTTTTGCTTCATTATCTTTACAGAGGGAGGTAAACATATGGATACAATTGAATCTCCTTAGTGTTTTTTTTTGGGGGGGGGGGGGGGGGGGTGGGGGAGGGGGGACGGGGGGTGGGGCTGAGGATCTCTTTTGCAAGATGTGAATATTTGAACTTTGTGTATACATTGTTGTTTACCGTTAGCCAAAGTATACGACTCGATTAATATAAGTCAAATCATAATCATTGAAGAGGAAATTCTTACTAGCACTCTCCGCTATAACATGTGTATAATAAGACAAATATTATTTTGTTTTTTCATATACATGTTGTAGATCTAACGGATTGATGCATAAGACGACTCCCTGGGTAAGAATGTCCCTCAATGAAGGGCGAAGCCAACAACAGGGCCATGAGCAACTAAAATGGTTCCGTTCAACAACACTCCAAAACAATATAGAGTGTATTTTATTCCATTTGATATGCACAATGGCACGATACATCTTGTAACGCTAAACCTGTGTTTGTCAGCGTTCAATGAGTTATAAAAGATTCAATTGACTACTTAGACCGTCGTATTCGTTTGGCCTAGTTAAAAGAGCTAACACGAATTGACAAGACTTATACTTAGAGTGTCGGAAAAGAGTTGTTTGAAAAAAACGGGGGTAGGAAGTTGTTATAAGACGCGATTATTATGGATACAAACAATGGGCATCCGGAGTGTGTTTACACTTGCGAAATCAAATTTATTGAATGTTGTTAGATTCGAATCAGATTAATGTAGAATAAAATAAATGTTGTGTGTTATCATTAGAAAAAAAACAAAACTACTTTATTGAACGAGTAAAGTAACTCTATTCATCACATAATAAAAATGTGAAAATAAATGCGTACATATTTCTGTCAAAACATTGATATTTTATATTTGAAGTTGCATGCATTCACATTTAACATTTTTTTTTATTGTAACAGTAGAACAACTGTATTAACACACACACGCACACACTTTTTGCCCTTACTAGAAGTCGAACTCAGGACTTGAACAATAAACCAATAACCACTGGAGCATTGCCTCATTGGCGCACTTTTAACGTCTTTATTTACATGTGGCAAGGAATTTTTTATATTAACAATTAGTTATTGAATTACAAATAATGAACTTTTTGATTACCTTGCAGCAAAAGCAACTGATAATTCCCTCCCACCTACATCTGGGATATCAAGGAAATTACATGTATTTAACCCACGATCGCTTGTCACTGAAGTAGGATGCAATGCAGAATTTTGTGATCTAAGATCTTCAAACGATAATTGCCAGTTGGGTTGTTATTGTGGTGTGAGTAAATGTTCTGTTGTGGTAGGTTCGGAAGTTGTGGTAGGTTTGGACAATGAACCCGATGATGTTGAATCCTCGACGACATCTTCAAGAAAATTATTCTATGAATCTCGAAAACTTTATGATGAAGAGTATTGCAATGGGTTCACTTGTAATCCTGATCCTCAAGCTGAGGACAACTGCCCAAACTACTGTTTCTGCGGTGTTGTCGTCAAATGCACTCTGATCATAACACATGCGTCATAATGCGTGTCAGAATATATACATTTTTACATCACTCATCTATGGTGTAAAATGTATTGTTTGAAATATGAATTTCTCTACGATAGACGACGATGGAAAAGTGTGTTATGACACGTATTGTAATCATATAGAAGAGCTCGATGGGTCAATAAACATGTGTACTTTTTTTTTTCTTCCTTTTTTAATGAAATGAATACTGACAGTTAATGATATTATGTCTTTTTGTTCATATTAAACTAACATTATCTTGTGACGTTGGATATATCGTCTTTTTCTCTCTAGAAATGCTAACAACTAGATGAAAAAAGAAAAAATAAACTACAATTTTTGTTTTTATTTTTTGAGAGAAAAAAAATACTACAAATTTTGATAGAGTGCTTTAATTTCAAGTTTCAAATCAGATTGGGTTTACCAGCCTTAGACTATTGGCTGGATTTTCTCATTTTACGCGAGAATGAAGCAGGACCGACCCTAAAATCCAGGCCCTAGGTGCATGGTTTCTCTCATTTACTTATTACTACCTCCGGTCTAAATTATAAGTCATCTTAGAATTTTCATATTGATTAAGAAAGTAGTTAAATGTAATTAATGTAGGGATAAAATGTCTAATACACCCCTTGACTATCATAAATACAACAATTGTGGAGTAAATAAAAGTTGTTAGATTGATATAAATTAGGGGTAAGATAAGGAAAATGTTCATTAATGCTCTCTTGATATTGTGAATGACTTATATTATAGGAACAAAGAAAAAAAGCTAGGATGACTTATATTTTGGACCAGTTGTAAAAAATATTTATTCATTTTCATATATCACGGTTTTCGATAATTTTTTCTGACAATTTCATTTATCGTCTTTTTTTCACACGTTACCCTTATTTACTAATCCCTCCGTCCCAAAATATAATGCTATTTAACTTTTTGATCTTGGTACAATACTAAAGAATCATTTATTACATTTTCTTATTTTTACCTCTAATTTATTTATTATATATCCACGCACTTATTATTAATTTATAACTATTGCATTAATGACCGTCAAAAAGAGATTCTAATATTTTATAATCAAAATTAATGATATTTAATCACATTCTTGAACTATATGAAAACTCTAAATAGACTTTCCTTTTTGGGCGGAGGGAATACTATATGAGAAATTAGAAGACGACTACAATAATTACATTTAGAATTTTTTAGTCATTAATTTTAAAAGTATCACTTGTGATTTTTTTCTTAAATAAACATCAAGAAATCAGATTGAAACTAAATTTATCTCATTAATGAATAATGAATAAAGTTATTGTGGAGTGAATAATGTGAAAAATCTTTTCTCCAAAACACAATGCATTACTATAAGCCGAATAGTTTTTTTTTGTTAATGGACATGCCCTTTTTATTATAGAGTACGTTAATCAGTGTGCAACAATACATTCAAAACAAAAAATAAAACAGACTTTGTGAATAAAATATCTAACAATATATATATATATATATATATATTATCAATTATTCTGAATTACTATTAATGAACTTTTTTGATTACCTTGCAGCAAAAGCAACTGAAAATTCCCTCCCACCTAAATCTGGGATATCAAGGAAATTACATGTATTTAACCCACGATCGCTTATAACTGAAGCATAATGCAATGTACAATTTTGTGATCTAAAGGCATTCGTAGCAGAAACTCTATATGGTGCCCTATCCCTAAAATGAAGATGAAAAATAGAGTTTACCCAAAATAGCTTCCACAGCAGAGTCTCCAACCCTATTTATTTTTAGGGATATGAACAGTGCATCCCTACTTGTGAGGATGCACCATTCACGTCCCTAAACATATTTAATTATTGGGCAAGGTCCCATACCCTAGTGGTTGCCACTAGGGTCTACCCGGGCGCTCTCGAGTGAGATGTCCCGGGTTCGATCCCCCTCCCCCGTAGATTAAAAAAATCTTTCGTTCAAGTGGAAAAAAAAAAGAAGAAAAAAAAACATATTTAATTATTAAAAATTATAGGGATAGGAATGCTGCTGGAGTGAAATAATAAATATTTAATATATATGAATAGGGTTGTGAGGTAGAATATGTATTATTTAATATTATTTGAAATGTTATGGGGATAAGGATAGGGATGCTGCTATGAAGTATTTTGAATTGAGATGTTGTAAAATAGGGATATGTATTATTTTACATTATTTTAGGGATAAAAAAATGGTGCACCTGATAAAAGTGCCTTAAGGGCACTCCCAGCAGAGTCCCCAAATTTTATCCCTAAAATAATATAAAATAATACATATCCCGATTTTACAACATCTCAATTCAAAAACCTCTACAACAGCATCTCTATCCTTATCCCTATAATATTTCAAATAATATTAAATAATACATATTCTACCTCACAACCCTATTTATATACATTAGATATTTATTATTTCACTTCAGCAGCATCCATATCCCTATCCCTATAATTTTTAACAATTAAATATGTTTAGGGCAGTGAATAGTGCATCCCCACAAGTAGGGATGCACTGTTCATATCCCTAAAAATAAATAGGGATAGGGTCTCTGTTGTAGGAGCTATTTGAGGCAAAACTCTATTCTTTTATCTTCATTTTAGGGATAGGGCATCGTATAAGGCTTCTGTTGGAGTGCCCTAAGATCTTCAGTCAATACTTGCCTGTTGGGTTGTTATTGTGGTGTGAGTAAATGTTGTGTTGTGGTAACTTCGGACAATAACGAACATGATGATGATGATGATGAATCCTCGGTGACATATTCAAAAAAATTATTCTATGAATCTTGAAAACTTTTTGATGAAAACTTTTGAAATCAGCACACTTGTGATGCTGATCCTCAAGCGGAGGACAACTGCCCACAGGACTGTTTCTGCAGTGCTGTCGTCAAATGCACTATAGACACAACAAATGAGTCATCACGCGTCTCATAGTGCATTTTTACATCACTCATCTATGGTGTAAAACGTATTGTTTGAAATATGAAATTCACTATGATAGACGATGTAAAACTGTGTTATGATACATGTTGTGATCAAATAAAAGTCAACGCTTGTAATTGTTAGTGTTCTAAGAATGTGTGTGTTGTCCCGTTCTAGACACTGTGTCCTTATCCGGAAATAAACGCCCGGTTCAGATCAACTGCTTAGACCATCGTTTTCGTTTAGTCTAAAAAGGTTATACCGAGTTCTGGGCGTTACAGTGTGAACTCAATAAACATATGTATTTTTTTTTGAAATGTAATGAATATTAATAGTGAATGTATGATTGCCCTTTGCTGGGTGGGATTTGGGAAGGAAAAGTGGAGGCATAAAGGGCTTTTTTAGCCTTGAAATTATATGTCTTGTTATTTGCATCGAGAACATTGAAATGCGGATCTGAACAACCATTCTCGGTCCTCCAAATCAATTTGGGTCGGTAAATCTCGCAAAGCAAAAGGAACAAAATCTCCTCTTTATAATTTGTCGATGTTCTAACAACTTTTCAACCAATATCAATGAATCTCCTCTTGACAACTAATTATGCTACCCAAAAAGCATAATTACTACATGCATAAAACAACATTTTCACGCAAGAATCAAGTCATTACCGACCTTAAAATCAAGACCTGTGGAAACATGGGGCCAAACCCATATAAGAGGATGGGTCTCATCCCCAAAACCTAGGTTATAAGGTGAGGGAAGTCCCTCTCTTAATATGGTGGGTGAAACAACCACAAGTTCTCAATGTGGGACACTTTAACACGCTCCCTCGAGTGTGTACCGGGCACACAAGGCCAACAAATAGGCCCAACACTTGCTGAATAAAGGGTGGCTCCAATACCATGTGGAAACATAGGCCCAAACCCATATAAGAGGATGGGTCTCCTCCCCAAAACCTAGGTTATGAGGTGAGGGTAGTCCATCTCTTAATATGGTGGGTGAAACAACCACAAGTTCCCAATGTGGGACACTTTAACAAGACCCGTTGTTTGGTTTCGGGTTAGGTTAGGTTAAATGGATTCAGGAGAGATAAAATGAATAAATAACCCATTCTAGTGGACATGGGCGGATCTATGTTGTCCAACAGTGACCCACTGAGATCCGAGACATTTTAGTATTAAAACGATATAGTTTTGTTGTTAATATTTTTAGTTTTAGGCTTTGTGACACTGATGACAGCAGTGAAATAAATTCTTGGATTCACCCTAGTGGATGATAAGAGAGTTTGTATAGTATGACCTATATTTCACCTGTATATATCATAAGCTCTTCAAGTGTTTGGCTGTCATATTTGTCTAGCAAGGCCAGTGATCTATGTTGCACCGACACCGACACGGATACGACGCACGACACGACACGGACACGGCGACACGGCAACTTTCAAAAATATAGGACACGACACGCCGGGGACACGTAGTATATATATATATATATATATATATATATATATATAATTATATATATATATATATACAAAAAAATATATAAAAAATACAAAAAAATACAAAAAATACAAAAAAAATATAAATAGCCGTGTCGGGAACGTGTCCCCCCGTGTCGGGGACGTGTCCCTCCGTGTCCTTGACGTGTCCCTGGCGTGTCGGTTTTAAAATTTAATTTAACATTATTTTAAATCAACCGACACGGTGTCGGACGCGTGTCGTGTCGGAAACGTGTCGGATACGGCGCACGTTACCCATATTGGAGTGTCGGTGCAACATAGCCAGTGATGCATAAGGGGATCAACAATGCAAGGAAACATACGTATATATGTTTATTGTCCTCACAGAATCATAAAACACTGAAACAACGTAAAAGAAATTGAACTTGATCATTACAAGCGCGGGCTTTCAATGGATCACAACATATGTCAGAATACATTCTTACACCATTGATAATGATAACACCTATATTAAACAATAGGTCCTACACCATTGATAAATGATGTAAATGTTAGAAAATGAAGAAGATTAATACTTTTGAGGAAGATGACACTTGAATTTCTTGTTCAACTTTCTTGCTTCAAATGACAAGTACATATACGTGTTGTGTCTTCTTTTTTTTGTCTACGCTACATCTTAGAAACTATGTTACATGCATCTCACATTGTTCTAGGTGTTCTTTCATGTACCTAGAACCCTCTACAAATCTCAAGACGAAAAAATACAAAGCCCAAGCACAAGCCGACGCCGGCGCGCGTGCGGGGTTCTAAAACAACAAGCATCTACGTCTTTCCTCTGCCCAACAAGATTATACTGGCCAGGCCCAGCCCAAAGCAAGAGCCGAGCCGGACAGATGGCGGCGCCGGCGCGTGCACGTGTTGGGTTCTGAACCAACAAGTATATACGTCTTCTCTCATCAACAAAATTATCTTGGTCCTTGGGGCTTTCCTCTAAGTGCCACATTACTTCGTAAGTAGTTGTTCAGTTGAAAGTTATATCCACTCTTCCATTACCTTGAGTCATTTCCCCAATGTGGGACAAATGAATTACACATTATTCATTTACTACACCCACATATTTTACTCTATATTTAGGCATTAATTTCTCATTCTCCCGCTATCGGAATCGGGTGATTCAAAACTCAAACAACAACTACTATCTTAGTAGTTTCCAAATCTATTTTTAGCTCCCGGAAATTCAATCTGTAGGTCAAGCAATATCGAGCCTAAAGTGGTCTACTGTTCGCCACGTACACCTAGACCCATTTTGAGCTAAAACCCTGATGATACATAGGCCCACCGGGTCGGTTTGTTCATAGTTGGGCCAGGCCCAGTATAAAGATAGATGGGCCGATAAGGCGGGAGTGCACCAAGCGCTGACCAAATTACACTTCTGAGCAGAATAGCCAGAGGAGCAGGACTCCATCACACTCTGAGCAGAAAGTGTCTAGACAGGACATTCAGCCAGGAACGACGAAGACCAAGTCAGTAACGACTCAACTACTTACAAACGTGGGTAGACCCCACGTCCGGTAATGCCTAAAGATAACTGATGGTAACTTCCCATTACGGTAGGGAAGAGAATCACGATCGACATCTATAAGAGGAATACCCTGAACTACGAGGGGGACTTGATTCCAGTTTTATACCAAAATTGGATACGTAGGCAGCTCTCTCAAAGAGTTCAGTCCAAAAATATACGTCAATCTCCTTGTTCTTGTATTATTTTCCTAACTCGAATTACCCAATTACCCGATCACTATATTTGATCACCATCATTTGGCGCTAGAAGGAGGGCAGGTTCTAGTTAGTGAGTGATTATTACAGTAAAATGGCAAGAAATCAAGGAAATTCGAAGAAGCAACAAACTCAGCAAGAAAAGGAAAATCAAACTAAAGACAAAAGCCCAGATCGAAATGATCAAGACACCGGAAAGAAAGTTATGGAAGAAGGGCGGAAAAGCAACCCAGACGCAGTTAAACAAATGTTGGTAGAAAACCTTGCAAATCTCAAAGCTGAAGAGATAAAAGCCATATTTGAGGCAGTTTTGAAAGCGAGAAATCAAGATAATGATGTTTCTGAAGCACCTACTCTGCTTCAAACTGCTAAAAAAGAAAAGCAAGAAGCAGAATCTAGCATACAGGTGGTGGTTACTCACCCAGGTGGTGATAACGCCAGAGCCGAATTGGATGCCATTCTAAAGCCTAAACAAGATGAATTTAGGCTAGTATCCCCCTTTACTGAGGACATTGATGCATTTCCTTGTCCTCCAGGATTTAAAATTCCCAAGATCCAGGCGTATGATATCACAAAAGACCCATATGATCATATGCATCAGTATATTCAGCATATGAACCTATACAACGCGCCAAAAGAGATGAAATGCAGAGCATTTGCAACTCTTCTCACAGGAAAGACAAGAGATTGGTTCAACAAATTGAACCCCAGGTCCATACCAGATTTCCCCACTCTAACTAAGAAATTCATGCACGCATTCATCGCAGCAAGACCTTTCCAAAGAAACCGGACATATTTGCTGACCATTAGGCAAAAAAGCGATGAAACAGTGTTGCATTTTATCAAAAGATTCAACGGAGAATCATCCCAGATAGCAGATCTGGATGATACATTCTTAGTAGCCTCCTTCGTAGCAGGTCTTAAAGAAGGGTGGTTACACGCGAAGCTGAGCAGCAAGAATCCGAGTACAATGGAAGAATGTCTGGAAATTGCATACAGACATTGCCAAGGCGAAGAGGCTAACAGAGCCAAGATAGAGGAGTCCCACAGGGATTCTAAAAAAGAAAAGGCTGAGGAAAGGACTGACAAAAAGATAAAATCTGTTTTGGATAGGGTAACCGCTCCCATCTCTGAGAGGTTAGGGGAAAAGGTGCTTTGCAGGACAGAGACCTCATTCCTCTGAACAGATCTCGTGACCAAGTTCTGGCAATTATGGAAAAGAATGGAATCGTTAAGACCCCTCCTCCATTGAGGGGTCCAAGGGAGAAGAGAGACCATACCAGATGGTGCAAGTATCATAAAGATATTGGACATGATTCTGAACAGTGTAGGGATCTGATTAGAGATATAGACGCAACAGCAATGGAAGGAAAGATTGATGAGTGCATCGATCAAGCACAGGCAGACAACCCCAGAGGAAGGAGAGAATTTAATAAACAGCACAACAATCATGACATGTACAATCAAAGGAGACACAGAGATCCGTCTCCTGATGCTGATGGGCATAGAGAAAATGCCCCAATCAACACAGTGAACACGATCGTTGGGGGGCCAAGAGAAGTTAATAAGGCTGTCCAGCAAGAAAAAAATGGCAGCTCAGAGAAAGACGGAGAAGCAAAGAAACAGAAAGTGATGGGAACCGTTCAGTACGGTCCAAGAGATGCGCTACCAGCCATCATGAGCAATGAAGGGCTGGTGATAGAAGCAGTTATACAGAAGAATCTGGCCAGAAAGATCTGCGTAGACACAGGCAGCGCGGTAAAAGTGATGTATTACAGTGCGTTCCAAGCAATGAAGTTAACAGATTCGGAGCTGACTCCGGTGTCAACTCCTCTTTTTGGATTTACAGGACCCCCCATACATCCTGTAGGTATGCTAAAGTTATTGAAGACTTTTGGACAAGGACCACAGAGCAGGACTCTGATGGTCAATTATGTAGTGGTAAAGGCTCCATCAGCTTATAATGTGATCTTGGGAAGACCGGCATTGATCGATCTCAGGGCAGTGGTATCGCCGGCACATAACAATATGAAATTCCCAACCTTTGAAGGAGAAGCTATTGTTAAAGGAGATGTAGATGCTGCAAAGAACTGCTATACAGCCACAATCAGTGGAAAAATGAATGTGCAGCAAGTGACAATGGAAGATCTAGTTCCGGATGAAGAAAAGAGCTGGCAATCCAATGATCCTGTGGAATCAATAATGCTAGATGAACTGGACCCTGAATCCACAATCAGCATAGGATCATGGATACCTGCTGAACAGAAACAGATGCTGGTCAGAATCTTGAAAGATTACAAAGACGTGTTTGCATGGAAAGCAAGTGACATGCCTGGACTGTCAACAGAGTTGGCTGTCCATAAGCTCAACATCGACCCAACCAGGAAACCAGTGAAGCAAAAGAAAAGATCGTTTGCACCAGAAAGGATACAGGCCGTCCAGCAGGAAGTAGAAAAGATGTTGCAGGCTAACATGATTAGAGAAGTTATCTATCCAGAATGGCTAGCAAATCCGGTGCTAGTCAAGAAGCCAGATGGCAGTTGGAGAATGTGTGTGGATTTTACAGAACAAAGCTTGTCCTAAAGATAGTTATACTTCCCCTAGAATTGACAGGCTAGTAGACTCTACAGTTGGTTATGAAATCTTTGCTTTCCTAGATGCTTATAATGTATATCATCAGATTATGATGGACCCTGTAGATGCTGTAAAAACTGCTTTTATTACTGAATTTGGTTCCTACTACTATGTGTCTATGCCCTTCGGATTAAAGAATGCAGAGGCTACCTACCAAAGGGCAGTCAACACCGTTTTTAAACAATAGATTGGCAAATCCATGGAAGTATATGTGGATGATCTATTGATCAAGAGCAGGACTCTTGATCAATATTTGAAAGATGTGGAAGAAGTTTATCAAGTATTAAGACAAACCAGGATGAAGTTGAACCCCAAAAAATGCACTTTTGGAGTGAGATCAGGCAAATTCCTTGGTTATATGATATCTAAAGAAGGTGTCAGGGCCAATCCTGATAAATTGGAAGCTTTAAAAACCATGCCTGAACCAAAGAATATAAAAGAAGTTCAGCGATTAACAGGAAGACTAGAAGCGCTAAACCGATTCTTGTCGAAATCTGCACAGAAGTCGTTACCTTTCTTTAAAATTCTCAGGAAGGCTAGCCCATTTGAATGGAATGAAGAATGTAAACAGGCTTTTCAGGATTTAAAAGATCATATCAGTCACCTACCAACTCTAACTCCTCCTCGGGAAGGTGAGATACTATTTCTTTACTTGTCTTTTTGCAATGAAGCAGTAAGTGCTGTGTTAGTAAAAAAACATGGCATGATACAAAGGCCTGTATATTTTGAAAGCAAAGCCCTACAAGGACCTGAAATCAGATATTCTGAGGTGGAAAAATTGGTCTTAGCCCTAGTACATGCCACAAGGAAATTAAGACCATATTTCCAAAGTCATCCAGTGATTGTGTTGACAAATCAACCTTTAAAGCAAATTTTGGATAAACCAGACAAGTCTGGGAGGTTGGCAAAGTGGGTAGTTGAATTGGCAGGGTTTGATATCGAATACAAACCAAGAACAGCAATTAAAGCTCAAGCATTAGCCGATTTCTTGGCAGAAGAAAAAGCCTTGGCTATAGAGCAAAAAGCTGAGCAGAACAAGGCTGAGAAGAACAAAACCAAACAGTAGCAGCTTTATGTGGACGGAGCTTCCAACAAAGAAGGAGCAGGAGCAGGACTCCTACTCATTAGTCCAAAAGGTGAAGAATTCCCATATGCACTTCATTTTGACTTTCAAGCTACTAACAACGAGGCAGAATATGAAGCTTTGATAACTGGATTAAACCTAGCACAGAAGTTAGGTGTGCAAAATCTGAAAGTCTACACGGACTCACAGCTTGTAACAAATCATATCAAGGGAGAGTATGAGGCAAAAGAAGGCCCCATGAAAAAATACCTTGCAGTGGCACAAAGGAAATTGCAGAACTTCTTAATAGTGGAAGTGGAACAGATAACTCGGGCCCAAAATACCCGAGCTGATGCTTTATCAGAGCTAGGATCGAATTTTTTATCCAACAAAACGGTGTTGGTTGAGCAGCTAAAGCAGAAGAGTTGTGATGAGTATGAAGTACAACCAATCACACAGGCAGAAACTTGGATGGATCTAATTGTAATGTATCTAAGAGATGGAAGGCTTCCTGAAGATAAAGTACGTGCCAGAAAACTGATAAGACTCTCAGCCAGGTATGCTCTGTTCAACGATGTTCTGTACAGAAAATCTTATGCAGCACTTTGGTTGAAATGCGTTACTCCAGATGAGGGAGATTATGTACTGAGAGAAATCCACCTCGGAATTTGTGGAAACCATTTGGGAGCAAGAGCTCTGGCCAGGAAATGTAGGCTTTACGGGTATTACTGGCCAGAAATGCAAGACGACGTAGAGAATCTGGTCAGAACCTGCCGGACATGCCAGGTGCATAGCAATTTATCACATAATCCTGTACAGGAGATGATACCCATAGTATCACCATGGCCTTTTGATCAGTGGGGAGTAGACTTAGTGGGTCCATTACCCAGAGCGCCGGGAAATTTCAAATTTCTGGTGGTAGCAGTAGATTACTTCACTAAATGGGTGGAAGCTGAACCTTTAACTACCATCACAGGCAACCAAATACAAAAGTTTCTGTGGAGAAATATTCTGTGCAGGTATGGAATTCCTAAAGTGCTCATCTCTGATAATGGCACACAATTTGAGGATCAAGGAGTGCAGACCTGGTGCACCAACCTGGGAATCTCCCAATACTTCACATCAGTGGCCTATCCCCAAGCCAATGGGCAAGTAGAGCAGACCAACAGGCAAATAAAGCAGGGATTGAAGAAAGGGTTGGAGCAGGAGGGATCTTATTAGGTAGATCATCTTCCAAACATTTTGTGGGCATACAGGACTGTTGGAAAGGTGTCCTAAACCCAATCGGGTTGGACCGGATCCGACCGGGTCGGGTCATTTACAGTCTATTTAGTTCATGTAATAACTTTATTATGATTAATAAAAGCACTTATGTTATTATATATTGTTTGTCTTCATATTATTTGTTGTATATATATAGTAACGTCCCTAGTATCAATCTGTGATAGAGAAACCATGATAGTGATTATGGTTGATGAGATCTACGATCACTATAACAAGGTTGGTACTTAAATGTCTCTAGTCTTACATATTATCAAATGGGACATTGATAGTATAATCGGACTAGCACGTATTGGATGTCTTCTATCTTTTAGAAGGTAGGGATAGATCTCGTCTATCGAAGTGTAGAGACACTTGGACTGTACGTGGACGTGTATTAGAGAATGCGTACGTTAGACTGACCCACTTACATTAAGTGTCACACTATGTGGCGGTTGTGTAATTATCCTTTTGACCGGAGTCTTCATGGCATCACGGTGTGGATTGTCATGCTTTGACACTATTGAGATTTCTCCTAACCATGGGGCGATCATGCGGTAGTGATTGGGTATGATATTGAAGCATGCGGAGTATACATGATTGGTCGTCCGGGAATCGCGTATCCTATGATTGGGATCGAATATCCGAAATGGCCTTCTTATAAGGAATGTCTAGCTCTCGAGAATCTTTGCAAAGTGGGAGTAAATGTGTTATTCCGAGAGAGCATGATATCCAGATTATAAGATACGATCGTCAATGTATTGACACTCGAGATACGATCGTATTGGATATTGTTACGGCGATAGGATTGTAAGTTACACGGTAAGCGCTTCACATGAAAGGTAGTAGTCATTGCTTTTGACTCTTCCGATAATTGGGGGTCACGGTGTGTTGCTAGACGCTATCCGTGATCGTTAGGTATGAAGGGCATTTTAGTAAATTGCACTTTGTGTCTACGGCCAACATATTCGGAAGCCTATCGGGTCACACACATATGAACTTCGAGTCGGATTAAAATGCGGTTATAGTTGATAACCAAATAAGGAAAGTTTATCTCTAGACTATAAAGGTTATAGTGGTAAATTAATATGGTGGTATTTATTTATTATGAATAAATAAAATACAAGATATTAATTATATATAAATTATATTAATTAAAAGAATATTCCGGAAGTCAATTTGTTGACTAATGGGCGCCACTTTTGAGTGTATGAGATACACTTGGATTGTGCACTTTAATTAATAAATATTGCCATAATATTAATATAGGATATTAATTGATTTTGAAAAAAATAGATTTATGGTAATAAGATAATTATAATCAATATATGATATTGACAAAATAAATTATAATGAAAGAGATAAATCAATCTAATTGATTTTCCTTATTTTATTAGAAAAAGGTTTTCTTCTCCTCCACACTTGAGATGGGGCGCCACCTCCTCTATAAAAAGGAAGTGGGTGTCAAGCTCTTTTATACAACACAATTGCAAGAGTTCATAATTCTTGTGTAAAATAGAGAGCTCTCCATAGTGAGTTTGTGAGGGAAGAAAAGGTCCGGTCTAGCGACCGGAGTTTTTCGATAGCAATCCAAGGAGGATTCCGGCGAGGGGTTCGTGTGGATTAGCGATAGAGGCCGGACGCGTGGACGGCTTGCGCATTGAACTACTCTCCGTTGGCGGTCAAAGCGACGATCTTGTAGATCATCTAAGGTATAACCGTCAAACTACTTAACGTGTTTATTGCATTAAACGAAGAACGATCTAGAAAAGGAAATCAAATTTTAAATTCCATTGCGTTAAACTAGTGATTTCCTAACAGTGGTATCAGAGCCAGACTTCGAGCTTAAGCAATAAGCATAATTTAATTGCGTAGTATTTAATCAATAGATGCAAGATTTAAATCACGAAACGTTGAAACAAAAAAAAAATAGGGTTCATGGGGGTCGGCCGACTGGCGGCGCCCCCCTCCCTCTACGGCGGCGGCGGCGGCGGCGGTAACCCTAGGGTTGCCGTCCGTCGGCTCTCCTCTTCCAATGGGGGAGATCGACCCTTTTCGTTTTGTGATATTTTATTGTGCATAGATATCTCGTTTGTTTAGTTGTGTCATATGGCCAACCAATGGTTCAAATAGTTTGGACCATTGGGAAACCATATGGCATGTTGGCCTTTCCAAATTTTGATTTGGAATAGGCAGGCCCTTTTCAAATATTTGATTTGGAATAGGCCTAGGCCTAGGCCACTTCCAAAATTTTGATTTTGGAAAGTGGCCAGGCCTAAACCAAAACTATTTGGCCTTTCCAAATATTTGATTTGGAATAGGCCTAGGCCCTTTCCAAATATTTGATTTGGAATAGGCCTAGGCCTAGGCCCTTCCAAAATTTTGATTTTGGAAAGTGGCCAGGCCTAGACTAAAATAATTTGGCCTTTCCAAATATTTGATTTGGAATAGGCCTAGGCCCTTTCCAAATATTTGATTTGGAATAGGCCTAGGCCTAGGCCACTTCCAAAATTTTGATTTTGGAAAGTGGCCAGGCCTAAGCCAAATTTAGTTTTGGAAATGAAACAAATAGGAGACTTTATAATTTTAATTTTATTTTGAATAGTTCAAATTTAATTAAAATTTAAATCGATTTAAAATTAAATGTTAATTTTAATTTTCGGTTAAGTCATATAATTAATTAAAAGTTATTTAATTATTTGACGTGATAAAATAAAGACGCATGAGTAGTAGTAGTTAAAATTAGAATTTAATCTTTCTCATAAGATAAAATTGTATGGATTAGATGTGTAGATATAATGTGATTATATGGACCCCGATTGATCATGGACTCGACCAATAGGATAGATGGGAATGTTTTTCTTTATGTTGGTTTTTGAAAAAAAAATAAATAAATAAATTGTCCTAGGCCGTTATGAATAACGTGACCTAGTTTACTTTTTGCATTTATCCCATTCCCTGAGCTCCCCCCCGTGTGCGGCGGGTGTAATTATTTATTATGTAACTAAGAATGGAGCAAGAAGTTCAAGACCAAGGAGAGATAAAGAACCCATTGGCGTACAGCAATAAAGATCCTATTGGCGGTTGCAGATACCCTTAGTTTGTGACCCGCGGTTTCGTCGGTTTGTATTCGAAACCGCACCTAGAAAAGTCCATGATCATACCGGTTATTTTATGCGCGGAATGTTGTGTATGTTTTACTTTATATGATATCGTAGTAATATGCACATAGTAGATGAGACCATAATTAAACCAAATTAATTAAGTGAATTAATTTAAAATTATTCCCACGCCAAAAATCGAGCCAAAATTGTCTCCCAATATTATAATGACGGTGAAGAGCCTTTGTTCGGATCCAACTGATCGACCACCGTCGGGAGTTGACCTACCACGGGTATATCGTTATTATTGAGATATGATCGTCACGAGATCTCATGAATATCGGGTTATGACTCGACTAAAGTCTTTCGGTGATTGGCCACCGTCAGGGCCGTCTGACTTTAGAGACAAGAGGTTGACTATCACATAGAGATGTGAGACGTCAAAGAGTTGACTAGTCAGCCACTGGGAGTCGCATGCGATGCGACTGGTAGGAGTACCTACCTTTCGAAATTGCCAAGATTGATCGACCACCGTCGGGGATTAAGGAAACTAGATGGGGTCCCGACCACTAAAGAATTAATTAAATTCTTGTTCAAGTGAGATTTTAATTAGTTTATTCGCAAAATGAGGTTGTGTACGTGTTTTGATTATGGTTTTATGAGTATTTGGATTGTGTTACGTTTTGCGATGTCTTAATGTGATGTAGATACATGTTGGAGGCTAAATTGATGATCAAATGTTGATATATTGTCGAGAAGTACAACAAGCACCGAACCGGCGTCCGAATCGTATTTTACATTCGAGAGAGTTCGGACGCGTTCGAACGAGCGTTCATTCTCCGTTCGACAAGATAGTGGATGCGATGCTACATGTATCATGCTTGCTTCTATGACACACGAAGCTGATTATTTTGTGAGTGTCTATTAAAGTTGTTATCTTTATCATGTTTTTATATGTTGATTGCATGCTATATCGAAAGCGAAACGACCTTAGAACACCATGAGTCCATGGACGCCTACTCTATCATGGTCCACCTGAAGGAACTTTATGCTTCTCAGTCCCGCACTGAGAGGTACGAGGTCTCGAAGGCCCTGTTTAGTTGTAAGATGGCATCTGGCACTGCTGTGGGGTCACACGTGCTTAAAATGATCGGGTACATAGAGAGGCTTGGGAAGCTGGGCCACAAGTTGGAATGAGAGTTGAGTATTGACTTGATTCTGCAATCTCTACCTGATTCATTCTCGCAGTTCGTGATGAACTATCACATGAACAAGATAGATTGCTCCCTTGCGGAGTTATTGAACATGTTAAAGACGCCGAGGGCACCGTGGGGAAGGGAAAGCAAGTGTTGCTTTGGTCACTTCGAGCAAGGGCAAGGCAAAAGCCCGGAAAAAGTCCAAGAAGGCGAAGGCGCACCTAAGCCAACGCCTAAGATAGCAAAAGACAAATCCAAGGATACTTGCTTCCATTGCGGTGAGACCGGACATTGGAGGAGAAAGCGCAAGGGCTTCTTGAGTACCAAGAAGAAGCATTCGATGCTTCGACTTCGGTATATTTATGATTGAGATCAACATTACTTCTTCTAAGTCTAACCACGGGGTATTAGATCGGTTGTGGTTCTCATATTTGTACGAATATGCGGGCACTAAGAAGAACTAGAGATCCGAGGAAAGGAGAGGTGGACCTACGCGTTGGAAATGGAGCAAGTGTTCGCGCGGCGGCCGTAGGAGTTTATTTTCTTTCATTGCCCGGTGGGCTAGTACTAGAACTCAATAAGCTGTTATTTTGTTCCCGCTCTTACGAAGAGCATTATTTATATTTTCGCATTAGATGTTGATGGATTTTCTTTTACGTTTGAGAATAAATGTTGTTCTTTTTCACGTGATGGAATCTTTTATGGTACTGGCATACTTAGCAATGGTCTCTACATATTAGATATGAATGTTGATGTACTTAATATAAATAACAAGAAAGCCAAAACAAATGACTTGAATGAATCCTACTTATGGCATTGTAGACTTGGCCATATAAATAAGAATCGCATTTCCAAACTCCATAAAGATGGAATGTTGGATCAATTCGATTACGAATCGTTTGATACATGCGAAGCTTGTTTACTTGGCAAGATGACAAAGTCGGGATAAGATCCAATGAATTGCTTGAGCTTATACATACTGATGTGTGTGGCCCAATGTCAATTCAAGCCAAAGGAGGATACTCTTATTTTATCACTTTCACTGATGACCATTCTCGCTATGGTTATGTATACTTAATGAAGTATAAGTCTGAAGCCTTCGAAAAGTTCAAAGAATTCAGAAGTGAAGTGGAGAAACAACTGGGTAAAGAAATCAAAAACACTTCGATCCGATCGAGGTGGAGAATACCTAGATGGAGAGTTTCAAAGTTATTTAAAGGAGAATGGGATTCTACCTGAATGGACCCCTCCAGGGACGCCTCAAATGAATGGCATATCTGAGAGGAGGAATCGTACTTTGTTAGACATGGTACGTTCCATGATGAGCTATGCAGTTCTTCCAAAATCGTTTTGGGGGTATGCTCTAGAAACCGCATCCTATACACTGAACCGAGTTCCATCAAAGACGGTTGAGTCCACTCCCTATGAAGTGTTCAAAGGGAAGAAACCAACACTAGGTTACATGAAACCTTGGGGATGTCCAGTTTATGTGAAACGAACCATGCCTGACAAACTGGAACCTAGATCTGACAAATGTCTGTATGTGGGATATCCTAGGGAAACCAAAGGGTACTAATTTTACCACCCTGAGGAACAAAAGGTGTTTGTTGCCGGGACTGGCCACTTTCTGGAGAAAGAGTTTATTCTGGATAGGGTCAGTGGGAGTAAGATTGATCTTGAAGAAATTCGAGAACCACTTACGGATAACAGTCCGTTGATGGAAGTAGAGGAGACACCACATACAAATGTGGCGCCACCCTCTACCGTAGACACAATAGCACCTCGAAGATCCACCGGGGAACGCCGTGGACCCGAAAGGTACACCGGCGTGTATCTCATGGAAGATGAGGACCCTAGAACTTATGAGGAAGTGCTATTAAGGCATGACAAAGAGAAATGGCTAGAAGCCATGAATCCGAGATGGAATCCATGAAGGACAACCAAGTTTGGAACTTAGTTGATCCGCCTGAGGGAATAGTTCCCATAGGGTGTAAATGGGTCTTTAAGAGAAAGACCGACATGGACGGTAACGTGACCACCTACAAGGCTAGGTTGGTGGCAAAAGGTTATAAGCAAAGACAAGGAGTTGACTATGATGAAACCTTCTCGCCTGTTGCCATGTTAAAATCCATTAGAATTTTGCTCGCTATTGCAGCATACCATGATTACGAAATCTGGCAGATGGATGTGAAAATAGCTTTCCTTAACGGGAACCTGTCTGAGGAAGTGTATATGACACAGCCTGAG
The DNA here is from genome assembly GCA_036785695.1 of Gentiana straminea. Taxonomy (NCBI): domain Eukaryota; kingdom Viridiplantae; phylum Streptophyta; class Magnoliopsida; order Gentianales; family Gentianaceae; genus Gentiana; species Gentiana straminea. The sequence continues at coordinate 481,000 of JAVUPR010000226.1, forward strand.
GGTTTCACAACCAATGACGCCAGGATGGTGTGTAAACTGCAAAGATCCATTTATGGATTAAAGCAAGCTTCTCGGAGTTGGAATCTTCGCTTTGATGAGATAATCAAACAGTTTGATTTCATCAAGAACGAAGATGAGCCCTGTGTTTACAAGAAGGTTAGTGGGAGTGCCATTGTGTTCTTAGTGCTTTATGTGGATGACATACTTCGCTCATAGGGAATGATGTGCCTATGTTACAATCAGTCAAAGCTTGGTTATCCAAGAACTTCTCAATGAAGGACTTGGGTGAGGCAGCCTATATTCTAGGAATAAAGATCTATAGAGATAGATCTAAAAGGTTGCTTGGTCTATCGCAATCCACCTACATAGACAAGATGCTGAAGAGATTCAGCATGGAGCAGTCCAAGAAAGGATTGCTACCCATGTCACATGGGGTCTACCTGTCAAAGGGAATGAGTCCTAAGACAGAGGAGGAAAGGGCACAAATGAGTAAAGTCCCTTATGCTTCGGCAATCGGGTCTATCATGTATGCCATGTTATGCACAAGATCGATGTCTCGTACCCTCTTAGTATGACTAGTAGGTACCGGTCCAATCCAGGTGATGGTCACCGGATTCTTTGTCAAGAATATCCTTAAGTACTTGAGACGTACTAGGGATATGTTCCCGGTTTTCGGGAACGATGATTTAGTATTACGAGGTTACACGGATGCCGGTTTCCAAACCGACAAGGACGACTTCGGGTCACAATCGGATTTGTTTTCACGCTTAACGGCGGAGCGGTGAGTGGAAGAGTTCCAAGCGGGAGACTACCGCGGACTCTACAACGGAAGCCGAATACATAGCAGCCTCGGAGGCGGCAAAGGAAGCGATTTGGATGAAGAAGTTCATTACCGAACTTGGTGTGGTTCCCTCCATTGAAGGTCCGGTGCCTCGTACTTGTGATAATAATGGAGCGATATCTCGATCAAAGGAACCAAGGTCTCATCGAAGTCCAAACATGTGCTACGGCGCTATCACTTGATTAGAGAGATAGTAGATAGAGGAGATGTAAAGATAGAGAAAGTCCACACGGATGATAACATAGCCGATCCGTTAACCAAGGCATTGTCTCAAGCTAAGCATGAGAAACATGTTCACTTGCACGGGCTTAGGCATATGGGTGATTGGCTTTAGGCCAAGTGGGAGATTGTTGGAAAGGTGTCCTAAACCCAATCGGGTTGGACCGGATCCGACCGGGTCGGGTCATTTACGATCTATTTAGTTCATGTAATAACTTTATTATGATTAATAAAAGCACTTATGTTATTATATATTGTTTGTCTTCATATTATTTGTTGTATATATATAGTAACGTCCCTAGTATCAATCGTGATAGAGAAACCATGATAGTGATTATGGTTGATGAGATCTACGATCACTATAACAAGGTTGGTACTTAAATGTCTCTAGTCTTACATATTATCAAATGGGACATTGATAGTATAATCGGACTAGCACGTATTGGATGTCTTCTATCTTTTAGAAGGTAGGGATAGATCTCGTCTATCGAAGTGTAGAGACACTTGGACCGTACGTGGACGTGTATTAGAGAATGCGTACGTTAGATCGACCCACTTACATTAAGTGTCACACTATGTGGCGGTTGTGTAATTATCCTTTTGACCGGAGTCTTCATGGCATCACGGTGTGGATTGTCATGCTTTGACACTATTGAGATTTCTCCTAACCATGGGGCGATCATGCGGTAGTGATTGGGTATGATATTGAAGCATGCGGAGTATACATGATTGGTCGTCCGGGAATCGCGTATCCTATGATTGGGATCGAATATCCGAAATGGCCTTCTTATAAGGAATGTCTAGCTCTCGAGAATCTTTGCAAAGTGGGAGTAAATGTGTTATTCCGAGAGAGCATGATATCCAGATTATAAGATACGATCGTCAATGTATTGACACTCGAGATACGATCGTATGGATATTGTTACAGCGATAGGATTGTAAGTTACACGGTAACTGCTTCACATGAAAGGTAGTAGTCATTGCTTTTGACTCTTCCGATAATTGGGGGTCACGGTGTGTTGCTAGACGCTATCCCGTGATCGTTAGGTATGAAGGGCATTTTAGTAAATTGCACTTTGTGTCTACGGCCAACATATTCGGAAGCCTATCGGGTCACACACATATGAACTTCGAGTCGGATTAAAATGCGGTTATAGTTGATAACCAAATAAGGAAAGTTTATCTCTAGACTATAAAGGTTATAGTGGTAAATTAATATGGTGGTATTTATTTATTATGAATAAATAAAATACAAGATATTAATTATATATAAATTATATTAATTAAAGAATATTCCGGAAGTCAATTTGTTGACTAATGGGGCGCCACTTTTGAGTGTATGAGATACACTTGGATTGTGCACTTTAATTAATAAATATTGCCATAATATTAATATAGGATATTAATTGATTTTGAAAAAAGATTTATGGTAATAAGATAATTACAATCAATATATGATATTGACAAAATAAATTATAATGAAAGAGATAAATCAATCTAATTGATTTTCCTTATTTTATTAGAAAAAGGTTTTCTTCTCCTCCACACTTGAGATGGGGCGCCACCTCCTCTATAAAAAGGAAGTGGGTGTCAAGTTCTTTTATACAACACAATTGCAAGAGTTCATAATTCTTGTGTAAAATAGAGAGCTCTCCATAGTGAGTTTGTGAGGGAAGAAAAGGTCCGGTCTAGCAGCCGGAGTTTTTCTGATAGAAATCCAAGGAGGATTCCGGCGAGGGGTTCGTGTGGATTAGCAATAGAGGCCGGACGCGTGGACGGCTTGCGCATTGAACTACTCTCCGGTGGCGGTCAAAGCGACGATCTTGTAGATCATCTAAGGTATAACCGTCAAACTACTTAACGTGTTTATTGCATTAAACGAAGAACGATCTAGAAAAGGAAATCAAATTTTAAATTCCGCTGCGTTAAACTAGTGATTTCCAAACAAGGACTACCTCAAATGCTGCTACACAGGAAACTCCATATTCATTGGCATACGGATGCGAAGCGGTGATACCAGCAGAGATTGGACACAAATCTCCCAGGACAGAATTATACTGTCCAGAAACACAAGAGGTAGCTATGTTGCACATCAAGGATGAGTTGGAACACAAAAAGGACATAACATTGATACAGATGGCCAAATACAAGCAGAGGATTGCTCAATACTACAACTCCAAGGTTAGAGGTACGTATTTTAAAGAAGGCGATTTAGTTCTGAGGCGAAATGATGCTAGCAAGCAAGGTCCCACTGGAAAGCTAGATCCAAATTGGGAAGGTCCTTATAAAATTATCAAAGTGTATGGAAAATGATCCTATCAACTAGCTAATGCCTCTGGAAAAACCATTCCTAGAAGTTGGAATGCTGTTCATTTAAGGAAATTCTTTCCTTAAGATACTTTTATTTCCTTAAGTAATGTTATCTTGAATATGTATCCTTTTTAATTTTTTTATTATATATGTGAATATTTTAACTTGTGCTGGAACAAGAAATTAAAGACAAGAGGTTGCGATTATCAGTAAACTTGCAGTGCAAAATAATTCTGGGCAAAAATCCCACTTTAAAATTAAAAAAAATAAAATTAAAAAATAAAATATATATATATATATATATATATATATATATATATATATATATATATATATATATATATATATATATATATATATTTAGTGCCAAACTTGCAGCGCAAGGGCATTCTGGGCAGAGGACCCACTTAAAAAAGATAAGTGCCAAATCTTGCAGCGCAAGGGCGTTCTGGGCATAAGTCCCAATTCAAGAACTCAAGTGTAAAACTTGCAAGGATAATCTGTGCAGTGCACACAATTAAAAAATATATAAATATCTAACTTGCAGTGCAAGGATATTCTGTGCAGAGGACATTAATGTCCTATGTATTAAACTAACAAGGCATTTATGTGCAGCGTATACTATAAAGATAAAGAAGCTAAGGATAAATAATCCTAACTTCTTTGCAGCGCAACAAGGCGATAACATTCTAAACCCAGAAAATATCAAAAAAGAAGCAGATTCAAATATTTCAAATGGTCAAAGTATCATCAAAAGCTAAACAGATAAGTTATTACATCAAGAGCTGCTCAAAAGTTGCAGCAAAATCAAAAGTTTTGAGATAATATATGAATCAAGATGACGGAGCAGCAAAAGGCTGAGCAGAAAGAGTGGTAAAAGGCTGAGCAGATTTCTTCTTGGCATACTTGCGGACAATGTCTTCTCCATTCTTATATTCGTCATACCGCTTTGTGAAGATTTCGCCGGCTTTCTTATCATACAATTTGTGATTAGGCAGAGTGCTAATCACTAAGTCAGCGGGTTTAGCTTCATCGACACCAAGGGTATAACCTCTGCGCAGTGCCGGAGCTAGAATAATCTGAATTTCCTCATAAGTTTGAGGAGAAGTCTTATACCCGGCAACAACTTTCTGGACAACGTTCTGGGCAGGAGCTTCCTCCATTTGCCTCAAAGTTTCGTCAAAATCGGCTTTTATCTTCTTTCCTGTAGCTAGGTGCTATTGGTTCTCCTCTCTCATCTTCCTTAGCTGCTCATCTCTAAGTTTTAATTGTTCCGCGTGGGTGAACAACAAACCCTCAGCTTTGGCAAGATTGGCCTTCAATTGCTCAACTTCCAGACGAGAAGCTGTCTCTGAAGACGTTAACAAATGGTTGGCTTCTTCCAAACTAGCCATCTTGGCTGATGTGATCAAAGATGAGACGTTTTGGCTTGGAGTCCACTTACGTTATCATTTATCCCACATTGTTTCCGTGGAAGAATTTATTAGTATTTATTTCTTTTATTTTTGTTTTTATTTCTGTTAAATAAGTTTGTCCCACATTGATTTGGGAGTAGTTTATTTATTTTATTCTAGCCTATAAAAAGGCTTTAGTTGTAATCTTTTTTAGCAGACAAATTTTGATATATTATATCTGAAGCTTTTAAGCTTTGGTGAGTTTTCTCACGTTGGTTTTGGTGGATTCCAAACCGTTGTTTGGTGGATTCCAAACGGAACTTATCAAGGTTGTGAGCGAGCCAGAAGGGGACAGAAACACCAGTTTTCTCCATGCCTCTGTCAAGGATAGAATAAGGAAAATGCAGATCCAGAGGATTAAAAATGCAAATGAGGACTGGTGTACTGATTCTAATAGCATTTCTGAGGAGGCAACTAGGTTTTTCTCCACTTTACTTAGTCAGAATGAGCAAGCTGATGAAGAAACTATTCAGTACCTTCTTGACTTTATTCCTACTTTAGTCACTGATGAGGATAATATATCTTTAACCAGAATTGTTACTCTTTAGGAGGTGAAGGAAGCAGTGTTTGACTTGAATCCTTTAAGTGCTCCTGGCATTGATGGTTTTTCTGGGGTTTTCTATCGAGCATGTTGGGATATTATCAAGCTGGATGTGTTAATTGCAGTCCATGACTTCTTTTCTGGCACTTTCCTTCCTAGGTCTGTGGGCTCTACTCTTATTTCCCTTATAGCAAAAAAAGCTTCTCCAACTACTTTTGCTGATTACAGGCCAATATCTCTTAGCACTTTCTTCAACAGAATATGTACCAAAATTTTAACCATGAGATTGCAACCAGCTTAAAGGATTCAAGTAAAGACATTGCTGACAATGTTCTTTTAGTTCAATTAGAGGCCACAATATTATATTCAAGCTTGACATTATGAAGGCCTTTGATAGGGTATCTTGGCCTTTTCTTAGCAAATTGCTTCGAAAATTTGGTTTCAATGAGGAGTTTATCCTTTTGGTAATGAATAATCTGATGGGCAGCTACTTCTCTATTCTTATAAACGGGTCCCCAACTTGCTTTTTTAAGTCCTCTAGAGGAATCAAGCAAGGTGACCCCCTTATCCCCATATCTTTGTATTATCTTGACTGAAGCCATATCCAGGGGTTTAAAAAAGATCATGATACCTGGGATTGATACTTATGCTACCCCAAAAGGTTTTGCTCCTGTAACCCATTCTCTATATGCTGATGATCTTATCATCTTTGCTAGAGCTGCAAGACAAACTCTACTCAAGCTTACCAATTTTTTGGATATCTATGAGAAGGCAACTGGGCAGAAAGTCAATAGAGAAAAAAGCTCTTATATAATGTCAAGCAGGGCTCCCAAAAAGACAGTTCAGGCTGTCCAAGCTATAACTGGTATGCAGCAAGCTGCTTTCCCTTTTAAGTATCTGGGATGTCCTATTTTCTATTGCAGGGCAAAATCAACTTACTTTCAGTTTATAATTGAGAAATTTGAAGCTAACCTCAACAATTGGTATAATAAATATTTATCTCCAGGGGGTAGGATTGTTCTTATCAAGCATGCTCTTTCATCAATACCTATAAATATTATGTCTGCTATGAAGCTTCATATTGCTATAGTGTATAAACTGGAGCAAATCTTGGCAAACTTTCTGTGGAATGACAGTGAGCAGCATAAGAGGAGGCATTGGAGAAGCTGGGACAAAATATGTTTCCCTACTACTGAAAATGGCCTTGGAATCAGAAGCATCAGAGTATTCCAGGCTGCACTAGCCTGTAAATTATGGTGGAAGATTCATCACCAACAGGGCTTGTGGGCCAAAATAGTAATGACAGGGTCCTATCCCCTATATAAGCTATATGCTTGGAAACTCCTAGGTCATGTTCAAGAGTATAAGGATCAACATATGATCTATTTGACTGCGCCTGTTGGTAAATGGGTCTGGACTCCAGTCAGTTCATGTTGCTTTTCTGTTTCCTCAGCATATGAAGTGATCAGAGCTAAAAGAGGTTCTTTATATAAGCTAGGTGAAATTTGGAAATCATATATTCCACTTAAGATCTCCATACTGCACTGGAAAATCTGTAATGATCTTCTGCCATTTGCTGATCAGCTTATCAAAATGGGGATTTAAGGGCCTTTTAAATGTCCTCACTGTTATCAAGAGGATACAATTAATCATGGCTTCTGGGCATGCTCCAGATCACAATCAGTTTGGGGGTTTTTCAAAAGGCTCTCCAGTTTTCCCCTGCTGCTTCCACAGTGCTAGAAGTTCAACAAGCTTGGTGGAATACACCCATCAAGGGAGCTCTTGGGAAGGTTATCCGGCTTTTACCCTCTCTTATCTTCTGGGGTCTTTGGAAGAGTAGATGCAATGCATTGCAAGATGTGGATATGGGGACTAATTTGCTCATCAAGAATATCATAGCTGATCTGCAGTCTATTTGTCAGAATATGAATATTACTCAGAAGAGCAAGGGGGATAAAATTCTTATAGACTCTGTGATGTGATCGAAGATGAAACGTTTTTGGCATGGAGTCCATTTGTCCCACATCTTTTCCATGGAAGATTTTATTAGATTTTTATTATTATTTATTATTAGGTTTTTTATTTTTATTTTATTTAATGTTATTTTGTCCCACATTGCTAAATTAGCAATTGGTTTTGGAGTCTGTAGCCTATATAAAGACATTTAGAGTCATTGTAACAATCAGACAAATTTTGATATATTATACTTGAAGCTTTTAAGCTTTGGTGAGTTTTCTCACGTTGGTTTTGGTGGATTCCAAACCGTTGTTTGGTGGATTCCAAACGGAACTTATCAAGGTTCTGAGCAGACCTTGTGGCGTTCGTATATCAAGGTTCTTAGATACGGGTTATCTAAGGGTTGAGGTCATACCAAGGTTCTTAGTTACGAGTTAGCTAGGGGTCGCGGTGCTCGTTTTATTTGTGCCTTCAGTCGGTCCTTCGGCAATTTCAGATCTGATTCGATCACGGATCACATCAGTTGGTATCAGAGCTCGACACTGACGGTATCCAAATATCCCTTATTTTTTTATTTCTTCCTGCTTCCCGTTCTTATTATTCAAAAAAAAGAAAAATTATTTCCAGATTGTTTTTCTTCGTTCTTGTTCTTATTGTTCATCAAAAAAAAAAATCCCTAGCCATTTTTCCTCTTCTTGCGTTGACCTGTTTGCAAAAAAAAAAAAAAAAAAAAAAGAATTACTTTTTCCCAGCTTTCATCGTCTTCTTGCATATTTTTTATCAAAAAAAAAAAAAAAAAAAAAAAAAAAAAAAAAGAGATTACCAATTTTCCCTAGCAATTCGTTTCCCAGCAATTCTTTCCAACCTCAATTTTGATCTCCAGGATGCATGAATGAGAGTATTGATATTCTATTGATAATCATAATTGCAGCCGGCCCTAGCTTTATTTAAAATTTAAAATTAAAATTTAAAAAAAAAAAAAAAAAAAAAAAAAAAACACACCCGTAATTTCTAGTACATCTCTCAAAACCAAAAAAAAAATCGAATATTTTTGTTTGGACATTCTGGATACTTGCCGTGTACTATTTATTGGTGAATTTCGAATTTGAGTAATGTCAAAAGAGAGTATTATGGATGCCTATTTTCGGAATTTTGATGATATGATGAATCGGAATTTGGAGATGATAGAAAGACGTTTTGATCATATGATGGATGAGATGAAGAATATGTTGAAGGGAGTAACTGAGCAATCTAACTGTAGTGGTAGAGATAACCGTGGCAGAAGAAGCAATCATGGTGGTAGAGGTAACCGTGGTGGTACAGAAATGGTTAAGAAAACTTCTAAAGAGCCGTTTTCTGTTTTTTGCGGTCATTGTAAAGGAAGTGGTCATCACTATTATGATTGCCCTGATTTATTGCAAGAACTACGTAGAATCTATGAGGAAGCTCGTTTGAATCGTGAGTCAGCACGAGAAAAAGACTTGGTTGAAGCGACAAACGAAGTGATTACTAATACTCGAGAGGACGAGTTGAAAGGCGATGATTATGAGAGAATGGTAGAGGATAATAATCCGAATTTTATGGAGAAATTGGAGGAACATGCGTCAGAACTCGCTGAGAAGGAGAAACATTCGGATGTACTCAATACTTCACTATCCGGCTCTTATCTTGCCGCAGGTTATTCCTGTTCGTGAGGCCATTGTTAGCAAGCCTCTTTTATTTTTGTTTTTATTTCTGTTAAATAAGTTTGTCCCACATTGATTTGGGAGTAGTTTATTTATTTTATTCTAGCCTATAAAAAGGCTTTAGTTGTAATCTTTTTTAGTAGACAAATTTTGATATATTATATCTGAAGCTTTTAAGCTTTGGTGAGTTTTCTCACGTTGGTTTTGGTGGATTCTAAACCGTTGTTTGGTGGATTCCAAACGGGACTTATCGAGGTTGTGAGCGAGCCTTGTGGGTGTCCATTATACCAAGGTTTTTGGCTACAGGTTAGCCAAGGGTCGCGGTGCTCATCTTATTGGTGCCTTCAGTCAATCCTCGGGCATTTTCGGATCTGATTCGGTCACGGATCACATCATTGGCATTAGCCTCATCCCGGTGCACCACTTTCTGTTGCAGGGCAGCAATATCCCTAGCCATTTTAGAGGTCTTCTTATGTAATGACTTGCCTAGGCGGTAGCACTACAGAAGACCAAATCTTAGAAGATAGACATAAAGGAGAAGAGGATAGATACTATAAAAAAAGTAATTACAGAATCAGCAAAATCCTCCGCGGACATGTCCTCAAAATCAAAGGAGGAATCACTAGCAGACGTCCCAGATGAAGCAGGCATGTGCCTCTTATTACTCTTCTGAGAAACAGTTCTTAGTGGCACAACAGGCATAGCAGAAACTGGATCGGTAGGAGGAACCCCCAAATCGATTGATGTTGTATTCTCAGCAATGCTCGATAATATCTGAACAGAAGGTTCCACCGCAACCTCTTTATCTTGAGAAGCATCACCAGAGTCAGCAATTTTCTCCCCGGTTTCCTTCTGAGCAGAAGCCTCACCTTTCTCAGGGATGGCCGATAGAGTCCACTCAGAATCATCTTGCATCTGCTCAGTCTCTTCCTCCTCATTGATATCGATGTTAATCAAATCATCCACATTGGCCACTACAAAGACGAAAGACAATTAAAGTGCGTTCAAAAGTAAGAACTAAAGATAAATACAAACGTACATTTTCTATACTGTTCTTTGGAGAATTCCACATAGCCAGTAGGCCCTGGAGTGTGGAGTTGGGCCGCATTTATCAACTTAGAACTTATGAAGTCTAAATTAAGGGAAATCTTGTTACTAGCAAGGTAGCTGGCCAGAGTAGCATCAATAAAATCTTCTAACTTATCCTTCATGGAAGAAGTATTCCACCGCCCCAGATTCACATCCGAATTATGCTTCACAAAGAAGAAGTGTTCTTGCCACTTCTTCTTGGTCTTATCCTTCCCAGTTAAAGGGATAATCTGAGCACCGGCCCTACGGCAGAAATGATACCATCCCCCGCTACCTTGTGTTAACTTACATTGGTAGAAATTCCGGAATAACGTGTTAGGAAATCTACGCGGGAACGCAGCGGAATTCAAAAATTTATTTCCTATCGACCCAAGATCGACTTCGTTTAAGCAATAAACAAACAAGTAGTAGACGGTGGTTACCTTGGTTGATCTAAAAGATCAACGCTTTGACCGTCTAAGGAGAGTAGTTCTGCATAGAGCCGCCCAAGTGTTCGGCCTCTACCGCTAGTCCACACGAACAGCCCGCCGGAATCCCATCATGGATTGCTATTGGAAAACTCCGGTTGCTAGACCGCCTTCCCCTCTCTCCAACTCTCCAAAAGATGCTCTCTATTTTACACAAGAACTATGAGCTCTTGCAATTGTGATGTACAAAAGAGCTTGACACCCACCTCCCTTTTATAATGGATGTGGCGCCCCAAGAGGTGTGGAGGAGAAGAAAACCTTTTCCCAATAAAATAAGGAAAATATAATTGATTGATTTATCACATTTATTACAATATCTCATATTAAATAAATCTAGGATATTGTCAATATCTCATATTGAATATTTCCAAGATATTGTCAATATCTTATATTGACAATATTTATCTTTTATTATATTACCATAAATCAATTTACACATGTGTATATATCACATATATATAACACATATAAATCTATTAATATATATACCAAATATAATGCAAATCCAATTTGCATTCATTGTACACACACGCATGCATTCAATATATATATATATATATATTATTTTATTTATTAATAGGTAATACCATTAATTAAATTGCACAATCCAAGTGTATCACTTATACACAAACAAGTTGCGCCACCTTTGACCAACAAATTGGCTTCCGGAATATTTTTTAATTAATATAATATTATTAATATCTTGTATTTAATTTATTCATAATAAATAAATACCACCATATTAATTTACCACTATAACCTTTATAGTTCGAGATAAACTTTCCTTATTTGGTTATCATCTATAACCACATTTTAATCCGGCTAGATATTCTTATGTGTGTGACCCGATAGGCTTCCGAATATGTTGGCCGTAGTCACAAAGTGCAAATTACGAAAATGCCCTTCATGCCTAACGATCACGGGATAGCGTCTAGCAACACACCGTGACCCCAATCATCGGAAGAGTCAAATGCAATGACTACTACCTTTCATGTGAAACGATTACCGTGTAACTTACAATCCTATCGCCGTAATAATATCCATACGGTCGTTAGTCGAGTGTCAAAACATCAACGACCGTATCTTATAATCTGGATATCATGCTCTCTCGAAGTAACTCGTTTACTCCCACTTTGCAAAGATTCATGAGAGTAAGACATTCCTTATAAGAAGGCCATTTCGGATATTCGATCCCAATCATAGGATACGCGATTCCCGGACGACCAATCATGTATACTCCGCATGCTTCAATATCATACCCAATCACTACCGCATGATCGCCCCGTGGCTGGGGAAACCTCAATAGTGTCAAAGCATGACAATCCACACCGTGATGCCATGAAGACTCCGGTCTTAAGGATAATTACACAACCGTCACATAGTGTGACACTTATCCGTGTAAGTGGGTCGTCCCTAACGTACGCATTCTCTAATACACGTCCACGTACGGTCCAAGTGTCTCTACACTTCGATAGACGAGATCTATCCCCGCCCTTAAAGACAGAAGACATCTAATACGTGCTAGTCCGTTTATACTATCAATGCCTGTTTAATAGTACATCGCCTAGAGACATTTAAGTATCAAACTTATTAAAGTGATTAGAGATCTCATCAACCATAATCGCCTATCATGGTTTCTCTATCACGAGTTTAATACTAAGGACGTTATCATATAACAATTCATAATTGGTTCTTTAAAAGAACAGATATATGACAACATGAAAGCCATTTTATATATGTATAAACATAAAGAAATAGTAGAAATGATCCGACCCGGTCGGATCCGGTCCAACCCGATTGGGTTTAGGACACTATTCCAACAATCTCCCACTTGGCCTAAAACCAATCACTAGCACACACAAGACCAAGTTGAAACACAAAAATCTCATGCAATACTCGCAACTAGCCCTAGCCATGAACGGATCGCTATCCATGGGGACTCAGACTATCTTCATATCACGTTCCAAATGACCAAGTCAAAGGAACAGCCTCAACACACACACGAATCTCTGACGAGACCCTGGTCCTTGCTTCAAGCAATAAATCCACTTACTATATCAGCTATACAGAAAAGGTGGAAGAACCGTATAAGGTTCATGAATGAACCTTCTAGATCCATGTACTGCTCCCGCTGCGCCTCTAAGGCACTACTGTGTTTTGGCTAAGTTGTAGAGTTTACAGTGACCCATAGGCTAGAACATTTCCAGCTCACTGTATCACTTAATCGAAGTGACTGCAAACCCAGACTGTAGCTCCCACTCGCCTTCATAAGACTCAGGATATACGTCTGTATATCTACGTTTATTTAATTCCAAGTTTCAATAAACTAGGAAACTTTCCTTAACTTGTTTAAGGATATTCTCGACATTTACCAGATTTACTTTCATACTTGCTCATGACTATTCATGGACTATGAACATCCGGCATTACCTATAAGATGGTTCCTATCGCAGTAGCGAAGGAAACCTTCCATAAGCATCATCTTTCACCTTATCTTTAGGACGAACGTCCTAACATAGATAGATCTTGAGAACACCGGCTAGCAGTATCCCCCGTTGCGATCTATGCTAAACTCTTTTAGCATCACATCTATATAGGTAAACTATAATTTAACAACAGTTAAATCTATCACTATAGATTCTCATTTCTAAAATAAGAACTGCTAATCCAAGTGCTTTCGTAAAGATCTTGAATTACCAAACATTAATTGACTGTGACATGGGGAGATGATTCATGAGAGAGATATCCAATACCTTACTCAAAAATCATAACACACTCCCACTATCCTTCTTGCACATTGGGCATATCCTTCTTTTGACTAAATCAAACGCCTTTGATTATCAAACAAAGAAATTGTCTAGAGAAACTTGTTTGAGTCCATAAATGGATCTCACGATCTTACATATCATGTTTACGTCTATGAACATCGAGCTATATGCCCAACGGCTTCAACACTATCATATAGTCATGATACGAAGTTACAACAAGCATAGTCTGAATAGAACCGGGCACAGCCGCCAGCATAAAGACAATTACAAGGTTTACACCTCATGCCCTTCAGCCGTCACTATAGCCTTATGGTAATCATATTACTATCCATGTCATCCTTTCAAGGACACTCCCCTTAGGTAAGACAGACTAGGTTCACAACCTGGTTGTCACTGATGGAATCTAATTCAGATATTATGGCTCCTAGCCATATCTCTCAATATTGCCTCTCAAACATTCTTTCATAAGTCGTGAGATATTCATTCTTCAAGATGAACATACCAGCAGCCTTTTCGGGCTTAAGGTCATCCACAGACTTACGAACTTTTGTGTGCTCGAGCAGTGATCTACACCTCATCGCTATGCGGCGTCTGCTCACGTTCCTCTGGTTGAATATATCTTTGTGGATCTCAAACTGTTTTGAGATCTGATTCACTCCCACTGTTTCTTTTGGAAGAAACACTTCCTCTAGAAGACAGCATGTTTGGAGACAAACACCTTTTGCTCCGCGGACCAGTAAATAATATCTAGCGTACTTGCTGAGATATTCCACAAAGTTGCATATGTCTTACTAGGCTCCAAGCCTTTCGACTTTGCTTATGACAACTTCAAATCATCGGTTAAACAGATTTGACATTATCCTCTTCCATATCTAATATGGAATTTATTCAACCTTTATTCTTTGGAACTCGGTTAAGTATAAGGGCACTATCCCGAAACGGGTAAGGGATACTTCGCATGGCTGCGTCACACCTTTATCATATAAAGTGTTGTTTCCATTTTGGGAACACAATCCAATTGCGTATCCCAAATATGGTATCCTTGAAGGAGAATCTTATTCCTTTTCGACGACTTCGAAACACCCTTCGAGTATTAATTACTTCAATCCAATTGAAGATTAATTCCTAAGTAGCTCATCAATCTCATATTCGTACTAGCTCGAACTTTTCGGGATTTCTGAATTATGCACTTCACTGAGTACACTTGACTATTTCTAAAAATAGTCATAGAGATTAACAAACAATTATTTGTGGTATTAATTGTCATAAGCCAACAAACATCGGTATGTTTAGGCTTTATACAATTTTTCTAGAATTTATAACCTTTTCATAAAAGGGTATTTTAGTCCTCTTTGGATAAGATGCGTTTAACCCACATGATTCATAATCATATGGTTCAACATCATCGAATGACGTTTAATTACACGCTTCTCTTCCGGAGAGGCGTGTCTAGAACAACCACAAATATCAAGGATAACAGCCATACAAATATTTAGTTGAGATCTCATCACATATATCAACTATTTAGTGACAACAATCTAGTATCTTAGATTCAGTGACCATCCAATTTTATCAGAATAACATTTATTCTTTACAATTGAATATGTCTGCTAAATCCTAACAAATAACTGAACTTGTGTCCTTCATTAGAACCGGAACATAATAACATTTATTTAGTTCCCTTATCAGTTTACTAGATCCAGAATATGGTAAGTGTTACAACATTTGCTTCACCTTCCATATCTGTATTTAATCTTTCTAATTTAATCACACTCGCAAGATATCATATATCTAAGAGTCGACCTGAACTTAGATAGATTTATCTCAACTCACTTACCTATAATAGAAACTTCAATAAGTTCTCTATTTAAGCACATGCCTTAAATTTCCTTTTTAATCGTTCAAGCACTTGTAAATATTTCTTGGTGTAGTCTTCATAAGGCTTAAGAAAGATCACAAGAGCTATGTCTTTGATTTCCTTTCATAAAGAAAATTTAAAGTTAAATAGTTCATTTAACCTTTTAAATCGTATTTAAAACATTAACTATTTAATTAACCTTTAAGCAATGGTAGAATTAAGTCGATACTTAAATCTTACAATTTGAAAACATCATTTCCAAAATTCGGTCTAGTCATTCTTATCCAACGTTTGAATAACTCGTCATCGTATGACCGAATGATTATATTGGATCGTATCCACTATCACGAGCTTCCGTTTTTCTTTAATAATTAAAGTCTTGGATTACTGCATCAGATATGTAGTCTCCTTGTCTCTAACTACTATAACGGGATTGCTCATGTCATTGCTTATTTTAAAAGGATTAATATTACTTAACCATATTTGAGAACGTTTCTCAAAAGGTAACAGTCATAATTTGGTTTTACTAATCGAGAATAAAACATAAATATAAAGTTTGCTAAAACTACAACATAAAAATGAAAATAAAAGAGTGTTGTTGTTTATACACGCAAAATCAAAAATGGTCTTTTGGTTTATGATTTTGCTCCCACTAGTCAACTACTTCCAATTGACTTTTAAGAATTTTTCAAAATTCTTTAGTGGCTGAGATCCCATCTAGTTACCTCGATTCCCGGCGGTGGTCGATCAACCAAGATAATTTCGATAGGTAGGTAACTCTTTACCATTCACATCTCTATGTGATTCTTAGTGGTTGACTAGTTAACTCTTTGGCGATACACATCACTATGTGTTAGTCAACCCCTTGTCTCTAAAGTCAGACGGCCCTAATGGTGGCCAATCACCGAAAGACTCTAGTCAAGTCATAACCCAATATTCACGAGATCTCATACGATCATATCTCAATAACGACGATATACCCGTGGTAGGTCAACTCCCGGCGGTGGTCGATCAGTTGGATCCGAACACAGGCTCTTCACCGTCGTTATAATATTGGGAGACAATATTTCGACTTGATTTTTGTTGTGGAAGTATTTATTCGTAAATTAATTCACTTAATTAATTTTAATTTCGGTCTCATCATAAATATGTCTATCTCTATAAACATACATCCTACACATTTATCTAGATCGTCCCTAGTCATGCATCTATCGTATCATATAAACTAAATACAAGCACAAAATAAATAAATGCGTAAAATAACCGGTATGATCATGGACTTTTCCTAGGTGCGGTTTCGAATACAAACTGACGAAACCGCGGGTCACAATCTAAGGGTAGCTGCAACCGCCAATAGGATCTTTAATGCTCCATTCTCCAATGATCTTTATTTTCGTCTTTCTTTGGTCTCCATCTTCTGCTCCATTCTTGTTACATTTAATTCTATCGAATAAAATAAATACACCCGCCGCACACGGGGGGAGCTAATGGGAATGGGATGAATGCAGAAAATAAACTAGGTCACGTTCTTCATAACGGCCTAGGACAATTTTTAAACCAACATAAAAATTAAATCATTCACATCTATCCTATCGGTCGAGTCCATGATCAATCGGGGTCCATATAATCATATTATATCTACTATATCTAATCCATACAATAAAATCTTATGAAAAAGATAAAATTAAAATTTAACTACTTGCGTCTTAATTAATCAATTAACATTTAATCTATTAAATAATTTTATCCAATCAATTAACTAAGTAACATTTAATTAATTAAATGATTTTAATCGAAATAAAATTAACGATTAATTTTAAACCGATTTTAATTAATTAGAACTATTCCAAAATAAATCAAAATTAAAATTATTTCTCTTTTGTTTCTTTCCTTTTGATTCGTAATCAAAGGGATGCATTTGGTTTCCTAAGCCAAATTTGCCTTAGGCCTGGCCACTTTCCAAAATCAAAATTTTGGAAGTGGCATAGGCCTAGGCCCTTTTACAAATCAAATATTTGAAAAGGGCCTAGGCCTATTCCAAAACAAATATTTGGAAAGGCCAAATAATTTTGGTTTAGGCTCCCAAATCAAATATTTGGAAAGGGCCTAGGCCTATTCCAAATAAAATTTGGAAAGGCCATTATTATTTTAATGCCATGTGGCATCCCAATGGCCAAACTATTTGAACCATTGGTTAGCCACATGACACAACTAAACAAATGAGATATTAATCACAACTATGAACCATATTGAATCACAAAATACACAAAACAAAAATTTGGAGATCCGCCAGTATTGACCGGCCGACTGCCGGCAGCAGGCTGCCCTGCCGCCGCCGCCGCCGCTGGGGTGGTGCCGCCGCCAGTCGGCCGAGCACCACCAGATCTCGTTTTTTTTCTTCTTCTTCTTTTCGTGTATCAATTTTGCAAATCAAAAATCTTTCATCTTTTAATTACGTGATTTAAACGATAAAATTAACTACGCACAATTACATGCTTATTGCTTAAGCTCGAAGCTCGCTCTGCTACCACTGTTAGGAAATCTACGCGGGAACGCAGCGGAATTCAAAATTTTATTTCCTATCGACCCAAGATCGACTTCGTTTAAGCAATAAACAAACAAGTAGTAGACGGTGGTTACCTTGGTTGATCTAAAAGATCGACGCTTTGACCGTCTAAGGAGAGTAGTTCTGCATAGAGCCGCCCAAGTGTTCGGCCTCTACCGCTAGTCCACACGAACAGCCCGCCGGAATCCCATCATGGATTGCTATTGGAAAACTCCGGTTGCTAGACCGGCCCTTTTCCCCTCTCTCCAACTCTCCAAAAGATGCTCTCTATTTTACACAAGAACTATGAGCTCTTGCAATTGTGATGTACAAAAGAGCTTGACACCCACCTCCCTTTTATAATGGATGTGGCGCCCCAAGAGGTGTGGAGGAGAAGAAAACCTTTTCCCAATAAAATAAGGAAAATATAATTGATTGATTTATCTCATTTATTACAATATCTCATATTAAATAAATCTAGGATATTGTCAATATCTCATATTGAATATTTCCAAGATATTGTCAATATCTTATATTGACAATATTTATCTTTTATTATATTACCATAAATCAATTTACACATGTGTATATATCACATATATATAACACATATAAATCTATTAATATATATACCAAATATAATGCAAATCCAATTTGCATTCATTGTACACACACGCATGCATTCAATATATATATATATATTATTTTATTTATTAATAGGTAATACCATTAATTAAATTGCACAATCCAAGTGTATCACTTATACACAAATAAGTTGCGCCACCTTTGACCAACAAATTGGCTTCTGGAATATTTTTTAATTAATATAATATTATTAATATCTTGTATTTAATTTATTCATAATAAATAAATACCACCATATTAATTTACCACTATAACCTTTATAGTTCGAGATAAACTTTCCTTATTTGGTTATCATCTATAACCACATTTTAATCCGGCTAGATGTTCTTATGTGTGTGACCCGATAGGCTTCCGAATATGTTGGCCGTAGTCACAAAGTGCAAATTACGAAAATGCCCTTCATGCCTAACGATCACGGGATAGCGTCTAGCAACACACCGTGACCCCCAATCATCGGAAGAGTCAAATGCAATGACTACTACCTTTCATGTGAAACAGTTACCGTGTAACTTACAATCCTA
This sequence comes from Gentiana straminea, assembly GCA_036785695.1. NCBI lineage: Eukaryota > Viridiplantae > Streptophyta > Magnoliopsida > Gentianales > Gentianaceae > Gentiana > Gentiana straminea. The sequence continues at coordinate 499,899 of JAVUPR010000226.1, forward strand.
TCGCTGTAATAATATCCATACGGTCGTTAGTCGAGTGTCAAAACATCAACGACCGTATCTTATAATCTGGATATCATGCTCTCTCGAAGTAACTCGTTTACTCCCACTTTGCAAAGATTCACGAGAGTAAGACATTCCTTATAAGAAGGCCATTTCGGATATTCGATCCCAATCATAGGATACGCGATTCCCGGACGACCAATCATGTATACTCCGCATGCTTCAATATCATACCCAATCACTACCGCATGATCGCCCCGTGGCTGGGAAACCTCAATAGTGTCAAAGCATGACAATCCACACCGTGATGCCATGAAGACTCCGGTCTTAAGGATAATTACACAACCGTCACATAGTGTGACACTTATCCGTGTAAGTGGGTCGCCTAACGTACGCATTCTCTAATACACGTCAACGTACGGTCCAAGTGTCTCTACACTTCGATAGACGAGATCTATCCCCGTCCTTAAAGACGAGAAGACATCTAATACGTGCTAGTCCGTTTATACTATCAATGCCCTGTTTAATAGTACATCAGCCTAGAGACATTTAAGTATCAAACTTATTAAAGTGATTAGAGATCTCATCAACCATAATCGCCTATCATGGTTTCTCTATCACAGTTTAATACTAAGGACGTTATCATATAACAATTCATAATTGGTTCTTTAAAAGAACAGATATATGACAACATAAAAGCCATTTTATATATGTATAAACATAAAGAAATAGTAGAAATGATCCGACCCGGTCGGATCCGGTCCAACCCGATTGGTTTTAGGACACTATTCCAACATAACGTTACAGAGAAAAGAGTGGTATTCAGACGGCACCAGATCATAAAACCTATGAGAAATTTGACGCTGTTTGGGTGTATTTGACCAACCCCCAATTTATAATATTTCATCACCTCAACGTGCCCAGGAGGAAGAGGAAATCTCATACCGCTATGAAGCCGGGGGATTATAAGCATACTCAGTTGGCTTGGGAAGAACAACTTCGAAAGGATCAGTACGTATCTGTTAGGTTTTCAGTAAACCATCCATCTCAGTTTTGGTCATCTTACTAGAAACACCATGGCAAGTCATTATAGCCTTGGTCTTATCAAACCGATTGATCTCTCTTTTCAAGGTATTTAAAAAAGCTGTATGATCTTCTGGGCATTGGTGAACGATCGAAGTAGGAGTAAAGATCCCAGGGGGAAGAAGGTGAGAAGGCAAATGACTCAGCGGATTATCTCCAAACGTGGAGGTATTTCCTAAATCAATCAGGGAGGATGGATGATCGGTGTTTATCACAGTGTTAGGACGAGAAACAGGGTTAGAGGAACTCACTTCTTCACACTCTATTGCGATCGAAATCTTTTCTGGCGATTGAAATAGCTCTTCTACAGAACCGCTAGAGGCAGTATTAGCTCTCAAATTCATGTGAAAAATAAAGAAACAAAAACTTACTTGCGTTTGCAGAGGTGCGTTTCCAAAGGTTGGAAATAGAAGAGTTGTTTGACAAGATGTGAAGTTATGTGACAGAAATGGAAGAGACAGGACGGTTCAATTCCAGTTATAATGATAACCGGGTGTGACTTGGCCTCGTTTCGCGAGATATTGATGACAGAAGACAAAACGTTTCAGACTAAGGTAGCTATTAAGCAGTCCACCCTAGTCTCGGGGGACTTATGATGATACATAGGCCCACCGGGTCGGTTTGTTCATAGTTGGGCTGGGCCCAGTATAAAGATAGATGGGCCGATAAGGCGGGAGGGCACCAAGCGCTGACGAGATTACACTTCTGAGCAAAATAGCCAGAGGAGCAGGACTCCATCACACTCTGAGCAGAAAGTGTCTAGACAGGACATTCAGCCGGGAACGACGAAGACCAAGTCAGTAACGACTCAACTGCTTACAGACGTGGGTAGACCCCACGTCCAGGGCCGGCCCTATGCTAAGGCCGGCGAGACCCGGGTCTTAGGCTCAATTCTGTCGGGGGGCCCAACGGTACATGTTTCGCTAAAAGAAAAAAAAATTCGTGTAGATTTAATCCGATTCAACATAATATAATATGTTAATTTTCTTTTTTGATAAAGGCCCAATTTTATTTTTTTACTCTAATTGATAAAGGCCCCAATAAAAAATTTTACTTGACCAAAAAAATAGATATATACAAACAAGTTTTATTATTTTTTTGCATTTACGGATTGTAAAAACGCGATAAGTGTTGGAAAAAATGTAGTACTTCGGATTTGATAGAGAATTAGAAACTCCAAGACACGTTAATAACGTTGTCTTTTAAGAGATGTTTTGTCCCACACGATTTGTCACTAAGGGATCAAATGAAAATCTCTTTCAGGATACAATGGGGGTGTTTGATTCAAACAGTGACTTGTTTGAATCAAACCCGAGAACACTCAAAGTTTTTCTAATGATGTTGTCAAATTTATGGATTTTCGTCTTCATACTTATGCCTTTTATAGGTTGCAAGTACCCCATAAACGAATGGATGTACTCCTTGCACCGGATGAAAGCATGCAACCCTTAAACAAAAGGGTAAGTACATATCAGTTCGAAAATGCGTGTATCTGAAAATGCATAACATACCCCGTTTCGTTGCGATAACATTAATAATTCGTACGGCAACTCGTATGCAAACGATAACCAAAATATTTATTTATGAAAAAATATCTAACAATAAGTATGTATTAAAAAAAAATTCAACTAAAAGGCCCAATTCGAGGGCTTGGTCTTAGGCCCAATACAAGCGAGGGCCGGCCTTTCCACGTCCGGTAATGCCTAAAGATAACTGATGGTAACTTCACATTACGGTAGGGAAGAGAATCACGATCGACATCTATAAGAGGAATACCCTGAACTACGAGGGGGACTTGATTTCAGTTTTATACCAAAATTGGATACGTAGGCAGCTCTCTCAAAGAGTTCAGTCCAAAAACATACGTCAATCTCCTTGTTCTTATATTATTTTCCTAACTCGAATTACCCAATTACCCGATCACTATATTTGATCACCATCAAACCCCATTAAACTTCCAACAGTTTTGTTTATATCATTGGTCATTGGACTTTCAGTAAGAAGGTTTACTTATCAAAAATAAATTTTTAAATGTTATTTTCTCTAAGTGTGCGTTTTAAAAAATTTTGCATTATCTGGTAGCTTGGTAGTTTGTATGCATATGCCGGTTACGTGTGAGGTGACCAAGAGCTCCGACCGGGTCGCGCCCACGGTCTCCTTGCTCGCGGATGCGGTAGGATTGATGTCCTAGATCTACTTTTTGTTCAGTTATGTGTCTGTCAGAAAGTTTATGCATTATCTGTAATTTTCTGGAAAAGTATCCGTGAATTTGTTTACTTTTAATTATGCTTGATAGATGAGTTAGAGTTTTGAAGTGTGATTTTTTATGGATTCGTCTGTCCATGTAAAATTGTTAATTGTTAGGTTTGGAAGTAGTGGTTTCTTATGGATTCATTTGTCCATGTAAAATTGCTGGAAATTGTTATAAAACTAAGAAGATAATGGAGGAAGAACAAGAGGAAATGCAAGTATGGAAACAAAGTAATGAAGAGAAAGGAGAAATCTTGTGTATTATTCAATGATATAAGGGGTATTTTTTTACAATGTGAACACAATTTCGAATTAATCACAAATCTTTAAATCAATGGATAATCCATCAATGATATTATTTGCAAGAACAAATCACCGATTTTATCAATGAAAGGATTATTATTGGATGGATGTCACTACCAAAAAAAAAAAAAAAAAAAAAAACCGTGTCACACATTTAGCCGCACTATTTAAAACTGTTGTTTTTCAATAACCTTTTTGTGACACTTAAACATAATAAAGCCTGAAATATAATAATAATAATAATAATAATAATAATAATAATGTCTTTAAGTTCCAGACTTCTAAAAAAAATTCGGTGGATAAAATTGTCTCTTGCTTCAGAGTGAGAAAACCGCTACATAAAGTATTTTTATTTTTGCTCTCTCTTCTCTCTTCTTCCTCTCTCAAAAAAAAAAACTCGCAGACAGCACTCTTGCAGCCGCCACCCCTCCGGCGCCCTGCCGGAGGTGGCCTCCCCTCCTTTCTTTTTCTTCTTGTAAATATGGGTCTCCTTTCTTCCGTTTTTGGGGCTGAACCATGGCTCTTTCTTCAACCCATCTTGAAGCTTAACCTCCAACTGTCTCTTCTCCACAAGCTCGGCTTGTTTGTGATGGTGGTGGTTAGATCTGTTGCTGTCTTGTATGGATCTGGAGTGGGTCGTTGGTCTCAGCTCGACATCACCGGCGGTTAGGTGGCCACGTCCGATTGATCTGCGTCTCCTCCCGTCAGCTGCTTCTCAGGTTGGGAAGGAAAGTCAGGCTTGCAGGCTCTTTCTGATTTGGTGGTGGCTCACGGTGGTGCGTGGTGGTGCGGTGCTTTTTCCGGTGGTGATGTTGTGGAAGAAAATCTTGGTTTTCTTAGTCCGTTTAGGTTGTATTTCTCTTGTATTGTGTGTTTCGTTTTAGTTCTTTGTTTGTTGTTGGTCGAATAATGGATTTTCTAAAGGATCCATGTGTCTGGACGCCTTATCGGATTATTTTTCGAGGAAAAGTTTCTTTCGGTTCAGCACCCTCGACCCGATCTATTATTCGGCTTTGTTATTATGCGGTTAGGCCGCGTTGTAGTGCGCACTACAAGAAAATTTGTTTTTTATAAGGGGAATTTAATAAGGGGTCAAAATCTGGTTATTAAAAGTACCTTTTAATAAGGGTTAAAACAATCTTATGAAAATGATGCAAATTTAATGAGGAACCCTTAATTCCCGTTATTGTTAATCACTTATCCCCTTATTATAATACACCTAAAATATTCCCCTTATTAATGCGTACCAAAAAAAATCAATAAAATATTATTTTGAAATAATATAAAGAAAAAACATTAAAAAACTTATTGAAAAGGTGGCCTCTTTCCTTTTTCATTATCATTCTTCCACCCCGATTTTTACGCCAAAAACAAATTGCTCTCCGCCGCTCACCCTTCACCGGAGCTACCTTCTTTCGCCGGAGATCATCAATCGAAGGAAGCAGCAGTTCGGCTAGCATCTTCGCCTCTTCACCAGTCAACAAAATTTTCTGGATGATTATTCAATTCTCTTTACGATTCTTCAATTTCCTTACTTTTACTGCTCGTTAACCCCCTTATGGGTAAAAAGAAATAGTTTTCTGGTTGCGTTTTAGTACTGATGTGGCCACAGAAGAAATCACTTCGAATCCGGTTTCTTTTATGAAGATCTGATGAAATCTACTAACTTCTGATGAATATGTGATTTCTGCTGAGTATGGCACTACAAGAAAATTTACTTTTCGCGGCTTGTTATTGGCGACGTGCATTTAAAGTGTGCCGCAGAAAGGTCTATTTGCAGCTTGCAAAAAAATGCACGCCGTTTATTGTTGATCCATATACTATATGCGACGTGCATGATTCGTACGCTGCGAATAAAATTTTTGACAGCTTAAGTAAACGTGCCGTAACTATATAAGCATATTTTAGCGGCGTGCCTTGAGGTGTTGTTAAAAGAGTAATTATACGCAGCATGCATACCACGCCGTTAATCAATTATCCTTAATCTTTTTTTTGGTTCTTTATCGTCAAAATTAAAATAAATACTAATTCCCTTTAAAAAGACACGCTAAATTCTCAAACTACCCTACCTCCCCAATACGCAACTGCTCGATTTCTCAAATTTTCTCTGAGATTTCTTAGGATTCTATGCATCAATTCGCTTGATTCCTGTTCCAAAATTTCGAGCTCTCTTTCCTCTTGGTTATTTCAGCCACGAGAAACTAGAAATCTAATGTTGGTACACAGCATTCCAAATTTATGAAGCTTGGTTCATCCCCCGTATGGATCGAAAGAAATAGTAGTGTTTGTTCTTTCTTGAAGGTCAGATGAGTGATTTGAGTCGGGATGTAGCGGATCGAGGCCTTAGTTTGATGGATTTGGTGGTTGAATCTTCATCGATTTGACTCAATTGCAAGGCGAGTAGGGGTTGTGCAGTAGATTTTTCTTCCTTCAGCAACACTTACCGATCTACATATGTGTCCAAAAAATTTGAATGCCAAAATGCATTCATTCCCTTCCCCCATCCTCTTATATTTTTTCCTTGATTTAACATGTTCTTCATCTAAGGTACTACTCATATGTTTGTGTTTTACTTATATTTGTTCGTTTTAGGTTTTATTTGTTGTAGCTTCTCTACCTTTTCATCGTCTGTTGGGCTCTTTTTTTACTGTTAGCAAGTGCCACGATGATCTATTATGTTGATTTGAATCGGTTTAAGGTTGTCCTTCTTATTTATTTTTTTGGGTTTGTGTCATGCTCCTAGTGTGGTGAATGTGCTTTGACGATGGTGGCATGCCTCTGTTTTGCTGGTTCTTTAGCCATTTTCATGTTTTTGTGGTTTTTGGTTGCACATGTGATGATATAATGAGGAGTTGCGGTGGCTATTTATGCTCTAATGATTGGAAAGTATGGTTGACCTCTATGGGTTTTCTGTTGTGAATTTATGATGCAAAATCCATCTTTATTTTTTTTTCTTTTCTAATCACAGCATAATTCATTTCAAAAGAATAACAGTTTGTTCTTGCTATAACTTTGCAGTCATTCTTGGTTGGTTTAGCTGCATTTGGAGCTTTAAGTTCTGCTTTGAGGTTCATCAATAAAACACACATTGACAAAACAAATCATTATCTTCACAAGGAAGACAGTATGTGTTTTGTGTGTTCCTTTTCTTTATTTTTCGAAACAAACCTAAACCATTTTGATGTTCAGCTACCATGTATATAGTTGCTTTTGATCAATATCCCTGTTACACTAGTGGAATGGATAATGCAGGTAGCTGAAGCATAAGAAAGTAATGCCATATTATTCCATTCCTAAAGGATTTGAAAGAAATGAAATGAGCACACAGTTGGCCTTTAACAAATAGCTGCAGTATCACTCAGGAGTCAGCTTTAAGTTTTTACTTGTAGTAGTTTTGATTATCTTAAAGTTCTACATGTCTTTCGGTCTTTGTGAGGATCCTACTAAAGGATTTTAACATCTGAGGCATGAAAATAGGGTAGTCTTATTGTGTTGAGATGCTGATTATGATACATGCTTTTGTTTCCATGCCAGTGATGAACTTCATCTTTGCATGTGGACTCAACTTTGGTGGTTTTTGGGACTCGATCACCGCAAATATTGTCTAGGTACACTCTTTGGAGTGTTTAGCTTTTTGTATAAGTCAGTGTTGTTTATTGTCTTTGGATTTAAATGGTTGTGTAGTGTATGGACCAATAAGAAAAGCCATTAGACCTTATGACATGTAAGCTTATAGTATTGATAAATAGATTAAAAGAAGTACCGGGTTCATGAACTCATTTCATCCACCCATATGTTGTTTATTTTTATTTATTCATTGATAATACTACACTTGATTAACTTGTTGTTTTTTCTTGTCATGTTCGGGGATCATTTTGAGAAGAAGTTGTACGCTGTCAACATTGGGTACACATTGCATTAATTGAATAAGTCAAGTTCAAAAGTAAGTAAACATATTATATGATGTTGACCCCTGTTCTCTTTTCATTCTCTAGATTATTAATATAATAGTTTGAGTGGAAGTCTTACCATTCTTAAGTAATTGACAAATAGGCGACCTTACCATTGTCACTAATGTTTATTTCTTGTGTGATAGTATTCCTTTTGCAGTCTTTCATGGCATGTGAGTAGGCCTTGAGATCTTGTTTAATGATTCTCCAAGCACACAAATGAGAATGTGATATCATACGTTAAACGTGATGCAAATGATATTAGTAGAGGAATGTTGCTGCTCATGTAAAGCTGCGCATTTGACAAAGGTCTATTCTCATATGTACCTTATTTTGATGCATCTTATAATGGATTTATATGCATTACTATATGGATTTCTTTGAATTTTGTTCTGTTATAGCAACCAAACTCGTTTACTTTACGTATTAGCTCAATCTTCCCTTATTGATGGACCATCTTTTGTGCAGGTTGGTATATGTGAATGTAATTTATTAATCAAATCTTGTTGAGAGTTGACCGTCCCGATCTTGCAGGTTTTACGCTGTTAGACACACAAAAAGGTTGGTCTTGGAGGTCCACAAAGATCACAAATCTCCATTTCACATGGCAAGGTAGAAGATGGAGTTTGGAAGAATGCTGGTAGCATAAACAATCTTCAGCAGCACTTCTTTGGATTCTATATGATAACACTAGTGAAAAGGTAATAACTAGAAGCAATGAAAGCTTGAGAAAATGGGCATCACTTAGTTCTGTAATCAAGTTAAAAGAATTAAATAATGGATTGCTGTGAATTACCATCTACATTGAGTAGATGGATTCCCAATTTTGTTTAGTTTTGGAAGAGCCTCTATTTTGATGCATCTTTTTTTCCCTCGTCTCTTTTTGATGCAGATTAGGACTGCAATACTTGTGGTTCTCATAGCTTGAGAAATTTTGAGTTCGCCTGCTCTTCGAAGTATAGATGGCATCAGGTAAACAGAACAGGGAGATTGGGGCTTCTATCAAAATCCAGTCTATTTCACGAGGTAACGAGTGTAAGTGTTAAACCAACCAGCCTTACTTAACTATTTTGCATAGCATTCTTGTGAACTATTTAAAAGATCTGAATTTTTGTTTGTCCCTGCTTAGTTTGAAAACATTTTTATTTTTCCTAATTCAGAAGTTGGGAGGAAATAAGGGCTAAGAGCACGACATTTTACCCTTTTTTGGCATTAGATTTGTTGAAAGCAGTATGCTTTTCACTTTTCAGTGTCTACACCCCTTAATTCTGTTTGCTACTTTGATGCAATTATCAGAGTGTATTAACTGTGCATGTACTCTTAGAGATATAATAAGTTACCTATGTTTATTAGAACCAAAATTGTGTTCTTTGTCCCGATGAATTATTTGTTGAAAGTTTGGTTGACTAATATGTTTTTTTCTCTCACGACAGGTGTGTGCAAGTGTGCCACCAGAGTTCGCAAACCTGAATGAGCTACAACTATGGAATGATATGTATGAAAGCAAACATTAAGCTATTTCATGTAGACATGAGAATGCCAACAAGTCTGGATGTACGTACCTTGAGGATCAGATCATACAGTGCAGATTTGCCGATATATAATCTCAACTCTTCCATTGTGGTGATATACCAATGCGGTAACTACCGTAAGTGACATAAGCTATAGTCTATATAAGTTACTGTCGTTATGACCAGGTCTTGGTCTGTATGGGTGTTTAGTCCATGTGCAGGTCATGGATTTGATCTGAAAGTCTGGTTTGTTGTGTGCCGGGTGTCCTTGGGTCTATCAGGACATGTCCGGACATGTCCGGACTTGTCGGGACTTGGACTTGTCCGGACATGAGGCTTGTCCGGGACTTGTCCAAACTTATTTTTCCTATTTTCGGATAAAACATTATTGTCTTTCTTCACTAATTATTGATGGAAATTTGACTTTATGTAAAGTATGTAAAGGTGGATGTTTGTATAGTACTGTGAGTGTACATGTTCTTGAATGCAGTTGCTATTGGCAATTTGTTATTGAATCCTGATTTTGCATTGTGTTGTTATTGAATCCTGATTAATGAGAGGAAAATAATCTATAATGAGGGGATGTTTTTTTTTATCAAATCGTAATTTAATAAGGGGTAACTGAATCTACAATAAGGGGTTATTTCTATCATTAAATCACGATTTGTGAGGGATAACTTACCTTATAATAAGGGTTTAGATTGTTATTAAAAAAATGATTTTTAATAACAGGAAAATACCATTATTAATGTCCGATATTATTAATAACGGGATTGAGTTTCCCGTTATTGAATACCTTTACCGGCGGAGGCAGTAATAAGGGGCCATAACAGGAAATTTCCCGTTATAAAAGGTTTTTATGAGGGGAAATGGACAATTAATGACGGGAAGTACCCTTATTAATAGCCGATTTTCTTGTAGTGACGGGTTTTGGCCGCATTGTAAGTCTAGTTTATCCGATATTAATAAAGCTTTCGTCTTCGGGGAAAAAAAGTATTTTTATTTTTACTTTTTTATTTACATCTAATAAATCAAAATTAGAAAAACGGATAATTGCCCGACAAAAATGAGATAAAAAGTAAGGGGAAAATGAAATGGGTCCCATAACTTTAGGGTGGTATCGATTTTGGTCCCGTACGATTCCTACTTATCGATTCTGGTCCCGTAACTTTAAAAAACTCATCAATTTCAGGACATTTAGTTTTTCGGACGAATACTCCGGCTCGTTTGCCATGTTGATGCTAACTGGATAGTGTTGACTAGGCAAATTTTGCCATGTTGGACGGAAAGAAAATCAGTTCTCCATCTCCATTCTCATATTCCTTTGAGCCCTTGTCCAAATTCTGTGAAAACCTAACGCCATCCTCCCAAACTCAAATCGCAGTAATTCTTTCAATCATCTAAGCCTTTTCCAAATAAATAAATAAAATAATCCTGCAATTTTCTTTTTTTGAATCTGACAAGGACGATGGTGATGAGAAGGAAGAAGGATTCTTTGGATCTTCTGGTGCTTGGTGGGTGATTTTATATTTTCTGATAGTTTTTCATCGACGTGAAGCTTTTGAAGCTACTAGTAGTATTTATGTCAATGGAGAAGATAAATAGCATGATTACGACTGTTGTTTTAAAAAAAATTAGTTTTTTTTTTTCTGCTGTTGAAGGTTTTTTTTTTTTTTTTTTTTTTTTGATGCTGTTCTTGGATTTGGTCTATTCGAAGAGATGTCTAATATTTTTGGAGGGGGAGGGCGGTTGTTTAACAGATCCAGACAGAAATAGTTCAAAAATGAGAGAAACCAAAACCAAATATTGAAGAGTTTTTCCTTTTGCTCGTCTCTTAAATTGACGTTCAGAAAAGAAAAATTACAAGATATTATTATTATTTTTTGTTTCGAAAACGCTTAGATCATCTGCGTTAAGGAAAAAATGTGATTTGATTTGGGGAGGAATGACGTTAGGTTTTCACATATTTTGGAAACGGTTCAAAGGAATAAGAACGTGGTTTATGTGATTTGAGGATTGTGTTTATTATTTTATTTAATTTTTATTATTGTTATGTCCAACTTGGCAACATTGCCCTAGTCAACATTGCCCGGTCAGCATCTATGTGGGAAGATGATCGGAGTATTTGCCGGAAAATATAAGTATCCTCAAATTAATTAATTTTATTAAGTTACGGGATCAAATTCGATATATTGAAATCGTATGGGACTAAAATTGATACTACACTAAAGTTATGAGACCAATTTTGTTATTTCCTCTATTCTGTTAAACAGTTCAATTGTTAACCGAACCGAACTTTGAACTATTGCAATGTTTCTAGCGGACTGAAGCATTGATTCATTTGTTCTGATACAGAAACTAAATGTTGAGATGGCCCAATAAGATTATAATGGCCAGGCCCAATCCAAAGCCCAAGCACAAGCCAGAGCCGGCGTGCGTGCGTGTGGGGTTCTGAACCAACAAGTACCTATGTCTTCCCTCCTGCCCAATAGTTCTGAACCAACAAGTACCTATGTCTTCCTTCCTGCCCAAAAAGATTATACTGGCCTGCCCAGCCTAAAGCCCAATTCACAGCGGAAGGAAAGCAGCGCAGCTCGCGCGCATGTTGGGTTCTGAACCAACAAGTATGTATGTCTTTCTTTCATCTACAAAATTCTCTTGCCCATTGAGAATTGCCTCTAAATGCCACATTACTTCTTAAGTAGTAGTTCCACTTGAGTCATTTCCCCAATGTGGGACAAATGAATTACACATTATTCATTTACTACACCCACATATTTTACTCCACATTTAGGCATTAATTTCTCATCCACCCGTTATCGGAATCGATTGATTCAAAAGCCTAACATCAATTACTATTTTAGTAGTTTCTGAATTTGTTTTAGCTCCCGAAAATTCAGTCTGTAGGTTAATCAATATCGATGCTGAAGTGGACTGTTCCCCATTAAAATTCCAACAGTTTTGTTTATATCATTGGCCATTGGACTTTTAGTAAGAAGGTTTTCTTATCAAAAAGACATTTTTAAATGTTATTCTTTTTTAAGTAAGGTAGTGGTGTCCAGAAGCAGACTGGTAGTAGTCCGGCGGTTGTCCGGTGTGGTCCCGGCGTTTGTCCGGTGTGTTTCCGGCTTTTGTCCGGTTGTAATCTTTGCTTGTTTGTTGTTTTAATATATATCTATCGTTTCGTAAAAATAAAAATAAAAATGTTATTCTTTTTATAAATCTGTTTTTTGTAATTTTTCATGAATCTAGTAGCTTGGTACTTTTTATGCATATGCCGGCAAGGTCTGAGCCAGGAATCGGATCTCGGGTGGGCTAGTAGAGTATACATGGAAAATCGGGTGGGCTAGCGGAGTATATTCGTACAATCGAGTAGGCTTAAATAAGATGTTTTGATGACATAAATTAGATTATATAAGATTTTTGCTGTAGAATTTTTTTTCGTCAGGTGGGCTTAGCCCCCTTAGCCCTTGCTTTGGCTACGTCCATATATGCCGGTTATGTGTGAGGTGAAAAGACGACCAAGATATCCGACTGGGTCATGCCCACGGTCTCCTTGCTCGTGGATGCGGAAGGATCTACTTTTTGTTCAATTATGTGTTTGTACATAAGTTTATGAAAAAGTATCCGCGAAGTTGTTTACTGTATCAATTATGCTTGATAGATCGAGTTATGGTTTGGAAATAGTGATTTTTTATAGATTCATTGATGGAATTTCAGCAAGTGTCTTTTCTTCTTCCTTTTTTTTTTTTTTTTTTTTTTTTTTTTTTTTTTTTTTGGGCCTGCAATAACAAATCACCGTTGAAATTATCAATGAAAGGTTTATTATTGGATGGATGTATTCATATGTAATACAATATGTAATCTTGAACAGTTCAATAGCCTGCAAACTATTAAATTATTCGGAAATGATAGTGCCACACCCGTGTGCGTCACATCCGGCCACATCGGATGATCTGCACCGTTGATCGGTGTTAGATCTATATTATAATATAGATCTAACACCGATCAACGACGCAGATCATCCGATATGGCCGGATGAATGTAGAGCACACGTGTGTGTGTATAGTAGCAGATGCTCTAAATTATTTTGTAACATATATTTTAATAATGCCTCTCAAAATAAAATAAAAATATATAATGATAAGAGAGGTGCCTCCACACTATAAATTGTGCTCCTATGTACCACAAGAATTTGCACATTCATTTCTCATACATATATATTGAGTTTTATATAAATATATAAATACATTTCTCTACAAAAAAAACATATGGCCAATATTTCAGCATGCTTTATTATGCTCTTTTGCTTCATTATCTTTACAGAGGGAGGTAAACATATGGATACAATTGAATCTCCTTAGTGATTTTCTTTTTTTTTTCCCTTGGGGTGGGGCGGAGGATCTCTTTTGCAAGATGTGAAAATTTCAACTTTGTGTATACATTGTTGTTTACCGTTAGCCAAAGTATACGACTCGATTAATATAAGTCAAATCATAATCATTGAAGAGGAAATTCTTACTAGCACTCACCGCTATGATATGTGTATAATAAGATAAATATTATTTTGTTTTTTCATATACATGTTGTAGATCTAACGGATTGATGCATAAGACGACTCCCTGTGTAAGAATGTCCCTCAATGAAGGGCGAAGCCAACAACAGGGCCATGAGCAACTAAAATGGTTCCGTTCAACAACACTCCAAAACAATATAGAGTGTATTTTATTCCATTTGATATGCACAATGGCACGATACATCTTGTAACGCTAAACCTGTGTTTGGCGGCGTTCAATGAGTTATAAAAGATTCAATTGACTACTTAGACCGTCGTTTGCCTAGCTAAAAGAGCTAACACGAGTTGACAAGACCTTTATATCACACACTTATTCTGAAGTGATATTTCTCCAGTTATATGGATATGATGTTTCTCCCAACTTAGCAATATGGGATATTAAACATCTAGACTGCAAAGTTAAAATATTCTAAGAGCTTCAACAATGTACACTCTACTACACCACCGAAAACTCTTTTTAGAGTGTTGTACACTCCTTTAAGTCCACAATATACACCCAAACTCATCATATGTCTCTATATTTATCAAAACCACTCCCTTAAAATAGAGGGTGTTCTAGAAGTGAATTGTTGACCAACTCATCTTCTTTCTCTCAACCAATCTTCTTAGGTCTTCAATGGATTTAGAGGAGTGTATAAAGGGTATTTACTGGAGTGGAATTTTTTAGAGTGTCGGAAAAGTGTTGTTTGCAAAAAAAAAAAAAAAAAAAAAAAAAAAAAAAGGGGGGGGGGGGGGGGGGGGGGGGGGGGGGGGGGGGGGGGTAGGAAGTTATTATAAGACGCGATTATTATGGATACAAACAATGGGCATCCGGAGTGTGCTTACACTTGCGAAATCAAATTTATTGAATGTTGTTAGATTCGAATCAGATTAATGTCGAATAAAATAAATGTTGTGTTGTTAGATTCGAATCAGATTAATGTCGAATAAAATAAATGTTGTGTGTTATCATTAGAAAAAAAACAAAACTACTTTATTGAACGAGTAAAGTAACTCTATTCATCACATAATAAAAATGTGAAAATAAATGCGAACATATTTCTGTCAAAATATTGATATTTTATATTTGAAGTTGCATGCATTCACATTTAACATTTTTTTTACTGAAACAGTAGAACAACTGTATAAACACACACACGCACACACTTTTTGCCCTTAGTAGGAGTCGAACTCAGGACCTGAGCAATAAGCCAATAACCACTGGAGCATTGCCTCATTGGCGCACTTTTAACGTCTTTATTTACATGTGACAAGGAATTTTTTATATTAACAATTAGTTATTGAATTATAAATAATGAACTTTTTGATTACCTTGCAGCAAAAGCAACTGATAATTCCCTCCCACCTACATCTGGGATATCAAGGAAATTACATGTATTTAACCCACGATCGCTTGTCACTGAAGCAGGATGCAATGCAGAATTTTGTGATCTAAGATCTTCAAACGATAATTGCCAGTTGGGTTGTTATTGTGGTGTGAGTAAATGTTCTGTTGTGGTAGGTTCGGAAGTTGTGGTAGGTTTGGACAATGAACCCGATGATGTTGAATCCTCGATGACATCTTCAAGAAAATTATTCTATGAATCTCGAAAACTTTATGATGAAGAGTATTGCAATGGGTTCACTTGTAATCCTGATCCTCAAGCTGAGGACAACTGCCCAAACTACTGTTTCTGCGGTGCTGTCGTCAAATGCACTCTGATCGTAACACATGCGTCATAACGCATGTCAGAATATATACATTTTTACATCACTCATCTATGGTGTAAAATGTATTGTTTGAAATATGAATTTCTCTACGATAGACGACGATGGAAAAGTGTGTTATGACACGTCACACGTATTGTAATCATATAGAAGAGCTCGATGGGTCAATAAACATGTGTACTTTTTTTTTTCTTCCTTTTTTAATGAAATGAATACTGACAGTTAAGGGGAAACTCAAAAAATACCCTATTTGCATAAAACATTTTTTCATATACATCCCTGTTTTTCAAACTTTTTTTCATACCCATCGCCCTAGAATTCGACGGTACCGCTCTATCCACCTTCCTTACCGCTGAAATCATCGACGATACCGCTCTAATTTTCGACGGTACCGCTCTAATTTTCGACGGTACCACCTTCCTTACCACTTAGGGGTGTAATCGAGCCGAGTCGAGTCGATACTCTCTAGGGCTCGAGCTCAACTCGACTAAAAAAGTTCGGGCTCGAAACTCGGCTCGAGCTCGATCGAGCCATAAAAAATCAAGATCGAACTCGACTCGCTAAGTACTCGATAAAGCTCGACTCGACTCGTAAGCTTGATTATTATCCTAGAATTCATTTAATTTTTAACGTATTATGGTAAATTCGAGCTCGGCTCGTCTAATACTCGACTCGAATAATATTTTTTAATAATAAAAAATAATATTTTATAATAAATTTAATAAATTAATTAATTAAATAATTATTTAATCAAACTCGATTAAGCTCGCGAGCTACTCGACTACTATATTTTAAAACTCGAGCTCGGCTCGGTTAATTATTCGAGTAGCTCGACTCGAGCTCGAACTCGAAAAAAACCGAATCGAGTCGATCTCTCGCGAGTCGAGTGCGAGTAGCTCACGAGTAGCCCAGCTCATTTACAGCCCTCATCAATGGAAGATTCCACCAACCTGTGATATTTTTCATTTTTCAAGATGAAAGCGGTACCGTCCAACTTTTCAGCGGTACCGTCCAAGATGAAAGCGGTACCGTCCAACTTTTCAGCGGTACCGTAGATGCTTAAGGCGGAAGGTAGGAATAAATTAAATTTTGAAAAAAAAAAAGTTGACAAAAATTATATTTACCAAAATAGGGTATTTTTTGAGTTTCCCCGACAGTTAATGTATCGTTGCCCTTGCTGGGTTTTTTAGCCTTGATATTATATGTCTTTTTGTTTGTATCAATATTTAAGGTTTTTTTTTTTTTTTGAGGAAGTATCAATATTTAAGTTGTTCGTATCAAACTAACATTATCTTGTGACGTTGGATATATCGTCTTTTTCTCTCTAGAAATGCTAACAACTAGAAGAAAAAAGAAAAAATAAACTACAATTTTTGTTTTTATTTTTTGAGAGAAAAAACTACAAATTTTGATAGAGTGCTTTAATTTCAAGTTTCAAATCAGATTGGGTTTACCAGCCTTAGACTATTGGCTGGATTTTCTAAGAAGACAACTTCTTTCTCATTTTATCTACCCAAAAATAATAATAAAAAACAACATTTTTACGCGAGAATGAAGCAGGACCGACCATAAAATCCAGGCCCTAGGTGCATGGTTTCTCTCATTTACTTATTATAAGTGATGCAGTTGTAAAAAATATTTATTCATTTTCATATATCACGGTTTTCGATCATTTTTTCTGACAATTTCATTTATCGTCTTTTTTTCACACGTTACCCTTATTTACTAATCCCTCCGTCCTAAAATATAATGGCTCGTTTGTTTGATGGGAATGGAAAGGAAATAAGTGATATTCCATTCCATTCACACGTTTGGACCGACTTTTATAACAAAGGAATGGAATTTTTTTTTTATTCCATCGGAATCGAAACAAGGGGTTTTCATTCCCTCAAAAAGCGGTAGGAATGGGTAGGAATGAAGCCGCGCAAAGAGAAAACGTAAAACTCGGGAATGATGAAAACCGACCGGCCTTTCTTCATCACGCTTCATTTCAAAAACCTAGCTGCGCTGCTTCAAGAGGACGCTCCCCTTTCGATCTACTTCAAATTTCTATAGGTAATTTTTGGTTTCTCTTCTCTCCTTTCGATCAACTTCGAATTTCAATAGATGATTTTGATTTCTCTTCTCTGTATCTTCTATTCTCTTTCACTTTGTCTTCTTGCTTGTTTTAATTTGTTCATTTTTCTGGGTAATTTGCTGGGCAACTCTGATTCATTTTTCTGGGTAATTTGCTGGGCAACTCTGATTCATTTTACGGCTTGTTTTTGCTCTTTTTTTTTTTGTTGCAGTCTTTAGTCCGTTTGAATTTATGTCTGATTGTTTTTTCACTGTTGTGGTGTTGTTGCTATCGGCTCTACTGTAGTTGATGATGATTTTTGGATCTTCAACTTCGGAGGTTGTTGCCGATGTTATGGAGCTTGTTCATCGTTTGTTGCCCCAAACAAAAGGAATTGAAAATCTTCGTTTCATTCTACGTATAACAAACATCGGAATGGAATTAAAGATTATTCCATTCCTATTACTTTATTCCATTCCATTCCATTCCGCGTAACAAACATGCCATAAGGCTATTTGACTTTTTGATCTTGGACAATACTAAAGAATCATTTATTACATTTTTTTATTTTTACTTCTAATTTATTTATTATATATCCACCTACTTATCATTAATTTACAACTATTGTATTAATGACCGTCAAAAAGAGATTCTAATATTTTATAATCAAAATTAATGAAATTTAATCACATTCTTGAACTATATGAAAACTCTAAATAGGCTTTCCTTTCTGGGCGGAGGGAATACTATATGAGAAATTAGAAGACGACTACAATAATTACATTTAGAATTTTTTAGTCATTAATTTTAAAAGTATCACTTGTGATTTTTTTCTTAAATAAACATCAAGAAATCAGATTGAAACTAAATTTATCTCATTAATGAATAATGAATAATGAATAATGTTATTGTGGAGTGAATAATGTGAAAAATCTTTTCTCCAAAACACAATGCATTACTATAAGCCGAATAGTTTTTTTTTGTTAATGGACATGCCCTTTTTATTATAGAGTTGATCAAATTCTAGGCCCAAAAAATCCAGGGGATAGGCTCAAGGCCCGGGCCTAATATGCCTATGCGCCGGCCCTGAATAAAGTAAGATGTGTTCCATTGACACCACATAAATTCTTACGGCACCCCAACTTCACATGTAAAAAAAATTGAGTATAAAATGTGTCGTTAAAAAATCATTTTGTAGTTTAAAAATATAGTTTTAAACTTCGGTGATCTCCACTGGATAAAATTTCTGAATACGTCCATACTTATTGGCGCGCTTTCAACATCTTTATTTACATTGGCCAAGGAATTTTATCAATTAGTTAATGAACTTTTTTTATTACCTTGCAGCAAAAGCAACTGAAAATTCCCTCCCACCTAAATCTGGGATATCAAGGATAGAAATTTTATTATGGTCCTGGACCAAGTATGACTTGGTGATCCAGGACCAATAGGAAAGCAACAAAATATATAAGGGTCCACCGTGTAAAATATAAATACTATTAATTTACATTTTTACCCTTCTTATAAGGATTTTTATTGGTGGACCAGTGTGACATGGTGATCCTCGACCACCATAAAACCACTGTATCAAGGAAATAACTTGTATTTAACTTCCTCAAAAAAAAAAAAAAACATGTATTTAACCCACGATCGCTTATTACTGAAGCAGATTGCAATGCACAATTTTGTGATCTAAGATCTTCAGTCAATACTTGCCGGTTGGGTTGTTATTGTGGTGTGAGTAAATGTTGTGTTGTGGTAACTTCGGACAATAACGAACATGATGATGAATCCTCGCCAACATATTCAAGAAAATTATTCTATGAATCTCGAAAACTTTTTGATGAAAACTATTGAAATCAGCACACTTGTGATGCTGATCCTCAAGCGGTGGACAACTGCCCACAGTACTGTTTCTGCAGTGTTGTCGTCAAATGCACTCTAGACACAACAAATGAGTCATCACGCGTCTCACAGTGCATTTTTACATCACTCATCTACAGTGCCGGATACAGAAATTCTTTTCAGTGGGGTCACCGGACCGTAAAACCACATTTTTTATCCAAAAAAATTGTTTCAGTGAGGTCACCAGAGCTTAAAACTACATTTTTATCAATAAAATGACACTTTTTAACAACAAAACTACATCGTTTTAATACTAAAAAAAATTCGGATCTCGGTTGAGTACGTGAGGTACACACGGATCCGCCATCGCTCATCTATGGTGTAAAACGTATTGTTTGAAATATGAAACTCACTATGATAGACGATGTAAAAGCGTGTTATGATACATGTTGTGATCAAATAAAAGTCAACGCTTGTAATTGTTAGTGTTCTAAGAATGTGTGTGTTGTCCCGTTCTAGACACCGTGTCCTTATCCGGAAATAAACGCCCGGTTCAGATCAACTGTTTAGACCATCGTTTTCGTTTAGCCTAAAAAGGTTAAACCGAGTTCTGGGCGTTACAGTGTGAGCTCAATAAACATATGTACTTTTTTTTTTTGAAATGTAATGGATATTAATAGTGAATGTATGATTGCCCTTTGCTGGGTGGGATTTGGGATGGAAAAGTGGAGGCATAAAGGGCTTTTTTAGCCTTGAAATTATATGTCTTGTTATTTGCATCGAGATTATTGAAATGCGGATCTGAACAACCATTCTCGGTCCTCCAAATCAATTTGGTCGGTAACAATCTCGCAAAGCAAAAGGAACAAAATCTTCTCTTTATAATTTGTCGATGTTCTAACAACTTTTCAACCAATATCAATGAATCTCCTCTTGACAACTAATTATGCTACCCAAAAAGCATAATTACTACATGCATAAAACAACATTTTCACGCAAAGAATCAAGTCATTACCGACCTAAAATTCAAGACCCTTGTTTGGTTTCGGATTAGGTTAAGTTAAATGAATTCAGAAGAGAGAAAATGAATAAAATAAATTAAGTGAAATAATGATTATACTAAAATAGGAAAGTTAGGAGCCATAGCTTACCCATCCTCATTCCCACGTTGTTACTAAGTCTAATCCTCTGAAAGATGTTAAAGTAAGAGGTGAGCTATGAAACTCACTAAGAAACATAGCGATTTAGGAAACTAATGCTATCTTTATCATTTACTCGTCAAATAAAAATGTTTCAGTTCTCCTGGTTTATGTTGATGATATCATAGTTACTAGAAATGATATTAAGGAGATATAGCGATCACAGAAGTGTTTATTCCAAGAATTTGACTTAATATCCCCAGGAAGGCTGAAATACTTCATTGGAATTGAGGTAGCACACTCAACCAAAGGAATCTTCGTCTAACAACAAAAATACGTGCTAGATCTATTGGCAGAGATAAGAAAACTGGGGTGCAAACCAATTGCGAGTCCTATTGATTACAATCATGGGATTTCCGATTCACCAGACAATGGATCAGTGGACAAGACTTCCTATCGGAGATTATTTGGAATGTTGATTTACCTAACTCATACAAAACCTGACATTTCCTATGCAATTAACATGGTGAGTAGGTTTATGCCAAACCCAAAAAGGGTCCTTCATAAAGAGCTCACAGGATCTTGCATTTCCTTAAAGGGTGTCATGGAAAAGGGATTTTGTTCAGAAGATTAGGAAGTGTCAATGTGAAAGCTTTCACAGATGCTGACTATGGTAGGGCACTTGAAGATAGAAGATCCACTTTAGGTACTGTGTTTATCTGGGAGGAAATATTATCATTTGGAGAAGTAAAAAACAGAGTGTGGTGGCTAGGTCAAGTGAGGCAGAATTCAGATCCATGGATTTAAGAATTTTGAGCTCCTATAGGTAAAAAATCTTCCTCGGGGACCTAAAGATCGAGTGGATTCCTACTTTGAAGTTGTATTAAGATAATAAATCCTCCTTCAACATTGCTCATAATCTTGTTCGTCATGACAGGACCAAGCACATTGAAGTTGACAGACATCTCATCAAAGAGAACATTGAGAGTGGCTTGATTTGCACCCTTATGTTTCTACTCATGATCAAGTTGTTGATGTCCATAGAAAGTGTCTACCAGGCACTGCTTTCAAAGAAATCTCTAGCAATCTTGGAATGTATGATATTCATTCATCAGCTTGAGGGGTTGTTAGATTTCAATTGTGGTCTGCTCGGCTGAGTAGATATCAGTTGTGTCCTCCTCAGCTAATTCACTCAATTGATCACTCATTCTCTTCCTGCCGGTCTTCTCTGTTACTGCTCATCTATGCTTCTCCGTTGGTCTATTATGATCATCTGGACTACCCATCTGACTGAACTTCTCAGCTGATCTTCACATCTGATGTTGCAAACCTTGTTTGTTTGTTTTATTATATTCTATTAAGGACATAACTAGACATTCTAAAGTCTAATTATGTCCATTCCACTTTTATGTGTTAATTAACTTTTTAGTAATCCTAACTAACGGTCACTTTTCTGGTTGACCGTTTATGTTGTCTCAAATCTTTTTCTAGCCGTTGGGTTTTTCTTATTTATGTAACATGATGCTCTTCACATCTCTCGAGAATTATTATTAAAATTTATTTCATTTCTGAAATCTTATATGGTATCGGAGCTCTTGGCTCAATTTGTTTAAAAATATCTCTTCATCTTTATTGATATTTTCGAATATGTCGTATCCAACTGCTACAAGCACGGGATGGGATCCTCTACCGTATGGAATTGCCGTGATCCATGCTATGAAATTATAGAAGCCTGCCAAGTGTATTAGAAAAAATCTGAGCCCTCCCTTTCTTTCATATGTTACAGCACTCCTTTGCCCTCATATTTCATTTTTTTTTTTTTTAAAGTTTCTACTCGTTAAACATGGCTATATATATGTACATGTATATATATATATATATATATATATAACGGATCCGTAAATTTTTTTAGTGGTCATAGATTTTTTTAGAATATATTTTTGGCGGTTTTATTGGCACCACGAAACTACTAACGGCACCACGATCACTTTTGGCATCCTATAAATCATTTTTGGCGCCATATTGAATATTTTTATTATTTGCATAACACAAACGTCGGTGGAACTGACGCTCGTTCTCGGTACGAGCGTATCACTGGAACAGACATTTGTGTTCCATTCCAACGTCAGTGACACTGATTTTACAGTTATAAATGTATCACAGGTGAAAAACATCAGACCCATTGACGTTTTGAGCGGAAAAAACCTCAGTGACTCTGACGCCCGTAACGTGTTGCCAAAAAGTGATTTGGTGGTGCCAAAAAGTAAATGAAAAATAATATTAAAAAAAAGGTGTCAATAATAATTTGATAGTGCCAATAGAACTCGCCTTTTTTTAAGTAAATTCTATGAAGATGATCACCGTGAAATTAGTACTATAAAGTATATGTTTATTTACCCCGAACTGTTCTCAATTACGGAATGATAGATATATTATTGTATGAAATACTTGTCAATTGCCTATAGTCGGTTCCTTGGTTAGTAATTTTGCATCTATACATTTTACCCCGAGATTTGGTACTGTTTCGTTTTATTTTCTGTACTTTTCAGATGTGCCAAGTCATGGAGCGAAGTGGGAACGAATATGGGCTAAAAAGGATGATTGGGCCGAAGTCATAAAGTCTGGAAGAAATCTGCTGGGCCAAGAATCAATGAAAAGAAGTCCGGCAACTGCGGCAACCCTGGCCGCAGTTGCGTGACTTGGGCAACATGAAATCGAAGCCGCCAATAATTGTATTAAGTCTGTTAAGGTTTAGGCAGCCTAAGTCGGTCATATGGCTTTATAAAGACTGTTTCAGAACCATTATAGTGTGCAAAAACATATGTATACAGTTTATATTTATTTTATATGAAATAAAGTTGCTTTAGAGTTTGTTTTCGCTTTACTTTGGTTATCTTCTCCAAGCCATCAACTAACTTGAGTCGATCAAGTTAGATCAACCGTCACGGAGGTATGAATCATTGAACGTTCATTCATATTCTTCATTATGGTAGATTTACTTTGATTAACGCAATGTAATTAATCAGCATGCTTAAACAACTCGTAATTAACCAGAATTAGTCAGGACAGAACGATGAATTCCAGAATTAAGAACCTCCGCTCACGCAATTGCGGCGCAACTTAGGTAACCCTAAATCTAGAGATTCAACGTCAACTATGATCGACAGGTTTAATTAACAGTAGACTAGATCTGGCCAATCTGCTTATTGTATTCGTAAATTAACATGAAGGACAATAAGTGAAGTGTTAATTAGGACATAGTCTGGATCATTCCTAGGAATGTGCTAGTCATATTAACGATAGCTGCTTAGGAGGTTCTCGGTTCGCCGGCACTTTCTAGGTCTTATTGCGTGTGAGTTAATACAACCAACGAAGGAGGTTAACGTCACATAGGCGTCTAATGTCATATTAACGATGTAGATAACTCTAGGAAATTGCACCCATAGCTAAAACTGAATTAAATGCGTGTTCTGTTTAAATCTGGGTAATTACGAAGAGAATTCGGTATAAGGGTTAATTACACCAAGTTAGGAGATCGGACACATTTTTGATACGACACGTATCCGACATGACACGCACGACACATATTTTTTAGTATTATTATAAATTGTTAATACCCGGCACAACACGACACTTTTCCGATACGTTGTCGACATTCCTCAACACGGTGCAACACTTTTCCAATATCGTGACAACACTCCCAACACGGCGTGACATGGCTGTTTGATACTTAATTAAATGGAAATGTTTGATTCTTAATGGTTTAATTGTTGAGAGAGATTGTCTTAATTTAATCGTCACCTCTTTGACCTACCCTACGGCGGCATTGAGGTGTGAGATTAAATCAATGGAATGGTAGGATAAACTGCTGATGGGAGTCAACTTTACGTGACTTCGGTGCATTAATTACCCCCGTTTACCACACTTTCAGCACAATTTTGGGTGAATTAGACCGTTTTCGGGGTGATATCGTGAGCTTATGGCACGGGGAGTGAATCCGTTGCTTTGATGGATTCTTACCCTTTTTGTTGATATTAACCCCATTCCCGAGCACTTTTGCCCTCCGGAATTGTTTGGATGTTTGTGGTTGTTTATGATATTGAAGGGTATTGGTGTCTCGAGGACCTGGAAGGTGACGATTTGTGGTGAAAAAGCATGATCGAGGCAAGACGAGGGCCCAAAAAGGAAGAAAAGTGAAGATTTGGGGAAATAGGGGTTCAAACGCGCGTTTGAACCCTCCAAACGAGCGTTCTAGAAGTCCAGATTTGATTCAGAGTTGAAGCCCTCCAAACGCGCGTTTGAAATCACCTTAAACGCGCGTTTGAAACTTCTAAACGCGCGTTCCAAGTCACCCAAACGCGCGTTCCAGATGAAGAACAGTCAAGTCCCTGCCCAGAAATGATGAGTAACGCGCGTTTCAACTATGCGAAACGCGCGTTTGAAGATTCCAAACGCCCGTTCCAGCTCCCCAAACGCGCGTTCGGACCGATTTTTCTGCAGATTTTTCCCCCACCTATAAATACCCCCCTTAGACTATTTCTTGATATCAAGCTGTTAAGGGTGAATTTATACGATTTATAACGCTATATTCTATGAGATTTTTCCCCGTATTTGTACTAAATTGCATAAGAAACGAGTGTTTAACGGAAATATTGAGTAAATGAGATTTTAAATAAGTTATTCGCAAAATTGGTTGATTTTGGTGCTTTTAATATGATTTTATGATTATTTGGACATTATTACATTTTGTGATGTTTTTATGTGTTATAGATACATGTTTGAGGCTCAAGAGATGATCAAAAGTTGATTAAGTTCGAGTTAATTGATGATAAAAGAGATAATGAAGGAATGACTTAGAGAAAGAAGAGATAAATATCAAGAAATCAAAACTCGATCAAGCTGAACGAGCGTCCAGGTCCCGTCCAGAGTGGACGGGCGTTTGATAAAGCATACGGGCGTCCTGAGGAGTGATTTTGATACAGAGAGTTTGGACGTCGTCTGAACGGGCGTACGGCGGTCCCGGATCTAGGCCGGACGGGCGTTCACAAGAGCGGACGAGCGTCCGTCGACCGACTTTGGCAAACCGACTTCAAAATCTATATATAGTATTTGTTTTCTCCACATATGAGAGACAATACACACATTATTCGAAACCCTAAACCTAGGGGCGGCTTTAGGCTGCGTTTTTCTTCCTTTTATTCCGATTCATGCACTTTAGATCTAGATTAAATTAGTTACTTTTTATGCCTTGTTTCGCAAATTTGAGTTCGAGGATGTTCGAAGCTAAAAGCTTCATCAAACGAGTATTGTGAAGCCGTCCAACAATTGTTGATTTCGTTTTCATCGATTATACTTTTGTGAGTTTTTATTAAAGGTTGTTTCTTTATTCATGTTTATTATGTTTAATTGCTCTTATATCGGAAGATATGCATGTGTTGATTGTTTATTGTTGATGGAAATCTCTATAAACCTTAGATCACCATGAATAGGAATAGTATTTGAATCTATCTTAACGGAAGTTAATAGGTTTAATTGCTAGATTATAAACATAAAGTTTACACCTTTTGATTCCGTGATTCATTGTGTTTCGTATTTAGCTACTATTTATTATTTCCGATGGATCATGTAAGCCATAAGGCGTCAGTACTTTCTTTCGTACTTTATTTCAACTGGTGAATGTATTTAATGCTTTATCTTTTGGTATTACTAGTTTTTATTATCTCTTTTCATTCTGGTATAATTCCCCGTTTTCCCCGAGATGTTTCCTTGTTTGTCAAGTCGTGCAGGTATCATTCTACCGGTTTTGTCGACCTACATTGTAGGATTACGAGTTCTAAGTGTCACTATATAGGCTCCGGCCTGACCGACGAGTCGTGTATCGGTTTAAATCAGCTAAGTCTTTGACCTTTTCTTTTAATTCTGCACAACATGAGGACATGTTGATCTTTAAGTGTGGGGGAGGGGATGATTTGATATGTATCTACACATTTGCTTAACTCGTTATGTTTCTATGCAAAATGAGCTAGATTTTTCAAAAAATTTCGACATTTTTGTTTTTGTTTTGTCCCGAGTAAGCAATGCATAATCTTTGTTCGTTATTTTTATAGTCATCCAAGCTATATATCATATGTTTGATAAGTTAGTTGTTTCACCTGAGATCTATTTTTCACGAGCCATAGTGAACGATGAGCTAGAATATAAAGTTATACCCCTTTTCGATTAGTGATTTTTGATTTTCTTAGAAGTCATGTGCTTAGTGCTACGTACATATCTTGAGATTTATGATAGTTTGTATTTAGATCCGGAGTATGTTATACTGTGAATATCTTAGGTTTGAATGTGACAAGTAACACGTAACTTATTGTCAAATGAAAAAGTTGAGAAATATGATGAAGTAATTGTGTGTGTCGAAAGCTAGTCGATGATTTGAGTGTGATAGGGTATACCACGTATGTCCTATACCACTATGATGACTAGAAGCTCACGACAGTCAGAAAAAGCTGCCTTATGATTGGAGTAAGGTAGGGTATATCTCGAATATCCTATTACGCTATGACGGGGCAATAGCTCATTCGATGTGTGTTTAAAGTGAAAGTGATTAAATCAACTAAAGAATTGATATGAAATGAATATAAGACTAAGTTATCGTCTGTCTTGTCCCAGAGTATAAACCGATAGATATCTTGTAGGGATTATCCTCTAAGTATTTCAGAAAGGCCCTAGATATGTTCTATCATCTTTTTCGGGATATGTCACGTTTGTAGGGTACACCTTATGAGTGTCATTTATCGCTAGTCTACGAGGGGGTATTAGCTAGTTTTGCTTTGAGTTTCTCAAGTTTGGATTTAGTGGAAGTTTTCTATGGCTTTGCACACACACACTAGTGAACCTCTGATTTATTGATCTATGCTATATTGTCTTAGATGTCTGTTTTTGTCTCGAGCCCTTATCTTGTTTTGTTTTGCTCGGGATGAGCAAAAGCTTAAGTGTGGGGGAGTTGTTAAGGGTGAATTTATACGATTTATAACGCTATATTCTCTGAGATTTTCCCCCGTATTTGTACTAAATTGCATAAGAAACGAGTGTTTAACGGAAATATTGAGTAAATGAGATTTTAAATAAGTTATTCGCAAAATTGGTTGATTTTGGTGCTTTTAATATGATTTTATGATTATTTGGACATTATTACATTTTGTGATATTTTTATGTGTTATAGATACATGTTTGAGGCTCAAGAGATGATCAAAAGTTGATTAAGTTCGAGTTAATTGATGATAAAAGAGATAATGAAGGAATGACTTAGAGAAAGAAGAGATAAAGATCAAGAAATCAAAACTCGATCAAGGCCGAACGAGCGTCCGTGTCTGTCCGAGTGGACGGGCGTTTGATAAAGCGAGACGGGCGTCCGAGGAGTGATTTTGATACAGAGAGTTTGGACGTCGTCTGAACGGGCGTTCACAAGAGCGGACGAGCGTCCGTCGACCGACTTTGGCAAACCGACTTCAAAATCTATATATAGCAGCTGTTTTCTCCACATATGAGAGACAATACACACATTATTCGAAACCCTAAACCTAGGGGCGGCTTTAGGCTGCGTTTTTCTTCCTTTTATTCCAGATTCATGCACTTTAGATCTAGATTAAATTAGTTACTTTTTATGCACTGTTTCTGCAAATTTGAGTTGCTGAGGATGTTCAGAAGCTAAAAGCTTCATCAAACGAGTATTGTGAAGCCGTCCAACAATTGTTGATTTCGTTTTCATCGATTATACTGTGAGTTTTTATTAAAGGTTGTTTCTTTATTCATGTTTATTATGTTTAATTGCTCTTATATCGGAAGATATGCATGTGTTGATTGTTTATTGTTGATGGAAATCTCTATAAACCTTAGATCACCATGAATAGGAATAGTATTTGAATCTATCTTAACGGAAGTTAATAGGTTTAATTGCTAGATTATAAACATAAAGTTTACACCTTTGGTTAGAAAACGCGTTAATCTTGCATTGGAAGATAATGGATTAATAGATGAACTTTCTAAGGAATTAGGGTTCATATTTAGATGAGGTGAATCACAACCTAGATAAAAACCACAATATAATCGAGATAGGGAATCAATGCTTGTTGGATAGGTGGATCAATCCTCGTTTGGCTCGTACACTTGATTTAAATCCTTAAAAACTTGAATTTGTTTAGTTAGTTTACTTTTATTTGCATCTTAGATTAGAAGAGTTAAAGGTTCGCAACCCGTATTCTTCCTAGCTTTGGACTATATCCTCTGTCTAGTTTTATTTTCGGTTTTGTTCCATTTTATTTGCTGTTTAGTTTAGTTTCGTGACATAGTTTAGGTTAGACAAAAACTAGGGTTAGCAATCGCCAGTTCCCCGTAAGATCGACCCGGCATTAACCACTATTACTACGATCCTTATACTTGAGGTTAACCGGATTATTACTTGTTTGTTTTGTGTTAATAAAATCCGTGACAAGTTTTTGGCGCCGTTTCCGGGGAACCGGACGGTTGTCTAGTTTTTGTTTTCTGTTTCTTTTATCTTATTTCCTGTTTTTAATTGTTTTAGGTAGTTTTTAATTAGGTAATTAAGGTTTTTAGTTAGGGTTTAAGGTTTTCTTTAGTTCTCTTGTGATTAGATTTTCTTTCTGTCGGTTTTTCCATCTATCTCTTTTCTTCCTCTGTTTTTCCTTAACCCATTTCTCTTTTCTGCATATGTTCTAGTTTTCCCGCTACTAAACGGGCGTCTAGGATCTTGGACGCCCGTCCGCTGGAAAATTTTCAACTCTGTTCTGTTTCTATTCACTTAGACGAGCGTCCATAAAATTTGGACGCCCGTTCAAGTTTTCTGAAGACCAGACGAGCGTTTGGGCTTCTGAACGCCCATCCAGTCTGAAAGTTGGGCAGACGCCCGTCCAAACCTTTGGACGCCCGTCTGTTTCATCCTTTTTCCTTAATAATCCTATTTCTTTTCTTTTCTGTTCTTAGGCTTTAATTTTTAGTTAGGGTTTTTTTTGAATTCTTAGTCTTTAGGTTGCTTTCACTTGTTTTTGGTCCGGTTTATGCAAACTCGGAGTCAAAAGGGACCGTTACTATACACCCCTGACCCCGAGCGAACCGTAGTCCGGCCAAACAGGCGGATTCTCCGTTCTGCGGTTCTGGAAGGACGAGCCGAGCAAGATCTTGAGGATCAGTTAGCCAAAGAAATCACTGATTTTGTAATAATGGCTGCTAACGATAGACGTACGTTGGCAGACTACGCCATGCCTGGCGCAGTCACAGTCAACCCGGCTATTGTTATTCCAGCCATCACTGCCTAGAACTTTGAGCTAAGGCCTGGCCTCATTCAGATGATGCAGCATGCATCAATTTTTCATGGCTATCAATCGGAGAATCCACACACTCACTTGCATACATTCTTGGAGATATGCGGCACCACACGCATCCAAGGAGTTAGTGAGGATGCAATCAAGCTGAAACTTTTTCCATTTTCTCTAAAGGGAGAAGCGAAGGAGTGGTATACTTCTCTTCCCTCTGAATCAATCACCACTTGGGCTGAACTCGAAAAGGAGTTCTTGAGTCAATACTTCCCACCTTCGAAAACAGCCCAGTGTTTGAACGAGATTTTCACTTTCTATCAGAAAGAGAATGAATCTTTCTTCGATTGCTGGAAAAGATTCAAATCTCTGCTGAGAAAGTGCCCCCACCACGGCTTGCCACTGCAAAGGCAAGTCAACACATTCTTTAGTGGATTGACCGAGCTTACAAAAGGCATGGTCAATAGTTCATCTGGTGGGGCGTTTTTGAAGAAAACACCTGAAGAGGGATGGGCATTGTTTGAGGACATTGCTAAATATAACTATGCTCCATCCTATCAAGCTATTCAAGCACCTCCTCCTCCTAAGGTAGAGGAGGTAAACATGCAAAGTTTGATCGCCATGCTGCAGAAGCAGATGGCAGCATCTCAAGTTTCAAATCCGGTAAATCAAACTCCTTCTTTTCCACAGAACCCTCAGGTTCTGTACTGTGAAAACTGCTGTCAGATTGGCCATATGAATGACCAGTGTCAGTTTAATCCCCCTGCTCCTTATCAAGTGAATGCTGTTCATGATTATGGACAGTATAATCAAGTCACATGTCAAAATTGTGACGAGGTGGGGCACACATCTAAATTCTGTCCTATGAACGGACAGAATGCTGAAGTGAATGCGTTCTATGGCCAGAACAACCAAAGGTCTAATCAAGTTTCTGGCCAGCAAAATTTCCAAAACCATGGGTTTAATCAATCTTCTGGTTTCAATCCTAATTCGAATTTCAATTCAAATCAAAGTTTCAATAGAAACCCCGGTTTTGCTCAGAACCAAAGCTCGAATTCTTCCAATTCTACTCAAAGGTTCAACCAGAATTGGCCTTCTAGTTCCAATTCTAATTTTCAAAATCGGCCCAACCAGCAATACTCTCAAAATTTTCCAAACTCCCAAGGCCCTTCAAGCTCAGGAGACCTCAAGTCTGAATGGAACTCATTCAGAGAGGAGCAGAACAAAAATATTCAGCTCCTTATGAGTACAAATAAGAACCTTGAGAGGCAAATAGGGCAGCTGGCTGAGCAGTTAGCTTCAAGACCCCCAGGGCATCTACCCAGTTTTACCGAAAAGAATCCAAAGGGCGGTCATGTTGCTCAGGCCGATTTGAACAAAGGCCCATGTACTGACCTCGTGCCAGCAATGCAATATGGTAGAGAGGAGGCCAGTACGATGAACTTAAGAAGTGGTACTCAAGTTAGTGGTCCTTCTCACCAGGGAAACCACTAGTCCCTCCTGCCATTGATAAGGCAGGAGGGGAAGCTGAGCACCTACACTCCCCTTTGCCAAAAGAAAAGACTCAGGTGGCTGATCCCCTGAGAGGTGAAAGAATTGGAGATCCTCAAGTGGCTGATCCCTTGAGGACGGAAAAAGCAAGTGAAAGTCAGGAGGCTGATCCCCTGACTACAAAAAAATCTGAAAAAGTCATTCGATGGAAGGATCTGGAAGATAAAGCTGTCAGTGCATCCTCAAAAAAGTCTTTTCTGAGAGCGATCTGAAAAAGCTTCCATTTCCACCACGAAAGAGCAACATACCTTTGAGTGAAGATAAGAAGTATGAAAAGGTTCTTAACCTTCTGAAAAATACTCAGGTAAATCTTCCACTATCCGAAGTCTTGGTCGAGATGCCTAAGTATACAAAATTCATCAAGGATGTTGTGTCTTCGAAAAAGAAGTTAGCAGGCATGGAAAGGCAAATTGGTGAGGATTGCTCCATGATCAATTATGAAGACTTACCGATTAAAAGAGGTGACCCTGGCAAGTTCGTACTTACAGTATTAATGGGAGGTCTAGTCTTCCCTAATTCTTTGTGTGATCTAGGTGCCTCTATAAGTCTTATGCCAATGTCTGTATGCAAACAGCTCGGTTTACAAAGCCTTCTAGAACCCACTACTATGAGTTTACAATTCGCTGATAGATCCTCTAAGAAAGCTTCAGGGATCCTGAAAGATGTTTTAGTTCAGATTGATAGATTTACCTTTCCAGTCGATTGGTATGTTTTAGATATGGAGAAAGATGAAAATGTCCCCCTGATTCTTGGAAGACCTTTCTTATCTACAGCTAGAGCCCTCATCGATTGTGATGGTGGGCAAGTGACTATCCGAGTTGGTGATCAAAAGGTGAGTTACAATGTCTTAAAGTCCATTCAAGTACCCTACGGCCCTCCAACAAAGGCTTTTCCATTGATTATATGACGGATGATTTCACCGATTATATGGATAAGCAAGTCATGGGTAGTAAGTTTGAATATGAGCGATTGGTTGATAATCTAAACACTCATGGTATGGTCAATCTAGATCAATTAGTAGCTGATTTTGAAGAAGAACTGTTGAGAGGAGAAGTTGAGGCGGTGGGACCACTGAGTAAGCTCAGTGATGTTGAGTTGAAAGGTGGAGATCTTAAGTCAAGTTTGGAAGACCCCCCTGCTGATTTGGTTCTGAAGCCGTTGCCCAAACATCTAAAGTATGTGTTTTTAAGAGAAGGTGACAAGCTTCCGTTAATCATATCCGCCAAGCTGTCTCGACTAGAAGAAATGAAATTGATTAACGTCTTGAGGAAAAATGAAAAAGCCTTTGGTTGGCAAGTAGGAGATATCAGAGGGATATCTCCGGACATTTGTATGCATAAGATCAAGACTAATGAGGGTGCGAAATGTGTTAGACAGCCCCAGAGGAGGCTCAACCCTCATATGCAAGAAGTCGTTAAAAAGGAAATCATCAAGCTTCTGGACATGGGAATCATTTATGCCATCGCTGATAGTGAATGGGTCTCCCCGACTCAGGTAGTTCCCAAGAAAGGTGGAATTACGATTGAGAAGAATGAGAAGGGAGAGGAAATAGCATTGAGACTTGTCACTGGTTACAGAGTCTGCATCGATTATAGAAAGCTCAATGAGGTAACCATGAAAGATCATTCCCCCCTTCCATTCATTGACCAGATGCTTGAGCGTCTGGCGGGGCACGCATTCTACTGCTTTCTGGATGGTTATTCAGGATATTTCCAAATACCCATTGATCCGGTCGACCGGGGAAAAGACCACTTTCACCTGGCCTTATGGTACATTCGCTTACAGGCGAATGCCATTTGGTCTCTGCAATGTCCCAGCTACATTTCAAAGATGTATGCTGGCTATCTTTGACGGGCTAGTAGAAAAGTGTATGGAAATTTCATGGACGATTTTTCGGTTTTTGGTCAGTCTTTTGATGATTGCCTTGACAATCTTGATCAAGCATTGTCCAGATGCGTGGAAAAGAACTTAGTGCTTAATTGGGAAAAATGCCATTTCATGGTAGATGAGGGCATAGTTCTTGGCCACAAAATCTCAGCCAAAGGTATAGAAGTTGACAGGGCAAAAGTAGAAGCTATCGAGAAGATGAGCTATCCCAAGAATGTGCGTGAAGTGCGAGGTTTTCTTGGACATGTCGGTTTCTACAGAAGATTCATTCAAGATTTCTCCAAGATTGCCAAGCCGCTGTCTACTTTACTTAAGGAGGACGTTGAGTTCAATTTTGATGAGAGCTGCAAGCAAGCGTTTGAGGAGCTCAAAAATCGTTAATATCTGCTCCAATTCTTATATCGCCTGACTGGAACTTACCTTTTGAGCTTATGTGCGACGCATCAAACTATGTTGTTGGTGCGGTCTTAGGACAAAGGCTTAACGAGAAATTCCAGCCTATCTATTACGCCAGTCACACATTGAATCCTTCTCAAGTTAACTATACGACCACTGAAAAGGAATTATTGGCCGTAGTCTTTGCTATGGACAAGTTTCGTAGTTACTTGTTAGGAGCTCAAGTAGTTGTGTGGACTGATCACACTGCTTTGCGATATCTGATGACTAAGAAAGAGGCTAAACCGCGCCTACTGCATTGGATACTGACCCTACAAGAGTTTGTCGTTCAAATTAAGGACAAAAAGGGCAGTGAAAACGTTGTGGCTGATCACGTTTCAAGAATGTTAAGTGAGGAAAAGGATGACCCAGATGATATAGATCTTTACTTTCCTCTAGAGAACATTATGCTTATCGACGGTTGTCCTCCTGATGTTCCATGGTATTCTTCCATTGTCAATTACCTTCATGCCCGATATCTCGATCCGGAAATGTCCTATCAGGAGAAGAAAAAGTTCTTCTCTGATTTAAAATCTTTCGTTTGGGATGAACCTTATCTTTTTAAGATCTGTAAAGATGGTCTGCTTAGGAGATGTGTTCCAGAATCCGAGCAACGCGATATTATTGAGCAGTGCCACAGTGGACCCACTGGAGGCCACTTTGGTCCATGGAAAACCGTTGCTAAGATCTTCCAGTCCGGTTTCTATTGGCCCACGATTTTTAAGGACACAGAGGCTTTCTGTAAAGCTTGTGATAGGTGTCAAAGAACCGGTACTCTGACAAGGCGTTTTGACATGCCTTTGAAACCCATCCTAGAATGCGAAGTCTTTGATGTGTGGGGTATCGATTTTATGGGACCATTCCCATCATCCTGTGGTAACAAATACATCTTAGTCTGCGTGGATTACATGTCAAAATGGGTAGAGGCTCAAGCCACTCCTCACAATGATCATAAGACGGTAATGAAATTTCTTAAGAAAAACATCTTCGTGAGGTTTGGATGTCCTCGTGCCTTGATCAGTGATGAAGGGACGCACTTCTACAACCGACCCCTAGAGAAAGTTCTTGAAAAGTATGGTGTTCATCATAAGACGGGCACACCATATCATCCGATGACTGGTGGTCAGGTTGAAAGAAGCAACCAAAGTATCAAAAAGATCCTGGAAAAAACGGTTAACAGTCATAGAAAGGACTGGAGTTTGAAATTGGATGATGTGCTATGGGCATACAGAACTGCCTATAAGACTCCTATGGGTACATCTCCATATCAAATGGTTTATGGTAAGCCATGTCATCTGCCAGTCGAGTTAGAGCATAGAGCTTATTGGGCTACAAAGTTTTTGAACTTTGATTCCCAATCTTGTGGTAAGCATCGACTGCAACAGTTGCATGAATTAGACGAATTCAGACTCCAGGCTTACGTAAGTGCCAGGATTAGTAAAGATAAGATGAAACTCTTCCATGACGCCAAAATTAAGAAAAGAGAATTCCAAGTCGGCGAACAAGTTCTTCTATACAATTCTAGGTTACATTTGTTTCCTGGAAAGTTGAGGACACGTTGGTCCGGTCCCTTCGAGATTCTCCAGATCATTCCTGGAGGCGTTCTAGAACTTCGTGGTTATAGCGGTAACCCGTTTCGAGTGAATGGCCAAAGGTGCAAGCACTATATTGGTGAACCTAAAGAGAAACCTTTGATTGTCCGTTTCCTCGATATCCTCGGGTGTGGTGCTACAAAAGTCGATGAATTTGACGAGTTTTCACCCGACCTGTTTTCAGAGGATGGCGATAGTGGTCCATCTGAGGAAGTTCTAGCTGGTAGTTGGGATATGGAAGAGTTTGAGAGGGAGCGTCAGCTGAAACGTCATCAGAAGGCTCAGAGAATGAAGAAGTCAACCATGGGGAATTTTAAGCGTGTGTGGAAAGCTATTAAAGGTTTTACCCCATGTGTTAGGTGCTGTTTCTGCAGCCAAACTACTGATCAAAATCTAGACGAGGTGGTGGCTGGCAGAAAGGTTAAATGGCCTGATCCAGGCTGAGCTTAAACGGTGTCGAGCTAACGACATTAACCAAAAGCGCTACTAGGAGGCATCCTAGATATCGTTAGTTTTAGTCGTTTTTGTTTTGTGCTTTTGTAGTTTAGTACTTAAGTTTTAGTATTTAAGTTTAGCTTACTAAGTTTTGTTTTTGTTTATATCTGTCAGTTAGTTGTGCTTTCTAGATATGGATTTCGGAGTTCTACCAGAGGAGTTACCTTTCCTTAGGAGGATCCCACTTATTACTGTAGATGACGGACCGGGAAGGACTATCGTTTTGCAAGTAGATTTTGACATTAGTACCCGCGTCAAGACTGTCACCTATGTCCTTATTGTTCCCCGCTGTTCGGGAGGTGGAGACTTCACTACTGAGGAGTTACAGGAGGCTCTTGGACGTCCGTACACGATCCTCAATGATCCGATGCTGACAGATTTAGCGCTAGTGCTGCAAGCTGAACATTTTCGAGGTGTTGATGTAGCTGGTGAGGACTGGGGTTTACAAGATGAGTATGATTTCCCTCCGGCGATTGACATGCTCCGCCATCTTATTCGAGTGATAGATTGGTCGGCCATTTACGATGACTAGCGTTCTTAGGATGGTTCGTCGAGCAAACGACGTAAAACTAAAGCGCTGGGTGGGAGGCAACCCACTGTTTTCTTTCTGTTTTCTATTTTGTTTTTACTTGTTGTCTGGTAATTTTATGTACTTCGTTGATGACCATTTGTATTTTTAAAGTTTTAATTAAGTTTTAATAAGAAAGTGCAAATTTGAATTTAAATTGTATGAAATTTCATGATTTTTGCATTATTCTACCTTGGACGCCCGTCCAGAAGTCTGGACGCCCGTCCGCCATGACCAATCATTGGACGAACGTCCACTAAGCCTGGACGCCCGTCTGATATATTCCCTCCAATCCTGTATTTGATTTAGCAGTTTGGACGAGCGTTGATGAGAGAAAAATACACCCACTAAAATATTGGTCCCCGGAAACGGCGCCAATTTTTTATGAGCGAAAAATTCACCCACTAAAAATACATTTATAAAGACTCGCAACTGTGGGTAAACTAACTCTCTAAGCGGCGAGTACCGGGTCGATTGCTAGGATAGCTACAGGAGTACGAGGTCGTCCCAAGAGAAATGTGGTTGTGAGTACCAAAGCGAACGTGGTTCTTAGTCTAGGCGATCAAATTTTAAGTGGAGTGTTTATACTAATGCGAAAAAATAAATTTTAACTAACGAGATTAACTAGGTGATTAAAAAGCATAGCCGAGCCATGATCCGACAAAGTTATCTCCCCACGGGAAAAACTTGATAAGGAGTGTGTTTTATCCGATTCGAGTTCATATGATATTCACGGGAGTCAACTCTTTATTCTTGCGTTAAGATCGAACGGCTCTCACTTAACCCCCACACTAAGTTTATTAACCCTCCCTTTAGAGAGCTAACTCGCCTAACATGGTTGACCAGAATAAAAAGCCGTTGAAAAACCTCACAAAAACATAATTTAACGTATCACTTAGGTTGCCAATCTAACGATTAAGACTATGGTTTAGTGATTTTAAAACATGTTTCGCACATCTCGTAAAAATAAGAATTTCACTTAGGCATAGTCCGGATCGTCACTTAGATTGTCAATCTAACAATCAGGACTATGATTAGTGATATCCATATCTCACATCTCACCGCAAAATACATTTATAAGCTCGATGTAACCGTGAACAAAGTTGTCAATTTTATTCAAAGTTATTAAAATGATCAAAACAAGTTTAAAACATGAGTTTATCATACGAACGTTTAATTTAAGCACGACACAACTCCCATCTCGTCTCCCGAGGGTTAATTTTACCCGTTTTCACATAATTCGGCTATGTTGAGTTTAACTACTCATATTAACGAAAATAACAACGAAAAAAACAAAACGAAAAAGATAACTACAGCTATATAGATATACGTATAGATATATATATAGATATATATATAGATATAGATATATATATAGTATACGTATATATATATATATATTTTTATACTAATTGCATAAAATGAAATAAACATAAAAGAAAGAACGGAATTGAAATTATATTAAAACGATAACTAGTCGTGTTATTACACCGACATTATAACGACATATATTACTACATATAGGCCCCCCAAGACAATAAAAAAAATAGACGGAAGAAAGATGAGAAGAAGAGGAGAAGAGGAGAAATGGGAGAAGAGAGGGGCAACGTCCTATGTTTGCTGTGCTCTGTATATATAGGCAAAGTTTGAGGCCGGACCGGGCCGGGAAAGAGCCGGACCAGGCCGGGTATCATCATCACGGATGACTCACCATGATTACGGATCCTTCGATTGTGTATTTATTTGTAATAAAACTTCTAAAATTCATATCTTGAGTTGTAGACCTCCAAAAATTATGATTCAAACTTCAAAATTAAGCTCTCGGAAAATTCTTCAACTTTCATGAAGGACACTTCTTCAGAAAACGCCTTTTTGATAGGCCATTCCCATTACGTGTCGTTTTCGGGATTTTCCCTAATACAAATCAATTAGCCACTTGACCACCATTTGAGTTGTAGAAGTCCGATTGACTTGATCAAAATCCATTGGAAAGCTTTCTTGAAGATATACAACTTTTATTAAGGAAACTTCTTCAGAAAATGTCGTTTTGATGAGCCATTCGTATTACGAAGATATTTCGGGATTTTTACTAATCCGAATCGGTTAGTCACTTGACTACTATTTGAGTTGTAGACCTCCAATTGATGTGATTCAAAGTGCGTTGGAAACCTTATGTGAAGATCTACAACTTTCATTAAGAAGTCATCCCCCGAAAATGCCTATAAGCTGGGTCAAATCTCCGTCGAAAATATGTTTTGGTTTTAAGTATGTAAGATAATTTGATCCATTTGAACTCGTAAGCTTGTGGCATCTTCTTCTAATCCTCTAAACACATCTTTTAGACTCAAAACATGTCGTTACGTGGAATCTTGGTCAATGTATAATCCTGCAATGAACCACCAAAATACCAAACGTAAATCCGACACGACACTCCGGTTACTAAACCGGTACAAAAACTAATAAAAACTTCTAAAAACACGATATTTTACATAATAGTTACTACTTATATATTTTTATGAAACTTAGGAATTAAATACTCGAAATGATACAAAAGTGCTCAAAATGATATCAGAAACGGGGTGAAAAGTTATAAAAATAACTGTGAATTTTTCTGTTATCACAACCCCCCACTTAGCTTTTGGTCGTCCTCGAACAAAATAAGCGATAAAATAAAATGAATGAGGAAAAATTCATGAAGATAAGATATGAATGACAATCAGATGATGCAACCATTCGAATCATAACTACACGTTAACCGCAATATAAATGTATAACAGATTGAGTGTGTGACAAGCCTTTTCAATTTCTACTATCCTCTCTTGAATAATTCAAGCAAACGCACAAATATCCATTCA
Organism: Gentiana straminea; assembly: GCA_036785695.1. Taxonomy (NCBI): domain Eukaryota; kingdom Viridiplantae; phylum Streptophyta; class Magnoliopsida; order Gentianales; family Gentianaceae; genus Gentiana; species Gentiana straminea. The sequence continues at coordinate 539,025 of JAVUPR010000226.1, forward strand.
GACAGTCCTAATGACTTTCCTAGGTATAGGCAGTAACATTTCCACACAAAGTCCTCCCATGTACTTATTAGGATAATCCCTAATGCATATCATTTAGTTTATACTGGGGATAGTCAGAAGATAACTAAGTTATAAACCATACTCTGTTTTTTTTTTTTTTTCAATAGAATACTAACATATCCGAACTCATTGCCAAAATCGACTATCTTGCAAGCGTCATGAGGTGAGATCGAATACATTAATACCTATCTTTTTTTTTTTTTTATGTATAGCATATGCCCTCATTCCCAGCAATAGGATGTTTCTTGATAACACCCTAGCTGGACTACTATCATCAGGCAGTTGGGAGCTTTTAAGCCTCATAGTGGTATAGGACGTTTCGTGATAACGCCCTACCGCACTCAAATCATTGGTAGCTACAACCGACATATATATAGTTTATCTTATTTTGACATTCTTTCTATCACATTCAAACCTTCGGATATTCACGGTACATGTTCGAAGTTAGGTACTAAGTTACTACTATCTCTAGGATAAACCACTAGAATGCGAATGGATACGAGTTTAAAATTTTCGCTTCAATATCAAAGGCTTACGTGAAGGAATTCATGTTATACAAATAAATTTGCGGTTAAAATACACTTGTGGTTCACATTGGTTATACATATCCAAATTGATCATTACATCTTTAAATCCATGAAATATATACCTTATACAAATTATTTTAATCAACTCATTAATGCTCGAAAAATCAAAAACTAAGGGATTTAACCTTTAATGCCATTTCTAAACCAACCACGACTCTACCCCCCACTTACGAACTTGCATTATCCTTTAAAACATAGTGAATGAGATAGAGAGGAAGACTTAGCTTATAAACCTGGCAGAAAAGTGCTACCGAATCCCGTAACAGCCATGAGAAAGCACATCCCGAATCCCTGTACCAAAACAACCAAAACAAAGCAAACACGGGACATGGTCCTCGTGCCAAAATATTGAACAGGGATATGGGAATAATGAGATAATGGCCCTGTCACGTCAGAAAATTCGATAGGCAATATAATAGCTTTAGATGGAAAATAACCATACGGGTAAAGCACAAAACATCTAAGCATATACGTATCATAGAGAGCATCAATTCATAGTCCACTATTCCTAGACTCATTTTTTATTACACAGTTTTATTAAAGCGGAATACTCACCACTATACTACAACGACTAGAAATTTGAAACGAGACTAGATCGTAAAGTGAAATGTGTGAAAGAGTGTTGAGTCTTTTATACCCGAGATCCTCAAGGATTCAATAACCTAAGTCCAAGAAATGATACATTTGAATTTTTATCTTTTTTCTCCATCGGGATTTTCGGATAACCACCTAATCATTCCCTCTTAATGAAATTCAAACATTCATACTGAGACTTGGTTGTACTTTGTCCATATTTCCTATTATATTGACTCTGTCCACATATTCTATATTAAGACTAGTCTTATTCAAATTATTTATTTAACGGGCTGCCTCCCGGTAGCGCTTTTGTTTAACGTCGTTTGCTCGACAGGGTGACTCTATACAGACTCAATCAACCAAAATCCGAACTTAAGAAGATCAACGACTTTAGAAAAATTAACAATGCGAGAACCATTGAAATTAAATTGTCTAGAAACGTACCTCGTTTGGCCCTCGATGTTACCTCCTCCCGGCCGTCGAACCTTCTTTTATCATCCTGTCGAACCATCTTCTTTTGAAAATTACCATAAAGCTCATCCATCGGGGAGTACACAAACTTGGACCGCGAAAATTCATCCTCACGAGTGGACGAATGTAATAATCCGGGACCGATATATCGCTATTACCAACTCTCCCGGTGGCTTTACTAAAGATGGCCAATCAATCTCTCGCTCCTCTAACTCGTCATCTCCAAATCTTGCACTTTTTCTTCGCGAACCGAATTATCAACCTCATTCTCACCCCGAACTTCTTCGGTGATAACATTTTCATCCCTAACCACCTCTATTGCACTTGTCTCTCGCCTCTTTCACATACCTCACTAATTCAATCAATTGCCCCACCTTGTCTTGAAGATTTCTTATAGCGGAGTCGGTACTTACCTTGAACTCTGCATGTGCAACGATCGCTCTTCCAAGATCGGTTCAATCGTTCTAGTTGCTCTATTTGTTGTCGGTGAATTCTTCTTGTGGCATGGGGGCGCAGCGATCATATTGACTTTGATTCATCGGAGGTGAGTAGTAGTCCTCTTGCCATTCCGGACACCGATCGGGTGGTGAATCGGTTGAAGCTATCAACATGCGAGTATGAACACCATAATCCCGATAAGCACCGGGGTTCGAATAACCCTCATAATATCGTGGCTCATAACTCGAATAACCATAATTTTGGTCCTGGTATGCATTTGGGCAATTATAGGACCAAGAAACCTGGTTATTCTGCTGTTGATATTGAGGTTGAGGCACGAAATGTTGATGATAACATTGTTCCGGTGCCTGTGGTTGGTAGGAATATTGTTGTTCAGGTGAGTAGTTTTGATTGAAAAATCTATCCATTTAAACTCAATCTGCAAGATCTCAGAAAACAACAGGAAAACAATAAAATTCTTTTTTTTTCTTTTTCGTTTTTTTTTTATTTTTAATTTTTATAAAACCTAGGCCCAAGCCTTCGGTTCACTTACAAGATATCACAACAATATCACACATTTCCCCGGCAACGGCGCCAATTTTTTATGAGAGAAAAATACACCCACTAAAATATTGGTCCCCGGCAACGGCGCCAATTTTTGATGAGCGAAAAATTCACCCACTAAAAATACATTTATAAAGACTCGCAACTGTGGGTAAACTAACTCTCTAACTGGCAGAGTACCAGGTCGATTGCTAGGATAGCTACAGGAGTACGAGGTCGTCCCAAGAGAAATGTGGTTGTGAGTACCAAAGAGAACGTGGTTCTTAGTCTAGGCGATCAAATTTTAAGTGGAGTGTTTATACTAATGCGAAAAAATAAATTTTAACTAACGAGATTAACTAGGTGATTAAAAAGCATAGCCGAGCCATGATCCGACAGGTTATCTCCCCACAGGAAAAACTTGATAAGGAGTGTGTTTTATCTGATTCAGTTCATATGATATTCACGGGAGTCAACTCTTTATTCTTGCGTTAAGATGCGAACGGCTCTCACTTAACCCCCACACTAAGTTTATTAACCCTCCCTTTAGAGAGCTAACTCGCCTAACATGGTTGACCGGAATAAAAAGCCGTTGAAAAACCTCACAAAAACATAATTTTAACGTATCACTTAGGTTGCCAATCTAACGATTAAGACTATGGTTTAGTGATTTTAAAACATGTTTCGCACATCTCGTAAAAATAAGAATTTCACTTAGGCATAGTCCGGATCGTCACTTAGATTGTCAATCTAACAATCAGGACTATGATTAGTGATATCCATATCTCACATCTCACCGCAAAATACATTTATAAGCTCGATGTAACCGTGAACAAAGTTGTCGATTTTATTCAAAGTTATTAAAATGATCAAAACAAGTTTAAAACATGAGTTTATCATACGAACGTTTAATTTAAGCACGACACAACTCCCATCTCGTCTCCCGAGGGTTAATTTTACCCGTTTTCACATAATTCGGCTATGTTGAGTTTAACTACTCATATTAACGAAAATAACAAAACGAAAGAAAACAAAACGAAAAAGATAACTACAGCTATATAGATATACGTATAGATATATATATAGATATATATATAGATATAGATATATATATAGTATACGTATATATATACATATTTTTATACTAATTGCATAAAATGAAATAAACATAAAAGAAAGAACGGAATTGAAATTATATTAAAACGATAACTAGTCGTGTTATTACACCGACATATATTACTACATATAGGCCCCCCAAGACAATAAAAAAAATAGACGGAAGAAAGATGAGAAGAAGAGGAGAAGAGGAGAAATGGGAGAAGAGAGGGGCAGCGTCCTCTGTTTGCTGTGCTCTGTATATATAGGCAAAGTTTGAGGCCGGACCGGGCCGGGAAAGAGCCGGACCAGGCCGGGTATCATCATCACAGATGACTCACCATGATTCTGGATCCTTCGATTGTGTATTTATTTGTAATAAAACTTCTAAAATTCATATCTTGAGTTGTAGACCTCCAAAAATTATGATTCAAACGTCAAAATTAAGCTCTCGGAAAATTCTTCAACTTTCATGAAGGACACTTCTTCAGAAAACGCCTTTTTGATAGGCCATTCCCATTACGTGTCGTTTTCGGGATTTTCCCTAATACAAATCAATTAGCCACTTGACCACCATTTGAGTTGTAGAAGTCCGATTGACTTGATTCAAAATCCATTGGAAAGCTTTCTTGAAGATATACAACTTTTATTAAGGAAACTTCTTCAGAAAATGTCGTTTTGATGAGCCATTCGTATTACGAAGATATTTCGGGATTTTTACTAATCCGAATCGGTTAGTCACTTGACTACTATTTGAGTTGTAGACCTCCAATTGACGTGATTCAAAGTGCGTTGGAAACCTTATGTGAAGATCTACAACTTTCATTAAGAAGTCATCCCCTGAAAATGCCTATAAGCTGGGTCAAATCTCCGTCGAAACAGGTTTTGGTTTTAAGTATGTAAGATAATTTGATCCATTTGAACTCGTAAGCTTGTGGCATCTTCTTCTAATCCTCTAAACACATCTTTTAGACTCAAAACATGTCGTTACGTGGAATCTTGGTCAATGTATAATCCTGCAATGAACCACCAAAATACCAAACGTAAATCCGACACGACACTCCGGTTACTAAACCGGTACAAAAACTAATAAAAACTTCTAAAAACACGATATTTTACATAATAGTTACTACTTATATATTTTTATGAAACTTAGGAATTAAATACTCGAAATGATACAAAAGTGCTCAAAATGATATCAGAAACGGGGTGAAAAGTTATAAAAATAACTGTGAATTTTTCTGTTATCAAGCGTCTGAATATCAGGACGCCCGTCCAGTTCATCTAATTTCCCAGTGGACGCCCGTCCGGTTTCTTGGACGCCCGTCCAGCCTCTGCCTATATATACTCCCTCAACGCATGAACCTTCACTTTTCTGAGTTTTAAACGCGAAAACTGTTTCCTCTCCCTCATTTTGGCCTAAAATCTTCAATTCTAAACCATTTCGAGCGATTCAAAGTGCTATAGGCCGCTTTTGATGCCCTCTCTTCGATTTTCATAGCCAAATTCCCCAACACACGATCTTTTCGGAGAATCAGGGCCCTTTTCAGTCCGACTTTTTGAAGGAAAAATTCGATTTTGGTGGCCAAATTTGTGTTGTTTGGACTGATTTTCACCTCAATCAGCATCTCCTCACCTTGCTTGGTAAGTTAGTAACAACTTTTCTGGATTTTATTCACGTTTTTGTGAGTTCGATCTTTGGGTCGGCTCGTTCACTTGAATATTACCTTAATTCGTTTTTTTTTCTCGGTTTTGTGTTTCTTTCTGCTCTGTTATGGTGATATGGTGTTGTGATGGGTTATGAATGGGTTGTTTGGTGATGATTATGGTTGTGGTTGTGGTTTGGTTGTTTTGAAATCCCGCTTTGGATGTTAAACGGGTAACTTGTTGTGAATTGGGATTGCTTTCGTGTAGTTTAGGCTTGGAATATGGTTCATAAGAAGGCAGTAGTGAAAAGACATGGTAAGGAAGTGGCTAGGGAGGCCGGAAAGAAACGCAAGGAGTTTGATCCTACTTCAGTTGATCCTAACCGGGGTGTGAGTATCCGAGAACAACCCCCTAGAGCCACCCAAACTAGGACTACTTTGAGGGATGAACCAACCTCGGAGTCTGAGACGGATGATGATATTCCCTTGGTGAGGATGCCGAGAGCTCAGAAAGGTGGAGCATCATCCAGGGTTGAGGAGGTTGTAGGTGCTACCCGGGAAGAAGAACCGGTTGAAACGAGGGCTGCACAACCTAGAAAGAAAGCCAAAACCGTACCCCCGATGCCTATGCCTCGTAGATTCGTGAACCCTAAGTCCCACGATGCTTACACCAAGCACTATTTCTCAAGGACTACGTTGATAAAAAGGGCTACATTGGAAGCTAAGGTCGATCCAGGGTTTGTCAAATTACTGAAGGACCGGAAATGGGAAGCCCTAATGATGATCCCGACTACCCCGGTGAATGGCTCCCTCGTTCGGGAATTTTACGCTAACTGCTCGGAAACCGACTTGGAGACGGGAGTAGTTATGGTTCGAGGGGTACAAGTTCCGTTTACGCCGGATGTGATCAATAAGAAGTATGGGTTGGCAGCTTTTGAGGGTCGGGACTACAAGGAGGAGATTGTACATAGACAGAGTTTGGGGCAGGATCCTTTGGAGGAGTTACGGTTGAGAGTTTGCCCGGATGTGGCTTGGACATTGAGACCGGGTGGAGACCGGAAAGAGTTGGTTACCACGACCTGGACGGAGGACTGGAAGGTCCAGTGTCGATTTATTCAGAGTCGGTTGTTGCCTAAGAACAACTTGACACATTTTCATATTGGTGACCTAGGCATGCTGTATGCATTGACGGTTGGCCTGAATGTGGATGTGGGACAAGCATTATACGACGAGATATCTATCAACCAGAAGGTTTATACGCGGAGCTTGATCGTCCCTCACCTGATTCACGGTTTGTGTATTGACGCCGGTGTGCCTGAGTTTGGAGCCGATCATAAGCCGAAGAACCCGAGGCCTTTACAGAGGGAAAATAGTAAGTCTTCGGGTCAGACTCAGACTGAGGCTGAGGTAGTACGTGAGCCTGGTTCATCATCAGCACCGCCGCGAGCATCCTCCCTTCCTACTTTATCTCCTTCGGTTCGGATGAGGCTAAGTATGGGCAACAGTGTGCGGGACTGGCTGGAGGACATAAGGACGTCTCAGAACAATATTTTGACTATTTTGAAGTGTATGAGTGAAGGCCGGCAGCCAAGGGATGACAGAATCTTCAATCCGAGCATCATTGATTACCATTTTTCTTCTGAGATCGAGCAGTCCATTGCGGATGTTTTGAAGGAATCCGAGTCTTCTTCCGATGAGAAGCAGCCTGACTCCGTAGATAGGACTACAACACCACCATCTGGACCCTCTTCCGATCCTCCGGCTGATGATTCTCCGGCTCCGGGGCAGTCATGATTTCATTTGTCTATTTTTCGATTTTGATTTGCCCTAGATACTGTGATTGTATATTTTTACTACTTTTGATTCCGTGATTCATTGTGTTTCGTATTTAGCTACTATTTATTATTTCCGATGGATCATGTAAGCCATAAGGCGTCAGTACTTTCTTTCGTACTTTATTTCAACTGGTGAATGTATTTAATGCTTTATCTTTTGGTATTACTAGTTTTTATTATCTCTTTTCATTCTGGTATAATTCCCCGTTTTCCCCGAGATGTTTCCTTGTTTGTCAAGTCGTGCAGGTATCATTCTACCGGTTTTGTCGACCTACATTGTAGGATTACGAGTTCTAAGTGTCACTATATAGGCTCCGGCCTGACCGACGAGTCGTGTATCGGTTTAAATCAGCTAAGTCTTTGACCTTTTCTTTTAATTCTGCACAACATGAGGACATGTTGATCTTTAAGTGTGGGGGAGGGGATGATTTGATATGTATCTACACATTTGCTTAACTCGTTATGTTTCTATGCAAAATGAGCTAGATTTTTCAAAAAATTTCGACATTTTTGTTTTTGTTTTGTCCCGAGTAAGCAATGCATAATCTTTGTTCGTTATTTTTATAGTCATCCAAGCTATATATCATATGTTTGATAAGTTAGTTGTTTCACCTGAGATCTATTTTTCACGAGCCATAGTGAACGATGAGCTAGAATATAAAGTTATACCCCTTTTCGATTAGTGATTTTTGATTTTCTTAGAAGTCATGTGCTTAGTGCTACGTACATATCTTGAGATTTATGATAGTTTGTATTTAGATCCGGAGTATGTTATACTTGTGAATATCTTAGGTTTGAATGTGACAAGTAACACGTAACTTATTGTCAAATGAAAAAGTTGAGAAATATGATGAAGTAATTGTGTGTGTCGAAAGCTAGTCGATGATTTGAGTGTGATAGGGTATACCACGTATGTCCTATACCACTATGATGACTAGAAGCTCACGACAGTCAGAAAAAGCTGCCTTATGATTGGAGTAAGGTAGGGTATATCTCGAATATCCTATTCTGCTATGACAGGGCAATAGCTCATTCTGATGTGTGTTTAAAGTGAAAGTGATTAAATCAACTAAAGAATTGATATGAAATGAATATAAGACTAAGTTATCGTCTGTCTTGTCCCCAGTATAAACTGATAGATATGCTGTAGGGATTATCCTCTAAGTATTTCAGAAAGGCCCTAGATATGTTCTATCATCTTTTTCGGGATATGTCACGTTTGTAGGGTACACCTTATGAGTGTCATTTATCGCTAGTCTACGAGGGGGTATTAGCTAGTTTTGCTTTGAGTTTCTCAAGTTTGGATTTAGTGGAAGTTTTCTATGGCTTTGCACACACACACTGGTGAACCTCGATTTATTGATCTATGCTATATTGTCTTAGATGTCCGTTTTTGTCTCGAGCCCTTATCTTGTTTTGTTTTGCTCGGGATGAGCAAAAGCTTAAGTGTGGGGGAGTTGTTAAGGGTGAATTTATACGATTTATAACGCTATATTCTCTGAGATTTTCCCCCGTATTTGTACTAAATTGCATAAGAAACGAGTGTTTAACGGAAATATTGAGTAAATGAGATTTTAAATAAGTTATTCGCAAAATTGGTTGATTTTGGTGCTTTTAATATGATTTTATGATTATTTGGACATTATTACATTTTGTGATATTTTTATGTGTTATAGATACATGTTTGAGGCTCAAGAGATGATCAAAAGTTGATTAAGTTCGAGTTAATTGATGATAAAAGAGATAATGAAGGAATGACTTAGAGAAAGAAGAGATAAAGATCAAGAAATCAAAACTCGATCAAGCTGAACGAGCGTCCAGGTCCTGTCCAGAGTGGACGGGCGTTTGATAAAGCAGACGGGCGTCCTGAGGAGTGATTTTGATACAGAGAGTTTGGACGTCGTCTGAACGGGCGTTCACAAGAGCGGACGAGCGTCCGTCGACCGACTTTGGCAAACCGACTTCAAAATCTATATATAGCAGCTGTTTTCTCCACATATGAGAGACAATACACACATTATTCGAAACCCTAAACCTAGGGGCGGCTTTAGGCTGCGTTTTTCTTCCTTTTATTCCAGATTCATGCACTTTAGATCTAGATTAAATTAGTTACTTTTTATGCACTGTTTCTGCAAATTTGAGTTGCTGAGGATGTTCAGAAGCTAAAAGCTTCATCAAACGAGTATTGTGAAGCCGTCCAACAATTGTTGATTTCATTTTCATCGATTATACTGTGAGTTTTTATTAAAGGTTGTTTCTTTATTCATGTTTATTATGTTTAATTGCTCTTATATCGGAAGATATGCATGTGTTGATTGTTTATTGTTGATGGAAATCTCTATAAACCTTAGATCACCATGAATAGGAATAGTATTTGAATCTATCTTAACGGAAGTTAATAGGTTTAATTGCAAGATTATAAACATAAAGTTTACACCTTTGGTTAGAAAACGCGTTAATCTTGCATTGGAAGATAATGGATTAATAGATGAACTTTCTAAGGAATTAGGGTTCATATTTAGATGAGGTGAATCACAACCTAGATAAAAACCACAATATAATCGAGATAGGGAATCAATGCTTGTTGGATAGGTGGATCAATCCTCGTTTGGCTCGTACACTTGATTTAAATCCTTAAAAACTTGAATTTGTTTAGTTAGTTTACTTTTATTTGCATCTTAGATTAGAAGAGTTAAAGGTTCGCAACCCGTATTCTTCCTAGCTTTGGACTATATCCTCTGTCTAGTTTTATTTTCGGTTTTGTTCCATTTTATTTGCTGTTTAGTTTAGTTTCGTGACATAGTTTAGGTTAGACAAAAACTAGGGTTAGCAATCGCCAGTTCCCCGTAAGATCGACCCGGCATTAACCACTATTACTACGATCCTTATACTTGAGGTTAACCGGATTATTACTTGTTTGTTTTGTGTTAATAAAATCCTTGACACAAGCTTTTTCTTAGCAAAACTCTACCCATTTCTTGCTCGATTTATGTAATAGTTTAGAATACTCTCTCTTAGTGCAAATCAACAACATCTTAGCTTAATATTTCCATTTCTTAGCTTAGATTTTCGTTCCAAACACTAAGAGACCACCTTTTAATTACTTCTTTATTTTGTACTTTTTGGATCTCAACTCGAATTTACGCAATTTTATGGTATATTTCTCTTCTCTTTTACTTGTTATGGCTCTTATTTTGTTTTGTGCATGTTTTGATTAGTATAATGAGTAGCTAAACACCTACATAGTCGAATCATGTGAAATTTGGTGAAATCACCCTTTGGGTGATGAAATTGGGAGTGGGTAGTGCTTTTTATTGTTGTATCTTGCATGTTTCATGTCCTAGAACTCGTTATAACGGATTTGGGCTAGGCCCGATCACCTAGGTCAAAAATCACACACATCAATCTTGAGAGTTGTTCAGAGAGAGGGGTGTGGGAAAAGGGTTCTAGGATCGCATTGTAGTGCGAGGTTACTCGTTTTAACGTTTAAACGGCTCTCGTGTATTTATTGTCTTGTGAATGAATCTTCCTTAGGGAAGGTTAGTTGACTTGGCATAAGGTGTTGGGGAAGAGTTGTTCAGACCTTAGCACCGGGATTAGGAGTACGTACCCGTGAAATTGAATGTAAGAGTTTGTTCGTTTATTGCACACTCCCGGTTTTGTCATTCCATTGGGTGAAACTAGCTATTTTGATCATGGTTCGGCTATGTCCCTTAATTTATCGTCAAAACCTAGTAGTTTAATCTTCTTTCGTTCTTTTTATCTTTAGACTCGTTAGTTAGAATCACTTAGTGTCGTTGTAGTAAACAAAACCTTAAGAACATTGATCACCTAGACTAAGCATTACGTTCACTTTGGTACTTGCAAGCACGATTCCTTTGGGTTCGACCTCGTACTCCTGTAGCTATTCTAGCAATCGACCCGGTACACTGCCGGTTAGAGAGTTAGTTTACCCACGGTTTCGAGTCCTTTATAAATTGTTTTTGTTGGGTGGATTTTAGCCTCAATCAAAATGGCGCCGTTGCCGGGGAAAGGGGAAACAGCCGGTGACAAGGCATATTCCGAAAAAGCAGAAAACCCTAGTTCATCCTCGGATACCTACGGGTGGTATTCGAATCAGTGACACAGTTGAGAGTAGGAATCCTCGAGCCCTTAGGCCAGCGGGACAGTTGAGAGATGAGACCTCAGACGAGGATTTTGAGCCAGATACCGAGGGGAGGAACACTAGTAGTGATAGTGAGGAGGCTACGGACCTTGGGAGCAATGTGCCCTTGGCACATTTGCAAGCCAAAACAGTAACGGCACGTGCTCCACCTCCTCCACAGACTACCCCTCCACTGCGTACCCCCGAGCAAGACCCTCCTCTAGCTCCTCCTAATGACATTATCCCTTTCGAGCAGTGTTTTAACTCACCGGTTGCTTTCTCAAATTACAATGAGTACATCGCTGTGAAGAATATGTGTTATGAGAGGGGGCTAGACCTCAAAGTTGTGCCTCAAGCTTTCATTGATGATTTGAGGAAGAGAGGGTGGAATAATTTGATTTACGAGCCGGATGGGAATCTCAATCTGTCACTAGTCCGGGAATGGTATGCAAACTTTAGTGTGGCCAATCTTGAGTCCGGGTTCATCAAGGTGAGAGGGGTCAATGTCCCGTGGTCCGTCAAGGCCATCAATGATTATTACCGGATACCTGCTTTCGAGGGGCAAGACTATATCAGTTGGTTTGCGGCGAGATCACATTGGTATAATACTGAAAATCCGGATCCGTTAGAAGAGATGAGGAAGGCCATAAATCCTGACTTACAGTGGGTTTTTAAAGGGACCAATTTGAGAAGTCAACTGGTGATGACAAACTGGCCTGATGAGTGGAAAGTAAAGGCTAAGTTTTCTCAGAATCGTCTGCTACCGAAGGACAACATAACGCATTTCCACATCAAGGATTTGCAATTGTTGTATGCTCTACACTATAATCTGAAGGTAGATGTCGGGAAAACCATTTTCGAGGAATTTAGAGAAAACCAGAAGGTCAAGCGTCGGATGATCATGTGCCCTTACCTTATTCATGGCTTGTGCAAGGGAGCATTGGTAAAGGAATATCCAGATGATCAGATCCTGAGGAAGAAGACTCTCCCCGTGATGCCTAAGCCATTCAATGCCCGCACCGCTTCCAAACCTCCTAGACCCACCCCACGACCTATTCACACCGTCCTCCGCCCCACCGCCCCCACTACTTCCACCACACTCCCCATACCTCCTCCTGTCATTTCCTCCATTACTACCACTACGATACCCCCACCTCCTCCTTCTACTACTGGACCTTCCACCACACCTACACCTCCACATTCTACACCTACTACCGGGGGACCATGGCTTAGTGAGCGGCAGGGACTTCTGATTGCGCATAAACAGAGAGATTGTATGGACAGTCTGAGGGTGACACTGAATGGCATAGTGGAGAATCAGCAGGTATTAGCTCAGGAGAGGGGGTTGAACTCCCTTCATTGGATCTGGATATCTCACCGTTTCAGTATACCCCGGAGATTGAGGAGGACTTGCAGCGGGTCATAGAGGATTCGTTTGTTGATGAGCCAGAAGAGGGATTTGATGACTTAGTTCTGGATGATTTGATTGGGACAGAGGCAGCTGGGACAGAGGCAGTCAGGACAGGTGCTGCAGGACCTTCACAGACCGAGAGTGCAACTGCTGTGGTTACACCATCATCGGGCACACCTGACTCCACTACTGACGTACAGGGACATGGAGCAGACTAGCATGTTATCTCATGCAATTTTTATTTTATTCACTTACTAGTCTGTCTCTTTTATACTTTGATGTTTCATTATTTGACGTTCTTTCATCATACTTTAACACACTTCACTTTTGCATGCACGTGCACTTATTTTTGAGCCCCTGAGGCCTGCTTGACCGTGTATGTTTTCCTTTTTCATTGACTAATACTTTGGGATGACGAGGATATTATTGTTGGTTTATATTTAATGCATGGATGTCCTGTTTTTATTGATTCTATTGTATCCTTCCATTGCATATCCCGTATCCTCCCTCATTATGCTTTGATCTCGTCACTGTGGCTTAGACTCGTTATTTTACGCACCCGCATACCCTATTGCTTGCTTTTTAGCATGCGGATTTCGTCCCATGCATGCGCTGTCTTTGTTTCTGTTGATCTCGCTCTAGGTTACGGGATGGATTCATAAGAGGTTATCACGAGTTTCGAGTCACGGTTGTGCCTTTCTGCCGGGTCTTTTGGTCAAACAGCTAAGTCTTTTACGCTTCTTATCTCTCACACACTGAGGACAGTGTTTCGTTTAAGTGTGGGGTGGGGGACTTAGCCGTTTTTCTTGTTTTTATTGTTGAATGTGCCTCATATGTGGTATACTTAGCCTATGATCGGGCTTGAGTCGATTTTTGGGTAATTTTTAAATTTTTTTCAAGGGTTTTTAACACCGTGTTGTATGTGTTATTTTCACATTCGAGTGGTGGCCACCTTAGTAGGGCCCCGAACGTGTGCACTTCGGTTCGATATTATCTTGAGAATGGAGTTTATTATTTTCACGTGAAGCTACACTTTGTGCACAATTTGATTACTACCACATCTCATATCACTGGTCTCGAGACGAAATTGAAAGGTTCACCTAAGTAGGATACGAGATGACGGTCATGGCGTCTCTTTGACCAACCAGAGCCAAATAAGCCTTATCCCGAAACGTTAGACCTTCGTAGCCCCTCTCAGCCTTGATAGAATGGTCTGACCACCATTCGGTTATAGCCGTTTTGTTACTTAGTCAGAAACCTACCTTGAGCCTTAATTATGGTCACATTCCCTTCATTTACACCTTACGAGTGGACTTAGTCTTTTGTTAGGCCACACTTGCCAAGGCAAGTGTGGGGTGGGGGAAATGATAATGTGATGGGTTGTTGTTTTTCTTGGTTTGGAGCTATAAGGATAAGAGGAGCTCAATTGGGTGTAATGTTTGGGGTTTGGCCCAAAAAGAAAAGAAAAATCTATGAAATTCTTCATTCTTTCAAGAAAAAAAAAAAAAAAAAACCAAGTTCAAAATAAATTAGAAAGTTCTCAATGAATAAGAGTTTGGAGTTTATAAAATAAAGGGTTGGAATCAAAGTGATGAGCTCAGAAGTGATTTTTATGATGTTGGAGTTGGGATAGTGAGATAGGTGCTAATGTATTCTATCTCACCTCATAACACTTGAAATATAGTTGAGTGTGGCAATGAGTTCGGGTATGTTAGTATCCTATGGTTCCCAAAGTGTTTAATTAAATCAAAAAGGAGTTTGGGTGGTTTGTATGGTAGAGATAAGATGGTGCACTTGTTGATTAGGTTCACTCGTACTGCTTTTTCTCCAGTTCCCAAAATATCCTTTTCAATTAACCGGAATTACCCTAGCCTAACGTTATAACCCTTCAAGTCCTACCCGATTGTGTCCAAACTTAGTGACCTTGACTAGTGGAGAGGGTTGTTGATATGAGACGGTTGGTAGACCTTTGGTCGGGATTCAAGCCCCGACAATCATTTTGAACACTTGGATGTAGCTCGGCACCACACACACTATATTCTCTTGATAATGTTACAACCGGTATGTATATGTTCGTGTTCTTACTTTGTGATTACCTCGAGGGTGTGGATAGTAGCACCTACATCACAACGTTGAATCCTTTGGTTTACTTTAAACGCCTAGTTTACTCGAGGGCGAGCAAAGGCTAAGTGTGGGGTGGTTGATGGGAGTCAACTTTACGTGACTTCGGTGCATTAATTACCCCCGTTTACCACACTTTCAGCACAATTTTGGGTGAATTAGACCGTTTTCGGGGTGATATCGTGAGCTTATGGCACGGGGAGTGAATCCGTTGCTTTGATGGATTCTTACCCTTTTTGTTGATATTAACCCCATTCCCGAGCACTTTTACCCTCCGGAATTGTTTGGATGTTTGTGGTTGTTTATGATATTGAAGGGTATTGGTGTCTCGAGGACCTGGAAGGTGACGATTTGTGGTGAAAAAGCATGATCGAGGCAAGACGAGGGCCCAAAAAGGAAGAAAAGTGAAGATTTGGGGAAACAGGGGTTCAAACGCGCGTTTGAACCCTCCAAACGCGCATTCCGAAGTCCGATTTGATTCGAGTTGAAGCCCTCCAAACGCGCATTTGAAATCACCTTAAACGCGCGTTTGAAACTTCTAAACGCGCGTTCCAAGTCACCCAAACGCGCGTTCCGGATGAAGAACGAGTCAAGTCCCTGCCGAAATGATGAGTAACGCGCGTTTCAACTATGCGAAACGCGCGTTTGAAGATTCCAAACGCCCGTTCCAGCTCCCCAAACGCGCGTTCGGACCGATTTTTCTGCAGATTTTTCCCCCACCTATAAATACCCCCCTTAGACTATTTCTTGATATCAAGCTTTTTCTTAGCAAAACTCTACCCATTTCTTGCTCGATTTATGTAATAGTTTAGAATACTCTCTCTTAGTGCAAATCAACAACATCTTAGCTTAATATTTCCATTTTTTAGCTTAGATTTTCATTCCAAACACTAAGAGACCACCTTTTAATTACTTCTTTATTTTGTACTTTTTGGATCTCAACTCGAATTTCTGCAATTTTATGGTATATTTCTCTTCTCTTTTACTTGTTATGGCTCTTATTTACTGTTTTGTGCATGTTTTAATTAGTATAATGAGTAGCTAAACACCTACATAGTCGAATCATGTGAAATTTGGTGAAATCACCCTTTGGGTGATGAAATTGGGAGTGGGTAGTGCTTTTTATTGTTGTATCTCGCATGTTTCATGTCCTAGAACTCGTTATAACGGATTTGGGCTAGATTGATCACCTAGGTCAAAAATCACACACATCAATCTTGAGAGTTGTTCAGAGAGAGGGGTGTGGGAAAAGGGTTCTAGGATCGCATTGTAGTGCGAGGTTACTCGTTTTAACATTTAAACGGCTCTCGTGTATTTATTGTCTTGTGAATGAATCTTCCTTAGGGAAGGTTAGTTGACTTGGCATAAGGTGTTGGGGAAGAGTTGTTCAGACCTTAGCACCGGGATTAGGAGTACGTACCCGTGAAATTGAATGTAAGAGTTTGTTCGTTTATTGCACACTCCCGGTTTTGTCATTCCATTGGGTGAAACTAGCTATTTTGATCATGGTTCGGCTATGTCACTTAATTTATCGTTAAAACCTAGTAGTTTAATCTTCTTTCGTTCTTTTTATCTTTAGACTCGTTAGTTAGAATCACTTAGTGTCGTTGTAGTAAACAAAACCTTAAGAACATTGATCACCTAGACTAAGCATTACGTTCACTTTGGTACTTGCAAGCACGATTCCTTTGGGTTCGACCTCGTACTCCTGTAGCTATTCTAGCAATCGACCCGGTACACTGCCGGTTAGAGAGTTAGTTTACCCACGGTTTCGAGTCCTTTATAAATTGTTTTTGTTGGGTGGATTTTAGCCTCAATCAACTGTATGCATGACATCACGTTTATGATTCCTAAAATCATTATTTGTTGTGGTGTATGATTTGATTTATATTTCTATCAAAATTTATTTTCGCAACTACATATCATCTCAAGGTATCTAAACTGCTAAACACGATAAATTGACTAATGATGACTTCGTAAATGTGGAAAAGTAACAAGAACGTTGAACTTGTCAATCGAGAATGCAATTAATTTTCGGAAGAGGATTCTCCTCTTGAGCCTTCAAACTTAAGTGACATAAATAAGTATGTCGCTGTTGTCACTCGTGTTAAATGAGAGACAAACGAAATTAGTTCAAAGATGACAAGAATGATTTGGTATCAATCTCGCTAAGACATCCCACAGTTCACGAGTGGTGGCTACTCAAATGAACTGCTAGTTAACGGTCATTTCCTTTAAAAAAAGCCAATAATGGGAAGGTAAATGTCTACAAGTGCAAGTCATCTAAACTAAGTAAGTTAAAGGCTAAACCAAAACATTAATAAAAGAAAGCATATGATAAGGAAAGTGATTTCGGATTACAAACCTATGAATCCTTAGAGTCTTTCTTAACCGGGATTATGACCTGGAAGCTAAGTTCTTTTGTAAGAACAAGGTAACTAGGCATTAATGATTAAAGAGTAGACAACGGGTTGTTATTTCAGCTAAGATAGTGGGAGTGATATATGGAAACAAATTTCGGATTTTAATCCTTGAATATTGCAGAAATTTAATTTCTGTTTTTAGATTCGTTGGAACGAATGGATTCACTTTCAAATCGATAATATAGTTGCCTAAAAGAAAGTGAATATGACATTTGTATACGATTCTGAAACTCAGACTTTTGTCTGATAAAGTCAGAACCACTAAGTAATGCTGAAAAGGTATATGTAACACATCATAAGCTATTAAGACAAATGGTTTCCATATTAAGATAAACGATTCTTCAGCATCTATTAATTAGTGCATATATCCTAAAGATAAGATCTGAAGACTGGATAAGGGTGATTCTTATCTCCCAGTCTAGGAACACTATCTCAAAGGAAAAATGACTCAGTAACCTTTCAATTAGGAAAAGGTAATAGAGCTGAAGAAGTATCACAACTTGTTCATATTGACCTTCGGGGTCTTATGAAGGATACAAGCTAGTTGGAGCTTTTGAGTAATAGACATTTTGTCTAATGACTACTCGAAAAGCCGATTAGTTTATCAAAGTAAATGAAGGAATCTCTGATATTACCAGAGAAATGAGTATTCCATGCTCAGATATAGGCTATGGCATGGTTTTGGCACTGATGCTTGGCCTACCTCCGAGTGAAACGATTTCACCGAAAGGATAGACCATGTATTGTCTTGTATAGTAATTGATATGCTACATTACACTTCTTAACTCAATTAAGATATTAGTTGCAAAATAACGGTTTACATTATTATGTAATATCGAGAAGTCTACCTAGAAGATGCTTATGAATTTATGGATAAGGAGTGAAGTACATTTACTCCACTTCCGCAAATAGAGGCATTTAGCACTAGTGCTTGAAGGCAGGACTAGAGATTTTTCATACACGTTCAGATGATGATTGTTCATGAAATATCTTAATACAATGAGTGAAGGTTGGTTATAAGATTCTAAAGAGCGGATAATGACGGTTGTACCATCACGGCCTTTCTAGAAAAATGTATAAATAACTACCTTGGACCTTGAAGTAAAGTTACTCAAAGAGTTACTATCTGATTGAATCAGACCACATCCAACATTGGTTGTTGGGGATTACACTGATAAATACTACTGAACCAGATCAGAATGTCAATCCACCCAAATGCAGTGGGAGTATGGTTTATCCATTGACTCGCTATGATTATGCAGACTTTACAGTTTGCTGGGGGTGATTTATAACCTCTGGTCTTTTTGAAAGGACTGTATAGGATTCTGATAAAATAAGGTTAGTTTAAAGCCGTAAATCCGTAAAAGGAGTTTTGGTACTCCAGTTCTGTTCACAATCTTGTAGAACCACCTGTGTGTCTCAGGCCCAGTGAGAGTAATTGGATCTACGTGAAAAGCCAAGTGGTCTAAGGGTAATTCCCTGAGAAGTAGATAGTTCAATAGGGGTGATGCCCTGAAACTTTCTCACCACTCAGCCTTGCTTGACTCCATGAAAAGCAGAAAGATTACCAGGGTGATGCCCTGAAACATTCTTGCCATACAACGGAGCTTGAATTCATTCGGTACATAAGGGTTTTAGCTTAAAGCCAATGACAGATTGACTGCCTATTCTTATATCCATCGGTGGATTAAAGCAAATCTCTAGGTCATTAAAAGACACATGTTTGAAATGTGTGGGCTTGACCGGAATATTGATGAGTCTTTTGTAGACTGGAGAATCAATATTGGTAAAGTAATAGACGTTAGTGTTTATAAAGGATAACACTGCAATAGTTGAGAACAACATGAGTGTGTTATCTGAAGTCAGGAACTGACGTACCATGCTTCTCTAATTTAGATAAGTAGACTATATTCTTAGAAATTGATTCGGTCGAATTCATGAGAACAAGTTGTTGGCAATATCCCATGCATCTTATTGGTTAATATGATAATGCATTTTTGTATGCTAGATTCAATGAGGGGTTTCCTACCCAACCCCTCACGGAATAATTCTCTTAAATCTTTGGATATAGAGAAAATGGGATAGATTCTCTTTTGGATAGAGAATGTCAGATTATTAAAAGTCAATTAAAGTTGAATCTTGGATTCGGACGTTCAGTAGAAGTATAGTGCATCCTCAAGTACCTTCGGAGAACGAGGAGTAATATGCGTCTATATTCAGTGCATACCTGAGTATTGTTGACTACACTGATTCTGACTTAAAATCAGATTAAGGATGATCGTTAATTGATCTCGGGCTCAGTGTTCTCTCATGGTGATAGAGCTATGGTCTGGAGCAATCCAGCACTGCAATTTGACTCTGTTAGTCAAATACATAGCAGCTTTCGGAGCAGCTAAAGAGGCAATGTGGCTTGAGAAGTTCATTGTTGGATCGGGAAGTGATTCCAGGTCTCGATGAGCCGATACCATTTTACTGTGAAAACAATTGAGAGGTAGCTTATGCAAATGATCTTCACAGCTACAAGAGGTCAAAAGCATATTGAGAGAGAGTACCACCTGATCAGACAGACCGTGCAGAGAGACGACGTTTTGGTCCTAAAAGATCGCCTCAAGCCGACAACCTAGTTGATCAGTTTACCAAGTCGTGCGGCATCTAATGTCACTGATAAGCGCTTGGCGGGTATGAAATTGGGAGATATGTCTCATCTGTATTAGAGCAAGTGGGAGAATGTTGTGGATAGATAGAATAAGGGTGTGGTGCTCTAAAAACAATTGTTGCTTGTCTTTACGGGCAAGTGGGAGATTGTTGGATGTAGTGCCCGAAAGACAATTGTTGCTTGTTTATACAGGCAAGTGGGAGATTATTAAAAGTAGCGCCCGAATGACAATTTCTGTAATTGTTTTTATTATTAATAAATGATAGATTTATTCTCATCTTATTATATGTTTCGTGCTTACATATTATACACTGCTGAAAACTCGAAGTTGTATCATATGTAGCCATATACTTAGTGTGTCACACATGAGGATTAAGTTTATGGTGATATACTTGAACTGTAAGTCCATGGTGAACTTAATCAAAGTATGGGGTCTATTGATTAAACCACCATTAATGCGCCCAGAACACTTTAAGGTGTGACCGTCTTATCCGGACCGTCGATATTGGTTATCTAAATGGGGCATTTATATATAATGTAGTCATATAGGACTGGACCGATTTAATCTGTATTTCTCATATAATTCCATGATTGAGAAATCTTATTAAATCACAAGATGATCATATATGGATTAACCTTAATCCTGAAGTGAATGCATACTCCTACTTGTTTCAAGATAGGGTTTGATGTGTTCGTTAAGGATCGCTAAGAGGCGCGGTCCGAATCACTTTCACATTGGCACTATTCTGAATGAGTGAGGAGTGTGTGTCTCACAGATATTGAATCCATTCCTTCTTGCGGGAAGTAGAAAGGCAATCCCCTTATTTGTTGATCCTAGAAACTAATCGATCGGCCGAGTTCGTATTGGTTATGAACTAATTCATCACTAGTGGGTTCATGGTAAATAAGGCTAAGATGTACTGAAGAAGGTTTACGGAAATAATACCGCTTCGTTACGGATAGTATGGAGGGCTACTCTGTATGTAATGATTATATCAATGGACACTTATTGAATCGACTTTCTGAGAATAAGTTATATCTATAATCGATAGAGTTCAGTTTCGGATTTATGGTGACGTAATTCTGAAATTAATAAGTTGAGTAGAAATGTTATGTTCGATGAATGTTTTATTCAATTTATTGTAGCTACTGGTTATAGGTCCATGGTCCCCGGGTTGGCTCCTAACACGCGAGTGTTTTCTCGTTTTGTGGATCTCAAGAATAAATTACATAGTTAGTCTATTTAATGAATATGCAATATTATTTATTTGGTAAATAATATGTAAAATAGAAAAGATATTTTCTATTAATTATAATGGCAAAAATGGCGCCACTTTGTGATAAAATTATGAAAAGAAATTTTCCTAGATTATGACACATGTATAATTAAATAATTATTTATTTGTTAGATAATTAATGGAAAAATAAGAGATTGATTTTATAATCATTATCTCATTTATAGAGATTATCTCTTATTTTATGGCAAATATCTTTTCCCTATGGAAATAGGTAATTGTAGTGTAAAAAGGATAACTCTCTCTTGACCAGTTATTTTCCTATATAAAGAGAGTTCCTCCTAACACAAATTACATTGAACAATTGCGCCACAAACTAAATATTAGAAGAGAAAAATTAGTTTCTCATTCTGGCCATTGGGAGAAGAAAATATTCAAGGAGGTTTTATTACGAGGATCGACGTTCACCAGTCGTCGCTTGTAGATACAACTCGGAAGATCATGGCTTCTCTCCAGTTGGGGTAAATCTACTAACCTTCTTGTAGATTAATTTATTATGCGAATCATATCGTGGTAAAATCAAAAAAATGAATTTTAATTCGTAGCTTCCGTTATGCATGATCGAGCGTCTTGATCGGTGTTGTGAATCAGATCTGACGATCCAGTTGTGGATTGGATCCGGATTCGGGTTTCTGTGTATCCAGCAGTGAGGTAGCTGGAAAATTTGAATCCGACAGAGAAGAGGAGAAATTACACCAATTTCTCATAGGTATTGATGATGATCTGTATGGGGTTGTGCGAACGAATCTGTTGTCCAGGGGTCCTCTTCCATCCTTAGACGATGCCTATCTCGCTTTCACTCAGGAAGAACGATCTCGGGGGATTGCCCATGGCCGAGCCGTGAAAGACGCAGCTGATACTCATGCCTTTGCATTACAGGTAGATCGCTCTAACTCTCGTGTTGATCGGATAGATAAAACCAAACTGTTTTGCTCTCATTGCAAACGAGCAGGACACGAGATGACTACCTGTTTCAAACTCCATGGGTATCCAGATTGGTGGGAAGAAAGGAACCGTAAATCCAATGGTGCAGGTGCGGCCATGTCTCCAGCTAACAACGTATCCACAGGCCGCAGCAGGGCTGCTACGGTTCAGGCCAATGCGGTGTTGGGTGCCGACCTTGGCACGGCTTCTTGGGCCTCCGGAGGAACTTCTTTGGAGGATTTAAAACCCGAATAGGTGCAAATATTGCTGAATATGATTAATAGCAATAACGGGCATGATCAAATGATAGGTGCGTTGTTTAAAATGTCTTGGATTCTCGATACCGGAGCGTCGCATCACGTTACCGGCGATGCATCATGCCTCACCAACGTGGTTTCCATCCCACCATGTTCGGTGGCTCTTTCAAAAGGGCAGCAAGTTGTTACAACTCAAGCGGGCCGAGTTGTTCTTACGGACAAAATTCAACTCGAACGCGTTTTTCTTGTTCCCTCTTTATTATGCAACTTAATCTCAGTATCCCAAATGATTGACGATTCTGATTGTTTTGTTCGGTTCACTGACTTATTGTGTGCTATACAGGACCGTCGTTCGAATAGCCTAATTGGAGCCGGTGAACCCAAGGACGGACTCTATTATTTTTGCGGGATCCCTACAGTGTGTGTGGTGACTACTTCGACTTTATCTACTTTTGAGTTGTGGCATCGACGACTTGGGCATCCGTCTGATAGAGTTCTCAAGTTAGTTCCTGAAATTAATAATTGTCCTCGTAAGGTTAAGAAACTAAATAAAGCTTGTGAAATTTGTCCGCAAGCCAAACAATCTCGTGATAGTTTTCCCGTTAGCGATCATAAGGCCTCTCGTATTTTTGAACTGATACACTGTGATTTATGGGGGCTCATAAAACTCCCTCTTCTAGTGGTGCACATTATTTTTTGACTTTGGTGGATGATTTTGTTAGGAAATCTACGCGGAAACGCAGAGGAATTTCCTTTTAACTATGATCGATTTCGTTTAAGCAATAAACAAATAAGTAGTAGACGATGGTTACCTTGCTTGATCTAAAAGATCGACGCTTTGACCATCTAAGGAGAGTAGAGATGCACGGAGCCGCCCAAGTGTTCGGCCTCTACCGGTGATCCACACGAACAGCCCGCCGGAATCCCATCATGGATTGCTACTAGAAAAATCCGGTTGCTAGACCGGCATTTTCTCTCTCTCAAAACTCTCTCTAAGAAGCTCTCTTAATTTTCTTATAGAAAATAAGACTTGTAATTGTGATGTAAAATAGCTTGGCACAACTCCCCTTTTATAGGGAAAAAATGCGCCATATTCACAACCCAATCTGATTGGGAAAAGCTTCCTAATGGATAGAGGAGAAAGAAAACCAATCCAATAAAATAAGGAAATATATTTGATTGATTTATCTCATTTAATTTAATATCATATATTAAATATTTCCAAGATATTGTCAATATCTTATATTGACTATATTTATCTTATTACAATAATCTATTTTCCAAAAATCAATTAATATCCAATATTAATATTATGGTAATCTTATTAATTAAATTGCACAAACCAAATGTATCCAATACACTTTAAAATGGCGACCCCTTCCCACTAATTTGGGAATTGAGATTTTCTTTAATTAATATAATAGTATGATTAATTAATTCACAAAATACATGTATACCATATATATATATATATATATATATATATATATATATATATATATATATATATATATATATATATTCGAAATATATGTATCTATATACATATTTAATTAATCAACACAATTAATATCTTGTATTATATTTATTCATAATAAATAAATATCACCATATTAATTTACCACTATAACATTTATAATATGAGATAAATTCTTTCCTTATTTGGTCATCAACTATAACCACATTTTTAATCCGGCTAGATGTTATTATGTTTGTGACCCGATAGGCTTCCGAATATGTTGGCCGTAGACACAAAGTGCAAATTACGAAAATGCTCTTCATGCCTAACGATCACGAGATAGCGTCTAGCAACACACCGTGACCACCAATCATCGGAAGAGTCAAATGCAATGACTACTACCTTTCATGTGCAGCAGTTACCGTGTAAATAGAATCCTATCGCTGTAATAATATCCATACGGTCGTTTGTCGAGTGTCAAACATCAACGACCGTATCTTATAATCGGGATATCATGCTCCCTCGAAGTAACTCAATTACTTCCACTTTGCAAAGATTCACGAGAGTTAGACATTCCTTATAAGAAGGCCCTTTCGGATATTCATCCCTACAAATAGGGTACGCGATTTCCGGACGACCAAACACGTATACTCTGCATGCTTCAGTATCACACTCAATAACTACCGCATGATTGCCCTGTGGCTAGGGGAAACCTCAATAGTGTCAAAGCATGACAATCCACACCGTGATTCCATGTAGACTCCGGTCCTATGGATAATTACACAACTGCCACATTGTGTGACACTTAACAGTGTAAGTGGGTCAGTCTAACATACGCATTCTCTAATACATGTCCACGTACAGTCCAAGTATCTCTACACTTCGATAGACGAGATCTATCACTACCTTTAAAGACAGAAGACATCTAATACGTGCTAGTTGTTTGTACTATCAATGCCATGTTTAATAGTACATCAGCCTAGAGACATTTAAGTATCAAACTTGTTAAAGTGATTAGAGATCTCATCAACCATAATCGCCTATCAAGGTTTCTCTATCACAGTTTAATACTAAGGACGTTATCATATAACAATTCATAATTGGTTCTTTAAAAGAACAAATATATGACAACAGAAAAGTCATTTAATATATATAAACATAAAGAAATAGTAGAAATGATCCGACCCGGTCGGATCCGGTCCAACCCGATTGGGTTTAGGACACTATTTCAACATATTTTCTCGTGCTGTTTGGGTCTATTTGTTACATGCGAAAACCGAGGTCTATAAAGCGTTATGTTCGTTTTTTTTACATGATTGAAAGGCAATTTGATAAGACGGTTAAAATTGTCCGTAGTGATAATGGTACTGAGTTTCGTAGCATGCTCGAATATTTTGATGATAATGGCATAATTTTTCAAACGGCGTATGTGGAAACACCTCAACAAAATGGGCGAGTCGAACGTAAACATCAACATATTCTTTATGTTGGACGTGCTTTAATATTTCAAGGCAATTTACCAATTACTTTTTGAGGCGAATGCATTCTCGGGGCGGTGCACCTAATTAATCGGACTCCTTCCGGTATTTTGCAAAAAAACGCCTTTTGAAATTTTGTATGGCAAAGAACCAGCGATCGATCATCTTCATACCTTTGGTTGACTTTGCTTCGCTCATGATCAACGGTGCAAAGGAAATAAATTCGCTCCTCGAAGTAGAAAGTGCATTTTTGTTGGCTATCCAAATACCCAGAAAGGTTGGAAAGTGTATGATCTTACAACAGGTGATTTTTTTGTTTCGCGTGATGCGCAATTCCATGAAACTGAATTTCCTTTTGCCCTAAAGGACACCGACTTACCCAGTGAAACCACGCCTTCGTTGAATACTAATGTTACCGTCGATGATGGTTTCCTTGCCGATATGGAACACGAGCTATCTGAATGGGGTGCGGATTCCGAACCTTCAAGCCCTAGTCCTCCTCCTTTAGCAACCGAGGTTGCTCCACCCTCTCCGAGTCATGAGGAGGTAGTGGTTCCTACTAGTTTGGGTCGTGGCTTGCGCACTCGTCGTCCTCCGGGTTGGCATAATGACTATGTCGCACACACTGTGCAACAACCGAGTCCGTCCCTCAGTTCTCCACCGTCTGTCAGCTCTCCACCGTCTGTCAGCTCTTCAGGTACGACTTATCCTATAGCTAACTATGTGAATTGTGATAACTTTTCTACACGCCACCGCACTTTTCTTGCAGCTGTCACCTCCGATGTTGAACCCCTCAACTTTAATGTGGCTATGTTAGACCCTGGCTGGCGGGATGCCATGAAACAGGAAATCGCTGCCCTTGAACAGAAAAAAACTTGGGTTATGGCACACTTACCACCCAAGAAAAAGGCCCTCGGGTGTAAATGGGTGTAAAAATTAAATGCCACGCCGATGGGATTGTAGAACGATTAAAAGCTCGTCATGTCATTCTCGGCAACCAGCAAGTTGCAGGTATTGATTACAATGAAACCTTTGCCCCTGTGGCTAAGATGGTTACGGTACGCGTTTTCTTGGCCGTGCCGGCGGCGAAGAATTGGGAACTACACCAGATGGATGTGCACAATGCATTCCTTCACGGCGATTTAAATGAAGAAGTATATATGAAATTGCCCCCGGGTTTTACAGTTCGCTAGCCAGGTATGGTGTGTCGATTGAAAAAGTCCTTATACGGTTTAAAGCAAGCTCCGCGTTGTTGGTTTGCAAAGTTAGCACACAGTTTAAGGAAGTACGGCTTTCTTCAGTCCTATTCGGATTATTCCCTCTTCACTCTTACCCGCGGTCTGGTCCGCCTTAACGTGCTCATCTACATTGACGATCTCATCATCTCGGGGAACGACCCCTCAGCTATTGCACATTTTAAACAGTATTTGGGATCTTGCTTTCATATGAAGGATTTGGGTATTTTGAAATATTTTTTGGGCATCGAGGTAGCGTGAAGTTCGGAAGGTATTTTCCTCTGTCAACGGAAGTACACTCTTGACATTCTTGCTAAAGTCGGTTTGCTTGGAGCTAATCCTGCCGGTTTTCGATTGAGCAGAATCGTTCACTTGCCACGGCTACCGGTCCACTGTATGAGGATCCGGAACGCTATCGACGGTTGGTTGGCCGTCTTGTCTACTTATCTTTCACTCTCCTGGACTTGGCCTACACTGTCCATATTCTAGCTCAGTTTAGGCAGTCACCTAGGCATGACCATTGAGACACTGCCATGCGGGCTGTTCAGTATTTGAAAGACCATCCGGGTCAGGGTATCTTACTTCGCAGCGACTGTGAGTTATCTCTCACCGGGTGGTGTGACTCTGATTGGGCAAGCTGCCCACTGACGCGTCGCCCCCTCACAGGATGGATTGTGTTTCTTGGTTGCTCCCCGATTTCTTGGCGCACCAAGAAACAACACATTGTCTCGCGTTCTTCCGCCGAGGCCGAATATCCTTCGATGGCCGCTCTCTCTTCGAAATTAAAATGGCTCAAGGCGTTGCTTCAGAATTTGGGTGTGGATCACCCTCGTCCTATCGATTTCTTTTGTGATAGCCAATCCGCACTTCATATCGCACAGAATTCGGTTTTTCATGAAAGCACGAAACACATTGAAGTCGACAGTCACTATGTTCGAGATGCCATTCATGAAGGCCTTATCGCTCCACGGCATGTGTCCACTGATGAACAACTTGCCGACATTTTTACTAAATCCTTGGGCAAGCAGCAATTTCTTCATTTACTTCGCAAGTTGGCCGTTTGTTGTAATACCCCGAAAATTCAAGAAGGGTAAAGATGTAAAAATGGAATTTAATTATTTATTTTCCTGTTTTATATTTAACCTAAAAGAAAATAATTATAAGGGTATTAATTATTTAATCAAGGATTTATTAAAGGAGTATTTAACGGAAATACTTCCCTTAATTCCTATTACTCTCATATGCTAAACTTTTTTGATAAAAAATGGGACAAGCCGACGGCAAGAACAGGGAGAAGAAAAAAGAAAAGTTCGAACGCTGTTTTCCAAATTCGGGGTTTAACGGTTGATTTTCAATTTCGGTGCAGACCATAGTAGAAGAAATTGATCAGCGCGAGGAGACGATCGTTTTGATACGAACCGTTCGTAGAAGTTATTGGAATCGAGGATTGAAGCTTTTTACTATCTGTTTTCGCTTTCAATCGCTTTTGGAATCGCTAAGATAAGGGGGTGTTCTTAAACGGATTTGGATGCTTAACCGTATTAGTTACGTGTTTAATTATTCATTATTATTGCTATTCTTGTTAGGTTCGTTTCTGTAAATTTTTTTTTTTTTTTTATACTGCCGGGAATGGCCGAAAGAAAATAGGACATGATTTCTACTATTGTTGTATGTGCCGTATGAAAAAAAAATGGAACATTTAGAAACAGTAAAGTAAAGTAGGAAAATTTATTCGCTTGACATAAACTAAAAAGTGATGTGAAATAATGCACGGAAAGTATTAGATTTTTACTTATTAAAACACACGATGAAATGAATAGTGATGCAGTAAGATTGTAAAGCAAATTACAGTAAAAGTGCATGCATGAGGTTAGCTAGTACTTAAATAAAAGATTATGGAATATCAATGTAGTAAAGGTATGTAACTGTCTTGATGGGAAATTAGTTACAGCATGGTAGAATGACTAATTGAATTCATACGAAAGAAGTTGTTACATCAAAAGCATTTACTTTAATTAATTAATGTAGTAAACCTTTTCCTAAAGTACAGTGTCTATGCATTAAATTAATGAAATGGAATGAGATACACATATACATTATTGTGTCCTTCCAGATAGTGTTTATGTTTCCGAATATTTTCAATGGGATAATGTCCACATTGTTTGGATATTATTTATATACAATGTGTTATGGTTTGGTATTTATGTCTTTGTAGGACATTATATGTTAATTGACAAAATCTAACTTCCGACTTCAGGTGCCTTAGCATCAATCGCCACAACTGAGACCCTCTGCGGGGAGAAGGTGGTAGCCCAGAAGGCGGTTGTTTAGACTTTGCGGGGTCATTGGTTTAGCAGTCATTGATGCCTTTTACAACGTGCTAGGTAGTTAATCTAGATTGTCTAGGACTAGATGTCCTTAGAAGCCTTTTTAAGTGGAATGAATTTAGGTGGTTAGATTAACTACGTAATAAACATATGTGATGAGTCTAAAAGCTAAAACGTTGTAATTCTTGGTGAGGCACATTTATGATTCGCAGCATGGAATCATTTCTCATGCGTAACGGACAATATTCGGGTTTTGGGAAATGTTCCACACGGAACCATCCATGCCATATGAGGTGCTGAATATGTCCCGGTGCATACCCATCATTCGGGCATTGTGTCCTTGAATTACAATGTAACATAGATAATTGCTCGTGATGGTGCTAACAGACTTAGCAGAGGGGAGTGTATTTTAATGCAACATATATATATGGTAGGTGTGTAGATCAATATGTGTAACTGTTTCTTCTACCCCTTACTAAGTACGTATGTACTTACCCCCCCTTCTTTATTGTCCCCACCCCGAGAAGGTGGTTATCAGGACGATGATGAGTATAGATGCGATGATGGAGTTGATGGAGCCGATGTTTGAGCTCGAGATGATATGTTGATGTTAACACTTTCATTTATGCATTTTATTATTCGGTTTTGAGAGATGGACTATAGTATCTTTCGGTTTCATTTGGGATGTAATAAATTAAACAACATTTATTTCGTTGTTTGTCGGGCAGTTTTCTTAGACGTAAATTTTGGGACTTGGTGATCCGTTGTTGGTCGTTTGACATTCTTTTCCGAGTTATCTTTAGTTTTAATTTATTTCGCTTTTACTCTGATTAATTGTTACGAGGCTTATGTATATATTACTTTTGACGATTTAAAAAGTTAATATATGCATGCCGGGCGTTCTTTCCGGATAAGGACTCAGTATCCGGGACAGGACGTCACATTTGTGATCTACACGCTCAAACTTGAGGGGGGGTGTTACGGAATATAAATCTATTTTAAGAAGTAAATATTGTGTAATATTTTGTATTAATACCCGGTAGTGATTTTAGCGATTCTAGGCATGAGTTGTACATTGATTACGTTGTAACCTCTTGTATATTTATAGTGGCTTGTACCGAATGAAATATACAGAAAACGATTTACCAAAACTTAACATTGTAAAACTAAAGAGTGAAAATGTAATGTTACGATATCTGACATTTAGTACAATACGGTATAGCCTTGATTAATGAATATTCGATAACTGAATAACCTTGTCAAATGAATAATTTTTTCCGGTCTCGACTTGGGCAAAGAGCTAAATGAATAACATCTCTAAATGCATTAACGAATAATAATTATTGAGTCCTTAAAGTCCCTATTAAACATAAATGAATAATCATTAAATTAATATTGTATTGCTACAACGGGGAGTAAAAATTATTTTTTAAAGGATCGTGTTTCAAAGTATTCTTACAATACAACATGTATGCTTCATGCAACCCGCCGAGTTTAGGTTAAACTATTTTATGCAGAGTTTAAACTTTACAAGCCAATCAACTATTTTTTTTTATTAATACCCTATATTTTGTGCAGGAGTTTAACCTTCACAAGCCAGTTAACTATATTTTTATTTCCACCTAAAAAACAGGAGGAAATTAATAGCAAGGTTTGTATGAAAGTTCTTTGGTATTTTTTTAAGGAAAGAAGATCATCTTCTATATTTACATTTGCTTTAACATTCTTTTCATTAAAAAAAAGATTTATTATATTGGTTCTCTTCTAGTTCACGAAACGAACAAGATGGCTCGTAATCTCGCTTTTCAGGTTGAATCGTCCAAACCCGAATCAGATACATGTACGAGTGATAGCGACGACGATAATGTTCTAATGTACTTTGTACGCAAACTGAAGAAGAGGAAGAAGAAGAAGTGGTCTAAGCACTCAAAGGGCAATAGGCACCTAATCATCTAAATCGAAATCAACCCAAAAGATAAAGAACAAGTGTTTAAGGCTGCTTGGTCTGATTCTTCTGAATCAAACGACGAGGAAGTTGAGTTTTAAACGAGGAACAAGTCAATGTGTGTGTAACGGCTGAATCCGACTCTGATTCTCGATTTGTGAATGTCATCCTTATGCAGGGGGGCATGCTAATCTTTTATTTATCGTTTCAATTTTATCGGATGTCCCCGAAGGAACAATCCGACTCTGACTTAAAGTGAGGTAGAATATCCCAAAATCCCTTATGAGGAGTTGTTCGCAATTAATGTCACAATCACATAAACTCGTATAACATAATCAGATCCTAAAATTCGAAAATAAGCAACTCAAGAAGGTGCATACTAGAAAAAGACTACAGTTAAACATCGATAAATAAATACCTTCGGAACCGAAAAAAAAAATTCGTTTAGCGAGGTGATTCATTTATCGAACATTATTTTAAGCCTTTTGCTCAAGTCGAAACCGGAAAAAATTATTCATTTAACGAGATTATTCATTTATCGAATATTTATTTATCGAGGTTTAACTGTACATATCATGTTCTCTTATAAACACTTCAAGCGAGTTAGAGCTCAAAGTATGTGGCTTTCTAGTTGAAACAAAGTCTTTAAAAGTAGAAAGAAATGATCTCAAACAGAGGTGCCCCACTCACTCACCTAATATTAAGATAATATTCTCTCATTAGTGTTAAGGTAGTACTAAGAATATTCAAAATGAACATTGTAACTTGAATTATAGGTCAAATGATGACGATTGACCTAAATAGTTATTAGATTCATTATAACTCAAGCAACGCCGCCAGACCCAAATCATGGGGTGTTACATATGGTATCAAACAGAAATAAGTGCCACGTAATGAGATACGGTAGGGCCAGCTCTAGAATCCTCTGGTAAGGTTTTGGAGATGACGTATCTTTCTCAAAATGTGGAGAGTTTAATATCCCACATTGCAAAAATGTGAAAACATTACCAATATATAATGTTGAGATATAATGGACATGATATCCAGTGTTATTCATTTTAAGTCAAGTGGGCACGATGGGCCTACCTAGCCATTAATAGACTTAAGCTCTGGGACATTACATATATGCAAGTGGTGAATATGGTGATGATCACCCCAGGTTATGTGCTAGCGTCCTCAACAGCCACTCCAAAACCTGCCAATACTCATGAATGAACCATGGGTCAGTCGGTCCCTCTTTCACCCGACTAGTAGTGTGGATAACGAGGTTGCATTCACAAGCTTATTTCGTATGTCCATATGTTGTAATTGTAATAAGGTAGGGTGGTTGGCTTGAGTTGTTCAACCGCCCCTTAGCCCGGTACTCATGACGTGCTTCGAAACCTCCATTGTGCCGAGGACCAAGCAAGGCATATCTAGCGGCATATGAGCCGGCTCGGCACCAACGGCTTCGTGCCACCACACTGGAGTGATCAAATATGAGGTCCCGCACGTTCTACCACTTCTCCGTTCATTTCCAATATTGATCATGAACAACATAATATACATTGAAGTCCGAAATTCAAAGTGAAATTCTTAATTTGCCTCTTCCTAGTCGTCATGGGAAAAAAGACACAAACTAGAAAGATATTATCCCCATAAGCCACCCATTGTTACGTCCTTGTATATACGGATGTATGTGTGGATGTATTAACCCTAACATGATCCCCACTCCCATGGGCGGCTTTACATGTGGTGGGTGGGTGTACTTGACCCATTAAAAAAAGAAAAAAAAAATCACTATGCATTGTGTATCTTATCTTATATCTATTAAGAGCTAAAGGACTCTCTCCACATGAGGCCACGTGGCAGCCTGTGGAGCTGACACGTGGCACCTATTTTTTTTTTAAAATTTTTTTTTAATTTTTATTTTTTCTTACGGTAAAAACCGTGATTTCGGTTATCTCGTTATATATATAAATCGATTTCTTTTTTTCGACTCTCCGTTACATAAATCGAACCAAAATGTATATTTCGATACGGGTCATTTTTAGTGCCTCCAACAGATAGTGCGAATTCAGTTTTACATTTCAATCAACTGAAATTTTTCAATTTTCGATTCGATTTCAGACAACAATTGAATATACACAACAAAATGTATATTTTCGTTTTTTTTTTCCCTTCGGTAAAAACCAGGGATTTCGGTTATCTCGTTATATATAAACCGATTTTTTTTTTCCAACTCTCCGTTACATAAATCGAACCAAAGTGGTCATTTTTTGTGCATCCAACAGACAGTGCGGATTCAGTTTTACATTTCAATCAACCAATTTTTTTTGAATTCCCGATTCCATTTCGACACAATAAAGTGTATATTTCGATAAGGTTCATTTTTTTTACCGATTTTTTTTTTTTTTTTATTTTTGCAGCAGTTTTTTTTTCTTTTTCTTTCTTTTCCCCTTCGGTAAAAACCGTGATTTCGGTTATCTCGTTATATATATAAACCGAATTTTCTTTTTTTCGACTCTCCGTTACATAAATCGAACCAAAGTGTATATTTTGATACGGTTCATTTTAGTGCCTCCAATAGACAATGCGGATTCAGTTTTACATTTCAATCAACCGAAAATTTTCGATTTCTCGATTCGATTTCGGCACAATAATTGAATATACACAACAAAGTGTATATTTCGATACGGTTCATTTTTCTTTCCCCTTCGGTAAAAACCAAGGATTTCGGTTATCTCGTTATATATAAACCGATTTTTTTCCGACTCTCCATTACATAAATCGAACCAAAGTGGTTCATTTTTTGTGCATCACACAGACAGTGCGGATTCAGTTTTACATTTCAATCAACCAAATTTTTTTGAATTCTCGATTCGATTTCGACACAACAAAGTGTATATTTCGATATGGTTTATTTTCTTTTTCCCTTCGGTAAAAACCGGGATATCGGTTATCTCGTTATATATAAACCGGTTTTTTTTTTCTGACTCTCCGTTACATAAAGCGAACAAAAGCGTATATTTCGATACAGTTTATTTTTAGTGCCTCCAACAAACAGTGCGGCTTCAGTTTTACATTTCAATCAACCGGAAATTTTCGATTTCTCGGTTCGATTTCGACACAACAATTGAATATACACAACAAAATATATATTTCGATACGGTTCAATTTTTCTTTCCTTTGGTAAAAACAAGGGATTTCGGTTATCTCATTATATATAAACCGATTTTTTTTCCGACTCTCCGTTACATAAATCGAACCAAAGTGGTTCATTTTTTGTGCATCCAACAGACAGTTCGGATTTAGTTTTACATTTCAATCAACCAAAAAATTTTGCTTTCTCAATTCGATTTTAACACAACAATTGAATATACACAACAAAGTGTATATTTCGATACGGGTCATTTTTTTCCCCTTCGATAAAAACCGGGATATCGGTTATGTCGTTATATATAAACCGATTTTTTTTTCCCGACTCTCCGTTACATCAATCGAACAAAAATGTATATTTCGATACGGTTCATTTTTAGTGCCTCCAGACAGTGCGGATTCAGTTTTACATTTCAATCAACCGGAAATTTTCGATTTCTCGATTCGATTTCGACACAACAATTGAATATACACAACAAAGTGTATATTTTGATACGGTTCATTTTTAGTACCTCCAACAGACAGTGCGGATTCAATTTTAAATTTCAATCCACTAAATTTTTTTGATTTATCGATTCGATTTCGACACAACAATTGAATATATACTGCAAAGTTTATATTTCGATACAGTTCATTTTTAGTACCTCCAACAGACAGTGCGAATTCATTTTTAAATTTCAATCAACCGAAAATTTTCGATTTCGATTCGATTTCGACAGAACAATTGAATAAAACCGTGTATGTTTTTTTTTCAAATATTTTTTGAAAACATCATTTATTCGGTTTTCCTTCGATAATAACCGGAATTTCGGTAAGCGTTATATATAAATCAAAATTTTTAATTCGACTCTACGTTACGTAAATCGAACCAAAGTATATATTTCGATACGGTTCATTTTTTGTGCCTCCAATAGACAGTGCGGATTCATTTTTAAATTTCAATGAACCGAAAATTTTCAATTTCTCGGTTCGATCTCGACACAACAATTGAATATACACAACAAAATGTATATTTCGATACGGTTCATTTTTATTATCTCCAACAGACATTGCGGATTCAGTTTTAGATTTCAATCAACCGAAAATTTTCAAAACAATTGAAAAAACCGTGTATTTTTTTTATTTATGAAATGTGTAAGTTCTCGATTCATTTTTTTCCCTTTTCTTACAGCTGTTTCTTTTTTCCCCTCGGTAAAAACCGGACTTTCGGTACCTTGCAGAGAATGTGATATGTTTCGGCTGCTCTATTTGTCTTGTGCCTTGAATTATTACG
Source organism: Gentiana straminea (assembly GCA_036785695.1). Taxonomy (NCBI): domain Eukaryota; kingdom Viridiplantae; phylum Streptophyta; class Magnoliopsida; order Gentianales; family Gentianaceae; genus Gentiana; species Gentiana straminea. The sequence continues at coordinate 574,362 of JAVUPR010000226.1, forward strand.
GTTTAAGCTTACGTGATTTATTTCACGTTGGAGATCTATTCTTTGATGTTATCGTTGGTAACGATTTATGTTGGGTCCGCCGTGCCTTGCACGGCTCACGTTCACTAGTATATTAATGTGAGGAAATAGATGTTTAACCCCTTAATTTCCAATGTTGACCCACTATTTTTTTAATACGATGGTGCTGCCCCTTAATATGATGATGGTGCTCTCGATCCCTGACCCCCATCCCGAAATTCCTGCAGCCGACCCTGCCCACTTCCAATGTCTCACAGGATAAGTGGAGATATTAATCAAGTAATCTAGTGGTTCAGAGTCATGGAATTGTTATTATATCAAACAACTTAAAAGAAGTCGTCTATTTACAGGGTTCAAACCTCCACATTTCAGCTTCAGGTCCAGCTGTCATTTTTAGACATCTAAGTTTTGTACCACTTTATCATGTTTTGAGGACGTATTCATGTATTACAATATGTAATTTGGAGTAGTTCAATAACCTGAAAACCCATTAAATTATTTGGTTGCATATATTTTTATAATGATTAAGAAAGGGGCATAGGGCTCTCTCACACATGCAAGAAGAATTCCCAATCACTATAAATTGTGCTCCAATATACCATAATAAATATATTGAGTTTATATAAATAAATATATAATACATTTCTCTACAACAAACATATGGCCAAGTTAGCATGCTTTATTGTGCTATTTTGCTTCATTCTCTTTACTGAGTATCACAATCAAGTTAGCAATACTGCCCAACAACTCTACTGGGGAGGTAAACATTAAAAACATTTGGGTTTCTTTATTTCATATAGATATGAAGTATTTTTCATTTATTTATTTATTTTAGCACTGATATCAAGTATTTTAAGAGGATTTTGTATTGGCACTTTCGAATTACTTCAAGTATCAGTGTTTAGAAAACCCAAAATATTATTTCAAAACCATGATTATGTTTTTTGCAAGAAATAAACATCAGGCGTTTCTTTTCTTACATAAACATCAGTAGCAATGTTGTTTTTTCTTTATATAACGGGGTCAATGGTGGGTAAGACAAGTGACAGTACGTTATATTCCTAACATGTACGGTATTGAAGTAATTTTGTGGTGCTATGCAAAAATAAAATAAACACGCGCACACAAAAAGGGTGTCCGAACCGTGAGTCGGACAGCGGGTGTGCTGATAGGTGAGATGGGCGCCCATCAGAGCTTCTCATCAACCCGTCCACGGCGGGAACGGGCTCTTTAATCTCGACGCTCTCTTGCCCTGCCATGATAAGATGTATATCCCAAAGGCGAAGGACGAGGTAGATGGAGGCTCGACCCAACCCGTCTCGCAAGGACGTGGGCCAAGTGGGTCGAGGTCCTTGTGTCTCTTAAGCCTAAATATAGAGCCCAATCAATCATTTGTGGGTTCATTTCGGACTTGGTGCATCAATTATTAATTACTTATTGTATCACAATTAATGAAAACTTTTACCTTGTAGCAAAAGCCACTGAAAATTGCCCCCCACATTCCTCTACGATTTCAAGGAAATTACATGAGTTTAACCCACGGACGCTTATTACTGAAGATGATTGCAATGCAGACATTTGCGATCGAAGCTCTTCAGACAGTGCATGCCAACCAGGTTGCGTTTGTGGTGTAAATAAATGCTCCGCTGTTGTAGGCTCTAACATGTATAAAACCTTGACATCTTCAAGAAATATGTTCTATGAATCTCGAAAACTTTATAATGAAGAGTATTGCAATCAGTTCACTTGTAGCGGTGATCCTCAAGCAGTTGACGACTGCCAAGACCAAGATCGCTGTTTCTGCGGAGCTGTCGTCGAATGCACTCTGGAAATATCACCGGAAGTATCAGAATAATCTGATGACAGCATTTGAGTCTTAACACGTTTTACAACGCACTTCTATATCAATCACGTCAATAGTGTAAACTCATATCATTTGATATGAGTTACACGGTGATCAATGAAGTAAAAAGTATGTCGTAACTCAAGTTCCGATCCAAATGGTTGTCGATCCTTTGTGTTTTATGATTTTGTGAGAGATTAATATTTAAACATATGTACCCTTTTATTTCAATAAATGTCGTCTCCTAATAAATAAATTTGTAGCTACATCTTTCATTATACACTCTGTTGTCATAACAGTTCTGCTTTCACAATAGTGTTACCGGTAAGGAAGGGGGTGGCATAGGGTTGGGAGGGTGAAGGGTAGGGTACACTCGAGCACAGTTCAAATAATTTCTCGAAAAACTCCAATACCGCAAAATATTACCCGTCAACTAGAAGCAAAGATAAGCAACAAGTCATTGTTGCTTAGGCCTAAGTTATAAGGGCATCTCCGGTAATGACCTCAACATGCTTCAACTTCCCATATGCTGTAAGCCACAGAAAGGCAGAAACAGCGATTTTTTCCAACAAACTAAAATTTAGACAAGGAAAGGGAAACATAAGACAAATGCTATGGCATATACACCAAATGTAATATATGTACCAGGCTATCTTCCCCTTATGCAATCACCAATCACCGATCACCGATCACCGATCACCGATCACCGATCACCGATCACCGATCACCGATCAACCAGTCACCGATCAACTACAGAATCACGAGCTCACAAGTCACAACTACATTAAGCTTACAAAACATAAGAACTCCTGATAATTGTCTACTACTCTGGCCCTAAACACCTCTCACATTTTGGAATATAGTGATACATAAGGCACTAAACACATCTCGTATTTCTACCATAGGTGTCGCCTATAGGCCCAAGCTTAACCTTTCACTATCAAAATACCATATAACATATCTTAACAAGAAGACTATTGTTTCAAGCCCAAAATCATAATATAGTGTTAACTGAATGCAAACTAATCCAACAGTAATGGCTTCAACAAACATACTAGTGCAGGATAATTTCAGCGTCTACAAATTGAATAAAAAAAGACAAGACAACTAGTACCACAAAGAAAGCACCATATAATCAAGAAGAGCATATATAACTATCTTCAAAAATATGCAGCTATTCATTAAAGGGACAACATCCAAAACACAAAACAATGGTTTGATAAGGAAGTCTGCATAACGAAACTAAGAGATAAACAGAGCTGGTAAACACAAACAACCTCCCCATAATTTTTCTTTGAGCTACATTTCTGAATTGGGCTCGAGACACCGATCAATCAATCGCCTTTTCTCCTGTAAGAGCAACCTTCAGTAAGCCTAGCACGTCCCCCTGTTGGTTGGCACAACACAGTCTGGCAGTTCCCGCACACCACCACCGTCTGAGAGTGGCTAAAGACTGTGGTTCTGCAAAGTTGGGGAATAAAACAGTAAAGGTGTGATTTTGACATGAAATCTCTCAACCTTTATTCAAATTACTTTATTCAATATTCACATTACTTTACTCGTCATACTAAAGCAATTTTATTCAATGAATTCCTTGTAGTTTTATCCCCGCAATATAGAGCATTCACTTTATCCCAAACAATGCCATCCCCAGTATAGATAAACCTCGAAAGGCTTTATAGCATTGTCCACTATACCCACAAAAAAGTCCATGACCATTTTCCCTATAAACACTTTCCCAATATGCATAAACCGCTAAAAACTTTATAGCATTGATCCACTATACCTAAAAAAAATCCACCATAGCATGCTTCAATGGTTATACACCTTTGTGATGGTTTATAAACCTTTTCACATCACCCCATTGGAGAGGAGATGCTCTGTATGCGAATCAAACCGAAATATTTCATGTATAAACAGGCCCTAATCTATATTTGAGCAAAATTAACCTAAAGAAGATAAATTATAATGACGAAAAGTCCAGCAAAATCAATTACTTACATATTGAAGCAGCCTTGACATTTGACATCCTGCAAAGTCCAACAATCAAACACATTATCGGCAGCTATAAGAACTTCTATCATCCAAAATATCAACAACACACAGAAATGGTTGAACAACTCGAATCATTAATCCAGAACATATACAAATATAAGGAAACATGAGCATACCATGAAAAAAGAATTGGGAGAAGGAACCAAACGCTTGAGCTTGTGCTTTCTCTTCTCCAAATCAGCTGGAGGGTTAAGCAAATCGATATCGTTGGGGAGAGTCTGCAAAAATCAAAAATCAAAAGGAAAAATATGACAATCATTTCAAAGGTAACATTTTCGACTGTAAATCAAGGAAAACTGAAATAATCAAAGCATAAAATACTTAGAAATTCTTACCATTCTTCAAACGATTGCACGCCAAACGACAGTAGACAAAGGCAAAAACCGATACTATAAGGGATAGAGAAACCACAAAGCAAAATACACGGGCTGCGCAAATGCTCAGAGATTTCTTGGCTGTCAGCTAGGGTTTGTGGCGGGTTTATATAGTAAACACTACCGTCGTTTCAACCTTTGGATGATTATGGACTACCTATCTTAGCCGTTCGTTTCCCATCACATACACAATCTATTTTTCATAACCGAATCAAACCCATCAAACCGAACTATTCACATGAATTTAAAAACTAAGGAAACCGAACGAATAAAAAATCAAAACAACCCGAATCGAGCCAACAACAATATATATATATATATATATATATATATATATATATATATATATATTATGAACATATTGACGTATATATCTATGACTCAAGTAGTATGTTGAAATCCATTTGGTGTTACTTCTTCATCTACACACCGAGTATATTGATTGCTACTAGGCCACATGCAAGACTGAGGAACTTAATCACAGGACATCATGTGATGTGTACTATCTCTAAACCGTTGAAAATCTAATGTGATGACTCAGCAGTGATCGAGCTTAAGAAGAAAAGTACTGGAAAACTGTATGGGCCTTCTTGTTCTAGGATCAAAAGATAGAGTAGCTATTATTATGGACTGAACTCAGGAAAAAAAGCTGCCTACGTATCCAAATATATATTTGGAATCAAGTCCAACCGTAGTTCGAACGGTTATCCGTCATAATGGAGTTAATGGGTGGTTATGTAATCCACCCACGTCTCATGTTTGCATATAACTGCTTTTTCCCCCCAGATGCGTATGTCTCCGATATGTCTCTTCTGACCAGGGACTTGCCCTGGTCTGATCCGTCTGCTTCCTCCGACCAGGGACCTGCCCTGGTCTGATCTTGATCAAACCGTTTTCTGGTTGAGGAGCCTCCTGAAGGTTGGCCCACATCCAGGACCTGACCAAGGATCTTTTCTAATCGCCTGGTCTATGTGGTCGTGTTGACTTCCAAATCGGATGTAGCCATATCATGTTCTGCTGGTCCAATCAATATATACTTGACAAGTGGACATATTCGGGTCACCCCCAATCAAAGCCCCCCATATCTTAATCGATGTGGTCTGGCCTTTTAAATGGATTAAGATCTACGAAGTTAAAAAAAAAGATCTGAAGTTCAAGGGTTTTCCACGTGTATTATACAGATGGCATATCCACCGTTGCCTGGTTATCTCAAACGCCACCATAATTGCACGCGGTTGTCTTTTCAATCGATGTGTAGTCGAAACGTCCCATCTTTTGGCTGAAGGCTATTAAATCCACTAAACCCTGCAAGCATCCATCATTATTTATAGACAATGACGTCAGACCTACCGGATTTGCCCCCTCAATTATCAAGTAAGTCTTTCTTCTTTCTGTGCGATCTTCTTTTATTCCTTATGAATCCATACCAACCTGAAGTATCAAATCCTGGCGAGAATCCCCTTTTTTCTATTCTCCCTCCTCATTTGATTTCTTTTATTGTTCCTGCACTTATTGAATCACCTCCAACTGAGTGTAACATTTCTGGGTTATCTGCGCCCTATAAGAGCATTAAGGAGGACCTACGAGACGAAAAAGATGATGACTTGTCACGTAATCGACTCCAAATTGAAGGATTCTGATATCACAGACATCTGTGATAGGTATGGAATAAACAAGAATGTTTATGCCCATTCGACCTGAGCCTGGAAAAAGTGCCGCTGCTCCTCCTGCCGGATATTGCGTTTTTATAAAGAACAGTTTGATTGCGGTCTCAGATTTCCTCTTCCTCCCGCCTATCTGGAAATTACGATTTAGGGATTGGTCAGATAGTCCCTAATAGTATACGAGCCATTACCGGTTTCTTGATATGGTGTAGGTGTTTTGTCACCCCTTTCACGTTGTTACTCTTTAGACTTTTTATCGGTGTAAACGGGTTAAGAAAAGTCCCTGGTCGGTACCGCTTTTGTAGGAGAACCGATAGTTTGAGTAGATACCGTTGATTAAGAAAAGCGATCAATCCTTCTCGGATTGGAAAAAAACATTTCTTCTATATTAGGCCTCAAACTGCTAGGGATTTAGGCAAGTGGAACACTTCGACTAAAAATAGTGATGTGTTGGAAAGTAAACTGGATAATAAGTTGTTAAATGATATCAAAGGGACCCGCATATATCTAGGTCTGAGAAACTACAGTTCCAATTTAATCGATGCTGGCCGTCTGGAAACAGCTGGTCTCGAACCTTACGTTGAGTTATCGGAGGAAAGATACAATATAAGTAGGATTTCTTATTTTGAATATTTATGCATCTCTCTCTGAGGCATGCTTTTAATTACCTATTGATGTTTGCAGTGGCGAGTTTTACCGATATCATTCAGATAGCTGATGATGCCTCACCTCCCAGAGGCCAGGATGCATCTGATCCCGTTATCAACCCAAACGTGTCCGATCGATCGCCAACTCGTTGACGTTCATTTAAATGAGCCTTCAATCAAAACAAATTGTGCTGACGATGATTATGAGAATACCAATGAATACCGATGGTTCCACGCACTGCTCCGGTGGAACCCAATGTTGAGATTAACCGCCCTTCAAAACGCATCAAATCTCACCATCAGGTTGATGAAAGTGCTGGGGCTTCTGAGCAAGCCAATGAGGAAAGATATGATTGGAAAGAGTGGTCCAATCAGGATTTGTCAAAATTTGTAAGCGTCTTCTATTAGATTTGTTAATCTGTTTTGTTTGAATATTATACACTGACTCAGCTCTCTGTATTCCTTTTTAGGGTGCCAAACTGGGCAGGGAGGTCCTGTCCAGGTTGAAGAATTTAGGAAAATTTGAAGAGAATTTATCCCATTCCTTATCTGAATGGAAGGCAAAATATGAGGACTTGCTGAACACTTCTACGGCTGAGAAAATCGCCCTGTCCGATCAGCTATCAGCGAAGAATGATGAGCTGAAGATCAAGGCTACAGAACACCAGGCCCACGTTGCTACTGCAAATCAAATCAGAGTTAACCTGGAAAAGATGGTAGCTGATGTGGAGGCGGAGAGAGATAACTTGAAGAACAAATTTCCCGAGCAGGTTGCTAATGTCCTTGCCGATTACAAAAAATCTGATGAGCTAGCCGAAAATATAAAGATGCTATTTGCTCCGATTATCTGGTTCGGATATTCCTCAGCCATCGAAGATGTGAGAGCAGCGGGTCTTGATGTTGATGCTGCCAAACTTCACCATTCAGGTTGGAACAAGAAGGATGGGTCCCAGACTTATGAGGCCAGATTCAAAGAGTTTAGAGATGGAGTGGACTTGGTTTCCAAATATGGTAAAAAGCCTCCAACTGCTCAAACTGGCTCATCGTCTCAATCTCAAGCTCCCCCCAGTTCAAATTAAAGATGCTTAACTTGTTTTCTCTTTCAATTCTGACCTTAAACATTGCAACTTTTGCTGTTGTTGTTCTCAAAACCTTGTTGTTTTGCTGTCTTCATGTGTGGTTTTGGAATTTTAGTGCCTCTGTGGCACCATTTTCATAATTTCTATAACATGTGCACCATTTGCATAAATTCTATAACATGTGTTTGCCTTTGTGCCTTATATTGTCTTTGTGCCTTTATACTCTGCACCCCAGTATGACGTGTGACTTGCTTGTGAAGCATACGTCATACCTTGGTTCTTTACAAGGTTTACTGGTCAGACTTAATGAATTTTCTCTTTTTTAAGAGTTTTCGACCTGACCTGAAGTCTGATGGTTTAAGACCCGACCCGAAGTCTTAAAGCGTCCGATTTTCGAATTAATGGAATTTCTCTTTTAAGAGTTATCGACGATGGTTAACGACCGACATGAGGACTTAACGAATTTCCCTTTAAGAGTTATCGACCTGACCTGAGGTCTGATGGTTAACGACCTGGCCTGAGGTCTGATGGTTAACGACCTGGCCCGAGATCCGATGATTGCCGACCCGACGATTTTTCGATGTCTTAAAGTTATCGGTATGATTTTCGAGGTCTAAAGCGGAACTTAAAAATTTCTCTTTAAGAGTTTTTAAGAGTTAACGACCCGACCCGAGGTCGTTTTTGCGGACTAATGATTACCGACCCGACCGAGGTCCGATTTAAAGTGAGGTTTTAAAGTGGTCTGATTTTTCAGACATAACGAATTTTCTCTTTTAAGAGTTTAACAACAGAATATATTACAGCCACACAACATAGTTCAAAAAGCTTAACATAGTCTCACAATGCATAACAAATTTGCAGAATAAAATGACAATTACTTGCCTTAAACATAAAATTTCTTCAGATTAACTGCGTTCCAGCTTCTAGGGATGGTTTTCTCTGTACCGTCAGCCAATTGGTATGCTCCCTTTCCATGTACTTTGATGATCTGATAAGGTCCTTCCCAGGTAGGACTCAACTTTCCACTTGGTTCTTGCCTGCTGACTTTGTTTTTGTGCAAGACCAGATCACCAACCTTAAAATAACACTGTTTGACCCTGGAGTTATAGTATTGGGATACTAGCTGCTTGTATTTAGCCATCCGGATAAAAGCAACATCCTTTTTTTCCTCCAACTCATCTTTAGCATGGCTCATTTCTTCTTCCTGGATCTGATCATTGTGCAGTGTCGTTCTGGGAGATGGAAATCCAATTTCTGCTGGTATAACAGCTTCACACCCATATGCTAGGGAAAATGGAGTTTCACGTGTTGATGTATTTGGGGTAGTCCTGTAGGCCCAGAGGATATTTGGTAGGTGTTCTACCCAATGCTTTCCTTCTTGTTCTAGCCTCTTCTTCAAACCAACTTTGATCTGTCTGTTAGTTTGTTCCACTTGTCCGTTGGCTTGTGGGTGACCAACAGAAGTGAAATGCTGCGTTATGCCCAAATCAGTACACCACTTCTTAACCCCGCTGTCCTCAAATTGAGTACCATTGTCTGAAATTATGGTCTTTGGTATCCCATATCTGCATATCAGGTTCTTCCACAAGAATTTTTGGATCTGTTTGGCCGTGATGGTAGTTAATGGTTCAGCCTCTACCCATTTAGTGAAATAATCAACAGCTACGACTAGGAATTTTTAACTTCCTGGTGCTATAGGCAGTGGCCCCACTAAATCTACACCCTATTGATCAAAGGGCCAGGCTGAGATAATTGAGGTTAGATTTTCAGGTGGCTGATGGGATAGGTTACCGTGAACCTGACATGACCTGCATGCCAAAACTAACTCCTCTGCGTCCTGCTGCATCTTAGGCCAATAGTAGCCAAACAACCTGCATTTTCGAGCTAAAGCTCTTGATCCCATATGGTTTCCACAGATCCCCAAATGGATTTCTCTTAATAAATAGTTGCCTTCTTCTACGGTGACACAACGTAACCAAGGGGATATAAAGGATTTTCTATATAGGATATCATTAAATAGGGCATACTTATCAGATAAACGTTGGATTTTACGAGCTTGCCTTTTATCCTCTGGTAACTGACTGTCTTTCAAATATGCTACAATGGGATCCATCCATGTTTCCCTTTGTGTGATCGGTTGTACTTCAGATGCTTCATAGCTGCGCTGATTCAATTGTTCGATCAGAACCTTCTTATCTGATAAAAAAATTGAAGCTAACTTGGACAGGGCATCTGCTCGGGTGTTCTGCGATCTGGAGACCTACTTCACCTGAATTTCTTGAAATTGATTTATCTTCGACTGGGCCAGAGATAAGTATTTTTTTCATGGGTTCCTCCTTTGCTTCATATTCTCCTCTGATGTGATTTACTACCAGTTGAGAGTCACTGTAGACCTTAAGTTGTTGAACTCCCAATTTTAGAGCTAAATTTAAGCCTGTAATCAATGCTTCATATTCTGCTTCGTTGTTGGTTGCATGAAAGTTAAAGTGCAAAGCATAAGGAAATTCTTCACCCCTTGGACTGATAAGGAAGAGACCTGCTCCTGATCCATTTTTACTAGATGCTCCATCAACGAACAGCTTCCATTGGCCTGATTCTCTTGGACATTTCTGCTGATCAATAGAGATGGACTTCTCTTCTGCTAAAAAATCTGCCAAAGCTTGAGCTTTTATAGCAGTTCGTGGCCTGTACTGTAAATCATAACCTGCCAACTCGACAACCCATTTGGCTAGAAGACCTGAAGTATCTGGCCTGCTTAGTATCTGTTTCAAAGGTTGATCAGTTAGGACGACGACCGGATGACTTTGAAAGTAAGATCCTAATTTCCTGGATGTGTGGACTAATGCTAGGACCAACTTATCCGCATCTGAATACCTCACTTCAGGTCCGTGTAAAGCCTTGCTCGTGTAGTAAACCGGCTTTTGAAGTGTCCCATGTTGCCTAACCAAGACAACACTGATGGCTTCATCACAAACTAATAAATAAAGGTACAAAACCACTCATTCTTAGGGAGATGTCAGAGTTGGCAACTCCAACAGATACTTCTTCAATTCATCGAAAGCTTCTTGACAATCCGGCCCCCATTGAAACGGGATATCTTTCCTTAAGATCTTAAAGAAAGGCAATGCACGATGTGCTGATCGTGAAAGGAATTTATTCAATGCTGCTAATCTCCCTGTTAACCTTTGTACTTCTCTGACGTTAGTAGGTGGTGGCATCATTTTTAGAGCGTCTAACTTGTCCGGATTGGCTCTGATTCCGTCTTTAGAAATCATGTAACCCATAAATTTTCCATATCTAACACCGAATGTGCACTTCTTTGGATTCAGTTTCTTCTTAGTACTTCGAAGTACATTGCAAACTTCTTTTACATCCAGTAAATATTGATCTAAAGACCTGCTTTTGATCAGTAAGTCATCCACGTAGACTTCCATGGATCTGCCAATCTGAGTGTAGAAAATCTGATTGACTGCCCTTTGGTAGGTGGCACCTGCGTTTTTCAGTCCAAACGGCATAGTCACATAATAATATGTACCAAACTCGGTTATGAAGGCCGTTTTTTGTGCATCTTTAGGGTCCATAAAGATTTGGTGATATCCTTTATATGCGTCCAGGAATCCAAAGATTTCAAATCCCACAGTTGAATCCACTAGCCTGTCAATTCTAGGTGAGGTGTAACTGTCCTTAGGGCATGCTTTGTTCAGATCCGTAAAATCCACACACATTCTCCAGGAGCCATCTAATTTCTTCACCAATACTGGATTGGCCAGCCACTCTGGATAAAACACCTCTTTGACAATTCCTGCTTGTTTGAGTTTTGCAACCTCCTGTTCTATAACTGAAATCCGTTCCGGTGCAAAATGTCGCTTCTTTTGACGAACTGAGGTCCTGTTCGGATCCACGTTTAAGCTATGGACTATCAATTCTGGTGATAAACCCGGCATATCATCTGTCTTCCACGCAAAAACATCCTTATACTCTCTAAGTAAACCTGTTAAAGCCCTTTTGTACGGATCTGGAATCCAAGATCCTACATTAACCACTGAATCTGAACCTTGCTCATCGACCTGAACTTCCTCAGTCTGGTCTTCCGAGATCTAGGTCTTGTCCTCCTCTGGCAATAATTCTTCCAAAGTTACCTGTTGAACAAATTGTTTTTCACCAACTACCGACGTGTAACAGCTCCTGGCTATTGCCACATCTCCCTTAACTTCAACCGATCCAGAATTGACTGAGAACTTTATTCTATTGTGTGCTGGGGAGATAACTGCCCTTAGGTCAATGATTGCTGGTCTTCCCATGATAACATTATAAGCTGACGGTGCCTTAACAACGATGTAGTTCACCATCAGGGTCCTGCCCTTAGGCAACTTACCATAGGTTGTAGGCAATGTAATCATACCCATGGGATGGATAGGTGGGCCTGCAAATCCAAATAGAGGGGTGCACACTGGAGTTAAGCTCGAATCCTTCAACTTCATGGCTTGGAATGCCTTGTAGTATAGGATATTGACAGCACTCCCTGTGTCTACACAAATCCTTTTCACCCAATTTTTATTGATGACCGCTTCGATGACTAACCCTTCATTGTTAATGACAAGTGGTAGGGGTCCTCTGGTCCGTACTTTACCTCCCCTGAGACCTTTTGTCGTTTACCAGAAGTCTGATCCTGATTCACGGAATCTGCCATCTTCACCTCCTTTTCCTGATCTGTCCTCCTGGGACCTCCCAAGATCGTGTTGATAGTGTTTACTGGACGGTTATCGATCTGACCGTCTTGATCTGGAGATGGATTTCTGGGTCTTCTCTGTTCATTATTCCTATTCCTTTCATTACGATGAGTTCCTCTCATGAACTCTTTGCGCCCTCTGGGCTCCTCGTTGCGAGATCTATCAACCATTTCATCAAGTCTTCCTTCCATAACTGCTGCATCGATGTCCCTGATCAGCTCTCTACATGCCTCCGTATCATGACCAACATCCTGGTGGAATCTGCAGAATTTGGTCTGATCTTTCTTTTCCCTGGGTCCTTTCATAGGGAATGGGGTTCTCGCTATGCCTTTGCGTTCCATATTAGCCGAACCTATTCCCATGATCTATTCAATGGTATCAGGTCTCTGTCCTGCAGAGCACCTCTTTTGCCTATCATGTACGTTATAGGTGCCTGAACCTTATCCCAAACCGATTTACGCTTCTTGTCAGATTTCTCATCTGCTTTTCCTTTTCTATGATCTCTTTTTCCAATTCACGCTTGGCACGATTAGCTTCTTCACCCTGACAGTGCTTGAAAGAAATTGCCAAACACTCCTCCATGGTTCTGGGATTTTTCCCATTTAATTTTGCATGTAACCTCCCCTTTCGTAGTCCTGCTACAAATGAGGCTACCAAAAATCGATCATCTACATCAGCCACCTGGGTTGACTCAGCATTGAACCTTTTGATGAATTGTAAAACCGTTTCATCGGACTTTTGCTTAATGGTAAGCAAATGAGTGCTGTTTCTTTGAAACGGTCTTGCAGCAATAAACATGCTCATAAACTTCTTGGTTAAAACTGTAAAACTAGTTACCGATCTGGGTGGTAACTTGTTAAACCAGTCTCTAGCCCTCCCAGATAAGAGTGCAGGGAATGCTTTGCACTTCATATGTATAACTGCATATGAGCTATGTATTGATGCATATGGTCATAAGGGTCTTTTGTTCCATCATACGGACTGATTTTAGGTATTTTGAATCCTTTGGGACATGGATTTGCTTCAATATGCTCTGCAAAAGGTGAAGCCATATGGAATTCGTCTTCTTCATCTTCTAGCATAACGTCCAACTCAGCCCTTGCAGCCTCATCTGCTTGACGAGTTTTACTCTTAATAATTCGACAACTGGATTCCGCAACCTCCTTGTGACCATCTTTTCCTTCTGATGATGACCGTTCTTCTTCTCCAAGATTTCTTACCTTCTATTTTCCCTTTCTTACACTTTCAAATAGAACCTGAAAATCAACGTCCCTCATGGTCTTTAAAGCATTTACCAAGAGTTGTTTCGCCAAGTCCTGAGTGTTTGGCTGATCTTCTGGTTGTTTTTCAAGATTACATTCTTGATCTTGATGTAGATTATCTGGATCGTGTGAGGAACCTGCCATGTCTTTTCCTTGTTGATTTTTTTTAGATTTCATGTCAACTACTCCGTTAATCTACCGCTAGAAACAAAAAGATGCCCTCCTTTTAGCGCCAATGATCGAACTCAAGATGAAATGTACCGGAAAACTGTATGGTCCTTTTCGCTCTAGGATCAAAGATAGAGTAGTTATTTGTTATGGACTGAACTTAGAAAATAAGCTGCCTACGTATCCAAATATATATTTGGAATCAAGCCCAACCGTAGTTCAAGCGGTTATCCGTCATAATGGAGTTAATGGGTGGTTATGTAATCCCCCACGTCTCATGTTTGCATATAACTGCTCTTTCCCCTAGATGCGTATGTCTCTGATCTGGCTCTTCTGACCAGGGACCTGCCCTGGTCTGATCCGTCTGCTTCCTCTGACCAGGGACCTGCCCTGGTCTGATCTTGATCCAAACCATTTTCTGGTTGAGGAGCCTCCTGAAGGTTGGCCCACATCTAGGACTTGACCAGGGGTCCTTTCTAATCGCCTGGTCTAATCGTGTGGTCGTACCGACTTCCCGATCGGATATAGCCATATCCCGTTCGTTGGTCCGTTCAGTATATACTTGACACGTGGACATATTCGGGTCACCCCCAATCAAGCAGCTTGAAGATCGACTTTATGATAGGAAGGCTCCAGCGAGGGCTATCGATGCTTGGGGTGCCGTACGAGTAGACGGAAATAATAACTCCTTTTCTTTTCGATAACGGTGCGGATCAATTCAATAGTTGTTGCCGTTTATTTAGTAGCAATTTTGATGCGTTTTGTCGCTCTTAATTGCATATATTATTCGATGGATGTTTTTGTTTCAATACTAATGTGGCTTAGTGCTTATTAAAGTAATGACATAATAAGACAAATAGCTACATAATTATGTATTTCGCTAACATGAGGTTATTATGAGTTATTAAATTAATTTACTTACTATGTTTGATTTGCGGTATTCTATGAAGTGTAAAACTTCAAACAAAACTCAACCAAACCAAATAAATAAAGATTGAACCAAACCAAACCAACTTTGATATGATTGGTTTTGTTTCATATTTTTCAAACCGCAATGTCTACTTTGGTTTTGAAAATTCTCAAAAATGATCCAAACCGACCGTGAAACGTCCATTTCACTTTGTGACGCGTCATCACATCTTTAACCAACCACGTTGTCTATTATTGAAGGAAAAAATCATATCATTTCATACTTTAAACAAAAGGCTTTATGTTTATTTTTTTGGAAACGTAGGGTGCCGCACATTTTTCTATGGGCCAGGATTTTCCCACATTGGGTTTGTCACTCATAGGTTTTTAGAGGGCAGAGTTACGCTTCGTCTACGTCTTTGGTATAAGGGAAGGGTCATGATACGACTTGTACGAACCTTCTTTTTTTCTTAATAAAAAAAAACATTATGTATATAATTTATATTTTTATCATCATTAATTAAAATGTATAAAGTTGGAAAAAGCTTTCTCTCTCAAAAAAAACTTTTCTCCTCCTTCTCTCTACCCATTCAGCCACCCCCTTCCAGAAAAACCACCGACGCCGGTGGCCTCCGGCTGCCGGCGTCCCACCTATTTCCTCTTTCTTTTTTTCTGTCTTTTAGTTTTTATTTTCTTTTCCTTTAGAGAAGGAATCCTAGGGAAAATCTGGTTTTTTCCCCAATTTGGTGGTTTTATTTGATGGATTTCCTCCTCCCTTTTGATAATTGAAAACTCGGTTTGCTATGTTCCGCTTTCTTTCAGCTTCTTCATGTTGTTTTTATGTTGCATCTGGTGGTTTTTGTGCGTTGGCCTTGGATTTTCCCGGCGGTCCTCCTTGACTTCCCATGGTGGTCGGCGGCGCTAATGTTTTCGGGCTACAAGCATCTTATTCGTATCTCCTTTGCCAATTGGATGCTTCCGATGCCGGATTTTGGGTTCCTCACTCTTTGGCTGCGGATTCGTTGGAACTTTGGCAGTGTTGGGACACATTTTGCCTTTCCGGTCTGTGGCAACGACGGTCGGGTTTATGCTTGTTGTGTCCAAGGAAAGCTTATGGCAGCTGTTGTTTTATTTTCAGTTTCTCTTGCTGGTGGATGGCGGTGGTGGCGTGACATCTAGAGACGTCAGATGGAAGTTTTCAGTCTGTTTTTTTGTTCGTAGGATCGAGTCGGTAATAGTCGATTGTTTTATGTTCGTAATGTATGGATTTGAATGTTAATGTCCCTTACCAAATCATGTCCTCCGTATGAAGGTTGAATTTGGTTGACATGAGATTACCCCCTATGTCCTTTATTTTCTTTGCTTTTTCTTAGTTGTGTCCAGTTTTTGTGACTGGCGGTAGTCTGGAATTTGTCCAGCTGTTTTCTGGTGTTGGTCCGGTGTTTGTAATTTATGTTTGTTGTTTTAATAAAAACCTTTCGTTTCCCGAAAAAATAAAATAAAATAAAATAAAATAAAATGTATGACTCATGTTTAAAATTAGTCTCATTGTGATTAATGATCTTAAAAATGTAGAGTAAACATATGTAGTCAATGTAACACAACCCTGTGTTCAAATGTGGTCGTCAATGCATTATCAATACATCTTATCTTGGCACTCAAGGGGCATACAACTTAGAATACATATTACAAATGGTGTTACAATATTAGTGATATGCATATGTCTTTATTGTTCATATATATATATATATATATATGTGTGTGTGTATTTCTTACATGATTAATAGCTCATTCTATGAACAGAATACCTCAAAGAGCTCACGGCTCTAGGCCTCAAGGAGCAGGGATTGTCCAGTATGGTTAAGGGTGGCATGCCTCAAACACGCCAACCACCAAAGGCCTTAGGGCTCAGTGTACGTTCAAACTCAAAGTTTGAGACACCCTAAGCGTAAAGTGAGGTTGCAACTCCTCCGCTTTCTGGCGGGCCTCGTGTTCATATCTTTACTGAGACCAATAATTAAGGATCTAGCCCCAGGCATAGGATCACACAAAACGCGTAAACTACATTAGTACATCTGACATTTGGTCATCATATCTCTGCAACATAATTTGCGTATCAAGATTCTTCACACTCACTTTGATACAACAACATCCATGACATGGTAGCAATTATGTTAATTACACGTCACGATCACGGTTTCCTTTACTATATAAAGCTTCATTTCATACATGACAAATGTTAGCTCACTTAACATGTGGATGCAATCACAATCCCACTAATCGTACGTAGACAATTACAAGGGTGGCACAATGTAGTCCATTTCTTCTTCCTTGTTTTATTTAACTTGCATATGACTCAATGGCTCAATTAGGTCGTGAGAAAGCTCAAGGTTCATTAAAGTTACATCAAAGCGAGTCAAATCTTAATGGTGATTTCATAACACCATTGATGATGTCGAAAAAATCACCAACAATTCTTTTGCGGATGTGTATGTGGATATCTGGATTAAAGTTGATGTTTTCTCCAATAATGCTCATGAATAAGATGAAGATCTTGAAGAACAAGATGAACGAAATGTTGTGTTTATGATTATGAGCTGAGCCGAAAAATGCTTCCTACGTACCCTTAGCTTGTAAGGGATCAAGCCCAAGTTACGTAGTTCTTAAGAAAATGAGGGATCATCCCTTTTGTCAAGGGTGTGATGCTGCTATTTATAGGGGCTTAGCCAATGTCTCTCATCGGCTGTTGGACGAGTTGTGAGCTGAAAGCTGGCGAGCTGGCAAGCTGAGAGCTGGAGAGATGGAGAACTGGAGAGCTCGAGAGCTGAGAGCCGGCGAGCTGAGAGCCGGCGAGCTGAGAGCTGAGAGCCGGCGAGCTGAGAGCCGGCGAGCTGAGAGCTGAGAGCCGGCGAGCTGGTTCTGACGAGCTCGCCGTGGGCTCTTCGCCTGTAAGCGTTGTTTAAGAACTCTTTTGCCTAACTGAGTGGGTTTTGTTCGAGCTGAAGGTTGGCGAGCTGGGGGGACGAGCTGGTCGGCCCCCATCGTTTTGTATCGAGCTGGATGCTTGCTAATTCATGCCCGTTGCCTTGGCCAATGATGAGAATCGTGATAGTGTGAGGCGGGCTGGATTACGCTCGGCTTGGTCCGGCCTATGAAGGGGCAGACTGGGTTTGATAATTATAAATTTCGCTAACATGTGGTTATTATGAGTTATTAAATCAAGTTAATTACAATGTTTGATTTGCGGTATTCTTTGAAATGTAAACCTTCAAACCGAACTCAACCGAACCAAATAAATAAAGACTGAACAAAACCAAACCAACTTTGATATGATTGGTTTTAGTTTCATATTTTTCAAACCCAATGTCTGGTTTGGTTTCGAAAATCCTCAAAAATGATCCAAACCGACCGTGAAACGTCCATTTCACTTTGTGACCCGCCATAACATCTTTAACCAACCACGTTGTCTATTATTGAAGGAAAAAATCATATCATTTCATACTTTACACAAAAGGCTTTATGTTTATGTTCAAGGAAAATGATACATTCACTTTATACATACATTATGTATATAATTTATATTTTTATCATCATTAATTAAAATGTATGACTCATGTAAGCGTCGTTTAAGAACTCTGTTGCCTAACTGAGCGGGCTTTGTTCGAGCTGAAGGTTGGCGAGCCGGGGGGACGAGCTGGTCGGCCCCCAGCGTATTGTATCAAGTTGGATGCTTGCTGATTCATGCCCATTGCCTTGGTTGATGACGAGAATCGTGATAACGTGAGGTCGGGCTGGATTACGCTCGGCTTGGTCCGGCCTGTGGAGGTGCAGACTGGCTAGGCCGAGAACACTATATGTTGATGGGCTTATGCATGAGTCGGGTTCGGATCCACATGCTCTTTTCGGAATCGGCGGGGCTTGGCCGGATTTGACATATCAACCACCAATTTGCTTTTGTCAGATATATGTCTCACTTGAGCAATTTATATATGATGTACAAAACACTCTGATTTGGTATAGTATCTTTGCGTCAAACATTTTTCCAATACGACATTCGTTGGTGGTTTTTCAGATAAGTATTGGACGATCATGATCAAGTTCTTTTGAAACGTCTAATCTCAAGCACAACATAACAGAGTTAACACTAATGGGTAATAATACATCCTCTTCACATATCCACACCGTGCATCACTCATATTATTATTATCATTGATCACGGTGTGACTCATATCAATCAACGAGTCTTCCACATCGATCAATGATGATAAAAATGTCAACCACAAACTTATTACTCAAGAAGTATCACCATAAATTAAGTGCTTATGTACATACCATTTATGAATTGAGAATCATAGTCACATAACGAATCCATTAAGATTTTTTGTGAAGTTAAGATTGCACTTTGTACTTCAACAAATAACACAACTTGTTCATATTATTGTTGTGGAGCTATGATATTTTATATTTCCTTTGAATTCTTGTCTTCTTCTTCAAAGTTTTTGTGTAAAACATACATAATTTCACTATAATTTAAGACTGACGTGTGCAATTGTCATACATTGTGTACGTGCTAAACGACACTTTTCATTTTATCTCTACGGTGAGTTTGTTACACACACCTGCTATGCTTCACACTAAATCAACCTACAAAAAAATCAAATCCGAGTCAAAAATCAATTTTCATAAAATTGATCATTACATTTGACTTGATAAAGTCAATTATTAATTTATTTATATATATAGACACACCCTTTGTAGTAGAGTGAGACAAACTTTTTGGGTTGATGATCAATCTTTTTGTTATTATTTGGGATAATTACTTTTTTTTCCTCAAAAATAATTTTTATATTTTATTGTTACGATAAATATTCATTTATTCATTTTTATCACTATAAACACTTTTATATTTTATTGTTACGACAAAAATTCATATGTATTGTTTTTGTTACGAGCTTACGATAAACACCTCATCTATGTATGTGTTTTTATTACAATTATATGATAACGAACAAGATGTTTATCGTAACAAAAACACATACATAAGAGTGTTTAACCTAACAAAAACAATATATATAAGTATTTATCGTAATAATGAATCATACGAATGTTTATCGTAACAAAAACAAATACATACGAATGTTTATCGTAACAATGAACAATAAATGTTAGGTTAAAAAAATTAAAAAAATTAAAGAGTTCAAGATTAATTATCCCTTATTATTCTATCACTCACAGTTTCAGGTTACCGGTGGGCTCGAGTTGCGTTGTCATCATCATCCTCCCACCCGTGAACGTGAGTGAGTTCTGATCAGATGATTCAGATCTCAATTCTGATTCCCCCACCGAATTTTTGTACTGTATTGGCCAACACTTTCTCCTTTTCCGCTTACTTATACTCCTTCAATCCAATCACTCATCACTCTCCACGCTCATCTTCCACTTTGCATAATCTTTTTTGCCATTTGAATTGATCTACTGAAAACGAGGGACTTAAGCAATGGATGCAGCAGAGAATTCCGACAGCAAATTGCTGAATGTTGGTGTACTTCTGTTAGCCACATTGGCTGTCGCTAAAATGATCTCTATATTCATTTTTCCGACATCCCAGAAACGCCTACCCCCGGTGGTGAAGACCCGATTACCTTTAATCGGAGGTTTGATAAGATTTTTGAAAGGTCCGGTGGTTATGCTTAAAGAGGAATACCCAAAGCTTGGTGGTGTTTTTACACTTCAGCTACTCAATAAGAAAATCACGTTTCTTATTGGTCCGGAGGTTTCTGCGCATTTTTTTAAGGCATCTGAATCCGATCTGAGCCAGCAAGAGGTTTATCAGTTCAATGTTCCTACGTTTGGGCCTGGCGTTGTGTTTGATGTTGATTATACTATTAGGCAAGAACAGTTTCGGTTTTTCACTGAGGCTCTTCGGGTTACTAAATTGAAGGCGTATGTGGATCAGATGGTTATGGAAGCTCAGGTAATTTTGTTTTATTAGTGATAAATGCTGTTGATTTGTTGCTTTGTTGCTTTGTTTATGTTTTGTATGTATCTTAATCTGTTAAGATATGAACATATGATTATGAAAACCAAAGGGACCCCCTTATTTGCAGCACCACGGTTTGAAGGTGCACCACGAAATGTTGAATCGGCCTTTGAAACGTCGGATTTTTGAGTGAAAAATCAACTTTCAAAAGGTCAAAAATGAGAATGGACCTTTAAAAAGTCGATTCTTGACTCAAAGATTCGATTTTTAAAAACTAGATTTCAATGTGGTGCATGTTATCAAGAATCGACTTTTAAATGGTTAATTTCAGAGTGGTGCATGATAAGAGCAACCGTAGTAATCTTTTGCCATTTGAGAATGGATTCTGTCAATGAGTGTTGACGTGGAATAAAGTGATTGGATAAAAATTATAAATTTATTTTATAGATGTTTTGTAAATGATAAGATGTTGTAATGGTTGTAAAAATTTTAAAGAAGGATATGTAAAAAGTAGGAGAGAGAAAGACACAGTTAATGGATGCCCATCCCTGATACCTTCTACAAATTGATGCTGCCACCGATGCCCATCGCATATTTACCTTCCAGATCCTTATTGTTATTTCATCTTTGTGTATAATAAGTCTCCCTTCTGACAATATGCAGTGTAGAAGCCAGCCACAATACAACTACTACGGTTGCTCTAAGTGTCTTTTAATTGTGGTGTACTGGTAAGTTTGGTAAGGTGCAAATAAAGGCTCCCAAAGGCATATCATTTCAATTACAACAAAAAACATTAAGTATCTGATATTCTGGATTGATTTAATGTGTAAAGTGGAGTATGATGGATTCCAATAATTGGTGCCTTTGATGGGATGGATCCCATTGATGCTAATACTCTTGTCTGCAGAACTTCTTGGTCTCAATCTCATCTATGTTAATGCACATTCAGTTTCCATTTTCCCTTACTTGTTCATAGTAGAATAAATCATCATATGTGTAGTTGGTTGACCTGTTCTGATCATATATACTTTATTCATTAGCTAAAACAAATAAACCAAAAGCATCTGTGTATATGTTGTTCAAGCCGGTCATTTAAGCCTGTTTACCAATTCGAATCTTCCCAAATGGGCATGTCTTGTGATGTTCGGGTCCGTCACTTAAGCCTGTTTACCGAATTCGATCCTCTCCAATGGGTCCGTCTTGTGATTGTTATGATTACACCACGTTTTGTGCAAAGTAAGCTTACTTTGCTCCATCTTGTAATCTTGCTTTGTATGTCACTGGACTAATCACAAAACGAACCCAATTGGAGAGGATCCGGTGTTTGCGTTTACACGTTTTTTCTATGGCTCGAACTGAAATATCTTTATTTTTACTTGCCTTATGTTTTGATACTATGATTTTACCTTTTTCCTGGTTCTTTCAAGGGCTGTACAAGTTCAAAAGAAATGCATAACTCTCAAATGCAGTTGCTGTCTTTTGAACTCAAAATGCTATTTTATATTGGTATGATGCACGGACACTTCTCTCTGGCAGCATGTCTCCTATCTGATCAGATAGGATACACGCCTGGGGGCAGATTTGCAGTTGTCAAAAGTTGAATACGACATTTGAATTACTCGGATATGTTAACGGAAGAACCATGTTGAAAATATAGTAAAAACCGCCAGCTAATGAATGAAATGTTGTCCAGATTCATGGAAAACTGTAAAAGATGAAGAGAACCACTAAAAATTGTTTTAATGTATGATATTTGGTCCTTATTATATGTGTTGTTTGATCCTTATATACCCGTATCTTATATTCTTCAAAAATCGTATCTGCGTATCCATATCTGCGTATCTGTACCCGTGCAACTAGTTGGTGCTGGAACATATTGATCATGTTATCATCCTGAATCCTTGCTAACCCTTTTGTATTTTGATATTTGTCATGAAGGAATATTTCTCAAACTGGGGAGATAGTGGAGAAGTAGATTTAAAGTATGAATTGGAGCATCTAATCATAAAGACAGCAAGCAGATGCCTTTTAGGCGAAGAGGTTCGCAACAAGCTCTTCGATGACGTTTCTGCCCTTTTCCATGATCTTGACAATGGTATGCTACCCATCAGTGTCATCTTCCCGTATCTACCTATACCTCCACACCGTCGTCGTGACCAGGCCCGTAAGAAGCTTTCACAAATTTTCTCAAACATCATATCTTCACGACGTCAAAGTAACAAAACCGAGAACGATATGCTGCAATGCTTTATGGACTCTAAATACAAAGACGGACGTCCCACAACCGAGTCAGAAGTCACCGGTCTGCTCATTGCTGCACTTTTTGCTGGTCAACATACGAGTTCCATTACTTCAACATGGACCGGGGCGTACCTATTATGCAATGATAAGTATATGTCAGAAGTGTTTGATGAGCAGAAGAATCTGATGAAAAAGCATGGTGATAAGGTCAATCACGATATCTTATCTGAGATGGAAACACTCCATAGATGCATAAAAGAAGCTTTGAGGCTACACCCTCCATTGATAATGCTTCTAAGAAGCTCACACAGTGATTTCAGTGTAACAACACGAGATGGAAAAGAATACGATATCCCAAAAGGCCATATCGTTGCTACTTCCCCTGCTTTTGCAAATCGTTTACCACATATATATAAAGATCCTGATACGTATAATCCGGATAGGTTTGCTCCAGGGAGAGAAGAAGACAAAGCTGCTGGAGCATTTTCGTATGTATCTTTCGGGGGTGGTAGGCATGGATGTTTAGGAGAACCGTTTGCGTATTTGCAGATAAAAGCAATATGGAGCCATTTGTTGAGAAACTTTGATCTGGAATTAATATCACCATTTCCTGAGATTGATTGGAATGCTATGGTGGTTGGTGTGAAAGGAGAAGTCATGGTTCGATACAAACGCCGACAGCTCGTGGTTGATTAGCATTTTTGTCCCTGAGACTTTTTTGCAGTTCTCTTTTTCTTCAGTTTTGAGTGTTTCATTTAGATTTTGTTTCCTTCAAATTTTTTTTTTGGGACTTTTGCCTGTCTAATGAATGTAGTGTTTTCTGATTCTATTATGAAGTTTGATATATTCTCTTCATGTTTATCTGCATTCATGTCCGTTTACATTAATTTCTTATTTAATCAGTATCAGTGATTCGAAAGTTGGAATCTATCAGTATCAAAACATTTTATTTTTTTTCTACGTAACATTAATTTCTTATTTACTCAATATCTGATTCGAGTGGTTTGAAACTTGAAATCTAACAATATCTATATGTTTTGCGTAGATTTTCAATGATACCATAAACTCTTGATAAATTATAACAAAACTTATCCGAAATTAATCCTGAAATAGTCCAGTCTGTGTGCTACATGCCCAATTTCCCAGCTATCAACTTTTAAGATATCGATTCAGGTGTAATACACAAGTAGTGTGGTATATGATAAATTCGGACGAGTGTAAATAAAGACTACATAATACACAACATTTTCCTTCTCTACGTTATATTTCTTCTCTTTTCTCTATTATTTATTAGTTGTTCTACAACACGTTATCAACATGAGACTCTTCCGATGGAGTATTCCAACCAGATCTACCGATTGAGTAATGGAGTCTTACAACCAGATCAACCGATAAAGTATTCCAAGCAGAGAATCAGATCTACCGATGGAGTATTCCAAGCGAGAGATAAAATTTTATTGGATTAATCCATTCTTAATCCTATAAGAGGTAAAAATTTATTTTTGCATTCTTCTAATTTTTTTAATGGCTAACATTATATTAACAAGATTTCATACCCTAAACATATCGGGGATAAATTATTTATCACGTGCCATGAACATTAAAATGCATTTGGAACCTATCGGTTTTGATAGATAAATCAAAACAAGCAAAGGCCATGATATTTCTCCATCATCATCTTGATGATGGATTGAAACATGAATATTGATGAAAGATCCGCAGGAGTTATGGATCCATATGAATTGTGGAACAAAATAACGGTGAAAGATCCATAAAAATTATGGATCCGCATAAATTGTGGAACAAAATAACGGTGAAAGATCTGCATATTGTGAAACAATAACGGTGTGGATCCGTATTAACAATTTAAAAAAATGGTGGATCCGTGGAACCGTTTGAAAAAAAAAACTTTATACATGAGGTTGCAGACATGATTGGCTAAACATGTGACTGCAGGATTATAAACCTGTCCTTAAATATAATTTTGTCATTTTAATAATTACATCCTAATTAAATTATGTGGTGAAAAAGTGACATATTAAGACATGCTAGGAAAAAAGGAACTTTTTTCACTTTTCATGTCTCGAATTTGCTCCTGCAGCAGCAATATCGAGGGAAAATTTTTATGAGATATTATGATCTCATCGCATGTCTACTATTGGCCGAGCAAATAGCGGGATGTTAATGAAAAATCATTAGTGCCACCTTATTGTGTGCGTCATCCATTCCCTGAAGTGTATGTGACACAATCTTCAAATTTTGGCCGTGAAAAGGTGTGACCTATTACAATGACATTCATGCCAAGAAACGAAGTGATCCATCGAATTTGGACCATGATAATAATAAAAATCATGATTTGGATCATGATAATAATGAAAAGATTCGTGACCCAATGCTACAAATGTGAAACTGAAGGACATTGGTCCAATACATTGCCGTATGGCTAGGCCAAATAGGCCGGATAAAGTAATGCATCATAATTGCATCATAGAAGAAATGTTGCATCGTATAAAAGGGCAGATATGCCAGATAAATACATTGTTGCATCGTACTAAATACATTGTTCCATCGTACAAAAGGCTAGATAGGCAGATAAATACATTGTCTATAGCTAGGCCAAATAAAGTAATGCATCATAGAAAATGTCAGATAGGCCAGACAAATTTTCT